>JAYRBT010000001.1:14671366-14697525 GCA_036023395.1 Myiotriccus ornatus
AATATCTAATATTTTAGTATCCACTTACTTCACCCTTCACTACAGTTATGACCTCTATAAGAGGCCTCCAGCTTCAGTCCAGGAAAATCCAGGGAAGAAGTAGAAGGGTCCTAATTCTAAAGCTTGCACAGGTGGAGATAGAGAAATCACTCAACCTACAGACTCCCCCAAGTCCCTCTTGCCTTCCAATATTTCTGATATCTTCCTTTTCCAAGTTAAACTAAGGGGAATTTCTCACTCTACAGAAAATTTTGGGACTTTGATGTTTTACTTTCTTTGCATGTCGGTAGTATTTAGATCAGAAGCAACTAGATCAAAGGTCAGCATGCCCTGATATTTTTTAAGCATTCAAAAGCATAATAATTTTCATCTGAAAATATAAAAAAAATTCAATTTGCACTCTATAAATACACTATCCATAAATATAAAGTGACATTAGACTTTAAAACCTAAATTAAAACCAGAGTCAGAATAATGTTTTGCTATAACAAAAAGAAAGAAGGAAGATGAAACTATTGATTAAACACATCAGAACTCTTTACTAAGTACTATTGATAAGGAAAGTATCAAAGTCAATATATTCCATGAAACATATAATTTCAAGAGAATTGGATTTTCCAGTGGAAAGCTGTTAGACTGAAACTTTCTGATCAGTCTTTATTTTAGAATTAATTGTTCTTATTTGATCGTTTTTATGCTTCATGAGAAAAAGGATATTTATCTCCTAGTTTTAAAAATAGAAACCTCATTAAAGATTTAAAACTGAAGAGAAAACTCTATGAGTAAAAGAAATTACTTAATAAACATGTAAACAACTGTGATTCCATCCACTTCATTTCAATTGTTTGGAAAAAAACCCTAGTAATTATTTGACCAAAGCCAAAGATAACTAACAGTTGATGTTCATCACTGCCCTTGGTGATCTAGTTTTCCAAGTTTCTTATCCTGTATAGCTGATTCTTGATTTATTTTTGGTTTGTGGGTATCCAGAAACTGACTAGAATCAGGATATTTAAGTAGGTGTTTAAATTTGGACCTAAGAACTAGGATGAGTATTTGAAATACTTTCATCGAAGTTCACAATTCATCAGTCATATTTTTACTTTTCGTTCTTAAGAACACAGGTTTTTAGAATTTGTTTTCTACCTCAGCTAGGGAGAATTTAGAGTGTACAGATGTTGAAATATTTTTATTTCACTGAATGTCAATTTTCTGCATAAAAGATCAGAGTATTAATATTATCATTTAATTATTATTCCTTGCTGTAATAAAACTAAGTACAACAGAAAATGCATGCAGTTTATTGTCGAACTCCTCAGGAAGAAAATTTGTTCCTGATTTAATCTCTAAATCCTTCTTAATACAATTGACATCATTAAGCAGTGGGAATAACTACAAGCATACTGCATGCATGCCATTTAAATACTGATTTTATTTTTTGTTCCGAAAAGGCACTAAAAAATATGTTTATTCTTGTGTATTTGAAGACAATGGCACAGTGAGAACTGAAGGTTTTGTGGATTTGTGCAGTGGAATGACACAGTTTCAGAAGTTTCTTTTTGTAAGCAACAATTTCAAAATGGTCACCATTGTTGCAACAACTCTAACAGTATAAAATCAGAATAGGGATTTCAAGTCAGGAAGCAATAAAAGTCTAATTTGTTTCTCAGAACTGTAGGGACAGAATGGGAAAGCTGGTTTAAAAGAAAAAAAAAAAACACAAAAACACTGCAGCCCACTTTGAGGATGTAAAACTAGAAATATTGACAAGGTTTGAAAGGAGCCACAGGAGACAGAGGCAGTACAAAGTTACATAAAAACAAGCTGTATTGGGTCAGACAATAGCTCCAGTGTGCTCCCTCCAAAGGAACTGATATCAGATGCTTAGGGAAAGAATCTAAGTGTCCTGTCTCTGCTTCCAACACTCCATAGCTGACGCATTTCTAGGTGGCAAAAGCAGCTTATCTTTAGCTAAACTCCTGACAGGTCCATGTCCAGGAAATGGCAAAATTGCACTAAGTTTATGTCCTTAAATATTTAGAAAATGTCCCCTGACACCCAAACTGCTGCAAGCAACTGTTAAGCAGAGAGAAATAGATGGAAGATCTGCCAGGGATAAAGCTTTTCTTCAAAGAGATCCATGAACCAGGAACAGAACCTGACTTTCTGCACAGCCAGTAAAAACTTTCCCACTGGGTGTTATCAAAAACCCTTTGTCATGTTGGATTATTTCTCACAAAGAAGGAATGGTGACTGCTGCCCCTAATTAAGAATACAGAGCACCCTTCCATGCACACATATTTACTGAGAGAGAAATAAGGAGCAGGTACTGATACAACCCTCGGCCTCTAATAAGGATCAAGATGGTTTTCAGTGAAGATAAAGGTGCCTGAGGCTTCTGTTTGTGTGACAGCACTGAGGTGAAAGCATTAGTTTTTATTGCTAAATATGCACCTAAAGAAGAAATCATAATAGCATTTTCTATTGCAGCCACTTGCCCCCAACATTTCATAGGTATGTATAGGATTACCGGCATATTTTCTCTTGATCCAGCTTGGTAAGTTCTGCACATTTGACCCAAATTACTATTGATCATTTCTGCCATGGCAATGCCTGAAAAAGAAATTCTGAGTCAGAACAAGGGGATGGTTCCTTCTCATAAATAGCAGGTACACTTCATCAAGGTATTCATTACCATCAGAACAACATGACACTCACAGTAGTGCTTATTTTGATATCATCAGTGCCCATGGAGCAAAGTATGTGTGCATGTTTAATTTAACTAAGTATTTCAACCTATTTGTCACTGGACTTTAAGGATATTCTTATATGGTAACCATCATTATGATGGCCAGGAAAAAAGGAATTTTTATTGCTATTTATCCTTTGCAATTTCTTTCGCCTGTAGAAACATTCATTCCCTGGAGAAATGTCTTCTTTCTTGTGTAAACACTGATTTTGCAAGTGTTGCACTGATCTCATGCCTTAACAACAAAAATAAGAAATATGAAGTGTGATCTCCCAGCAGAGCTCTGTAGGTCTAACAGCTACAAATTACATTTTAGAGCATACTTTTTTTGTTGTCATTTGTTTTAGCTTAGTCAGACTTGATTCTGTATTTGTTGATGGAGGTTTTCCTCTATTAAGACCTCATTGCTTTGCACACTTGCAAGAATGAAAAAAAAAAACAAAACAGGTTCACTGACTCTGTATAAGTAACTCACTTTCTCTGTCATTGTTGCCCATAGAAAAACTTGCAAGTCTGGCTTAGGGCTTTCTCATTTCATTTTGCAGCTGTTGAATAGTTGAAACTGGTATCTAGAAAATGATTGCATATTAAAAAAAAATCAGCAATAGAGAGGCTTTGGAAAGTGATTCTGGCAGTAGAGAGGAAGTCACGAGTCATGTCATCTTTAATGTCTTCTATTGAAAGTGAGAGTCTATTTTTTACCCCTATTATATCCACACCAAGTTGTCTGTGTTATATTAACCTGCTAGACTTCTATGAGTTAAATCAAGCTGCTGTGTGGAGATAAAAACAAACAAACAAACAAACAAAACGTAACAGTAAAAAAGAGGCTTGTTATGTAAAATATTTGGAAGAGTTAAGCTATTGCTTAATGGCTATTGCCCATGTGAATTTCCTAAATAGATCTGGACAATTTTGAGTTTTCTTTTGGTTAGAACTATAGTAAAGGAGGAGGAGGGGGTGCTACTCTGAGCAAGACATTCACTAGCATTTCAGCAAATACGCAAAATAGTTCAAAGCAAATGACAAAAAAAGAGTCATTATTTTAGTCAAGCTCAATCAAGAATTCTGGCAGAAAAAGTATTACAACTCTTTTTGAAAAAAGATTGAGATGTTTATGTCTTACCTCAATACATTCCTTCATTTTGTGATTCTATTTTAGCGTAACACTTGAATTACCTTTTGGTTTCTCAACAGTTAAGGAAAAAATTAATTTTGGACTGATAGTAACTTTTAAAGGCCAAAAGTCTGCACAACTTCATTCTAATAGTCTAAAATAACAACCTTAGAAAGAGTACTAAGTGGTGCTTATCAGAAAGCTGGCAGAGATGCAAACACACATTGTGGCCTGAAAGTTATCTCTATACTATAAAATTAAAAGTGTCTGAGACCATTTCCTGGCTCTAAGGCTCTCTGGCACAAAAAGAACTGCATCCATACTGTTAAAGTCTCCCAATGCCTAAAATCAGAGTGGAATTATCAGTAGTTCTGGGCTAAAGCAAAGCCAGGAACTGCTTTATATTGCAAGAGTCAATGCCTGGGCACAGTTTCGTGCCAGGGAACATTTGCTGGCTCCAGTTTTGATGTAGCATATGATACAGTCATGGAGAACAAGGAATCAGAACAAAAATGCCAGTTCTTACACCGCAAATGGGAGAATAATGTAGGTATAGGCAGAAAGACTAGAGTAAGTAAAGAACGAGTCTGGGAGTTGTGTTGTTGAGCTACAGGTTTCGCAATGTTAACCCATTTTCCCATCTACTGTCCTGGAAATCAAATGCTGTTTTTCTTTGAAGGAACTGTTTTAAGTCACTTTAACCAGTTTAGAAGGTCTTCAGAGGAAAACAACCAACCAACCACTTAGATATGTCACATTAACAGAGTTAGTATGATAGAAATAGAAATCCATAGCCATAATGCAAGACGGATTGGAATTTGTTGTTCCCATTCCCACTAAAGAACAGGAGAAGGAAACCAAGCCTGCAAGGCATCAAGAAGAAAACAAACAGGCTACAGAGTCACCTCATTTATCTTTCACTAGTATAACTAAGAAGCCTGAGAAGCACCAGGAAAAAAATCCCACAAAATACTATACTAAATTCACTTATTCCACATGATTGAGGGAAAGGAAAGCAGATACAACACTACAGCTCAGATATAACCCCATAAGATATTTGGAACAATCTTTACATGCTTGCTTTCAACTTAAACAGTATTTGAGCCAGTCACAGCTCTCAGGTTGGACACACACACCTTCATCTCTGCCACAATGATCCTTATTGGAGCAGCCTATGGGCTCCTGCAGTAAATCCCCCATGTATCTTACGGCAGTTATTTACTTTGTTTGGAAACAGAAATTAAAACGATGCGGCAGGAATAGCAATTACTTCTTTATCATCCTGGATCATCAACTGGGAGCAACTCAATCTCTCACTGAGTCGCAACCCTTGAAACTTTGTGGTGGGAATCATCAGCAGCCATGTCATATAGCACATGTGACCACAGCCCCTTCATTCTGAAGTACAAGCTTCTTGCACTGTGTCTGAAGAGGGAGGAAAAGCTCTGAGTGCATTAAGGAACATTTGAAAGATAAATTGACTTGTACATTACCAAGGTATAGCAATGGAAAAATAATCAGGGTAGCTTCACAAAATGTAAGGATCTCAATGCCACCAGTGCTGCAATAGCTCATCTTTGAAATCTATTAGCTTTAAAATGTTAATTGCATTTCAAAATATTTGCTTTTTCTACAGCATGATTTGTAAGGCAACAGAAAAGTGAGAAAACTGAAACAAATATCCCTGTTAAATAGTTTGCTGATTTTGCAGCCTTTTAAGTATAATGATTCTTGGCTGGAGACACACACAGAGTTCTATTCTGGACACTTGTCCTGTGCCCAGAAAGGATGCAAATAGCAAGTTAAGGGTAGAGTTAGCAGGTTATCCACAGTCCTAAATATTTTTACAAACCAGCACTTATTCCAAATTAAATTTAAGAGCTGCTAGAGTCGTAACTAGTGCTGTCACAAGACCTAAGGTTATGTCTGACTGCGATAGGTGCTCAAGATTAGTAGAATGGACTAAAGCTTCTTCTCATTGTTTTGCTGAGGCTTTTTTTTTTTTAATACTATGGCAATTAGCAAAATCAAATGCACACCATTAATGACTACCATAAACTGTCAGAAATTATGGTTCCAGCTTCACAGAAAAAAGCATATCCCTGATTTTATGCTAAAGAAACTTAATTCATTGCAAGGTTATGCACCTTGGAAAGTAGATGTTAATAATTTTTTTATAGTTTTTGCATCTACATTTCAAATGAAAATCTAAGAGGACTGAAGACTTCAGTGATCCTTATGAGTCCCTTCCAACTCAGGATACTGTTTGATTCTGTGAAGAATCTTGGAATAGAAACAAGGTTTACAAAGACAATGTGTGTTCCATATAAACACAAAATTATTTAAGGGTATTGCTTTTTCCTTTTTTCAACCACATCTATCAGTTACTTATGCAAATGATTGCATAACCACGTAGCTATGTTTCTTCCAGATGTTGAAACCTTCATTTGCTACCTATGATCTTTCACTTATCCATTTGAAATGTCAGATGTTTCTATATTGAAGTGATTAAAACACTACAAAATGTCAGGTTTATATAAAAAGCTTTCATGCTTCAAACTCTAAGCTGTTCAATTAAACAGTTATAAGACTTTTACTAAACTATCAATGCAAAGAGTATCATCTATGATTACCTAGAATTAGCATGAAAATCCATCTCAAATCCTCTGAATTTCTATTACCTGAATGTCGTTACAGAACAAATAGTTTCCAATTAACCCAGAAGTAATTTCACCAGGTTATGAGCAATTTCAATTTTCCAATTAAAACTTGCTTTTGCATCTTAACAAACTGCTACTCTTGAAAATAACTATCTCCCATAGAAAATACTGGGACTTTGATGAATAAATGTAAAATCGTAAAATATTTAAGAACTATAAGTGACATATAATTTAATTTGGCAATGCAAAAACAGCCCACTGGTGGTTGCATGATTTTTTCTCCTTCCTAAAGTCATCATTCTTGATTTGTTGATATCACCTCCTGTGTATACCTTGTTCCCTGTCAAGTTAAACTTTTGGTCACAGGCATCACTAGGTGTGATGGTGAACCTGGACCAGAGGGGCAACAAGGGCATGGCATTTGCAGAAGTACTTCAAAAGCCTTTTGAATCTATACTTTTGTGATTTTTCATCTGAAAAACTAAAACTTTTCCAAAAATTTTCCAAATCTTGACTTAGTCCGTATCTAGAAATCCTATTATTTCCCAGTGTTATTACCTTTCATGCACTCAGTGTTCTCATCTCATTTTCCTAAATGGCAGTTTAGACACAAACATATAGACCTACTCTACCTCAGTAGTGTCAGTGAAACCACCAGCGTGCATTTGTTAATTTAAACAGGATCTTTACACCACTTACGTGAACGCCTTTTCAGCTTCTTACAGAGCACTTCTGCAGCTGTGCATTGTCACTCGAGGGCAGATGTACTCCCACATCCCAAAATGTGACCTGAATCTTGCAGTCATACACAACAACTCAGATAATTTTCTGTAGAAAATGAAGTGCTGCCATGTGAAAGTATTGTCTCATTTATGTTTGCTTGGACTAGTAGGAGAAAGAAGAACATGGGAAAGAAAAAAAGTAAAATACAAAAGAATGGGAAGGCTTGATGTAGACAATCCATATAACATTTTTGTGAGGATTAACCTTAAAGGATACCACTTCATTGTAAGAAGGCTCCAGTGTGATGAACCTGAGCAAAGAAGATAGGAGAAGCTTATTCTACTCCCACTTCTTATCGCCCAAGGGGAATGAGGGTTGACAGTATAAATGACAACTAAAGGCCTAGACCAAGTTAATTTTTACTCATTTTTTAACCAACACAAGCAAATCTGGTTTCACATATTACAGGCATGATTCTTTTAACTAGCTTAGTCTTCCATTTGGATTTGATGCTATAGGTGTTCCAAGTATGAGACTATTTCTGTATTGGATTTTGGCAGAACAAAGGAATGGAGCCCACTCAGCTCCTGGAAGGCAACACAGAATGAACTAACAGTAAACATTATGAAGTTATTATGCATGTACCCACTGTTTTATTTTACAAACTATATTGTTCAGCTCTGCCAAATTCAAAAGATAATTAAACATAGAAAGACATAGGAAGAAAAGTCAGAGCAAATATTTATTCCTGAATAACGTTTTCCACTATCAAGGTAAATGCTTTCATAAAAATCTGTCTTTGAATGGGAAGAAAGATGATGTAAATATTCTTTATGATAGTCACATTGGTCCAACAAAGACTTGCAACTTCCTCTAAAAATCTGAAACTAGAATTCCCAGATGCAGAAAAGCACTTATTCTTTTAACTGAATCTTTTCAAAGCAGACAGATTGAGGTCACTGAAGCAGGACAGGAGGAATGGTGTAGATAGAGACAAACGAAGAAAGTTGAAGTCATTTCCAGGTACGTGGGCATGGTGGGAATGATTGCAAGTAACATGGAAAGCACAGAGATCCCCTGTTAATGCCTGTCACTGAGACCAGCCACCCACCACAACGGTAAGTAAATCTGGAATAAGGTTCACTTGTCAAGTAGTAATTCAGGTTGTATGAATAACCCAGTACCTCAGAAACAACATCTTCCTTTCCAAAAAACAACCCACAAACAAACAAACAAAATCAAAAGAAAACAATCTTCTTCACTTTTTTCTTACTAAAAGTACATGTAAGCCTGTTTTCACACCATTATTCTGAGTTCTGTTCCTTTTTTTTTAAATTGAGAGAAAACATCGTTTTTTCACTTTTCTAGCATTTTAACTAGGAAGAGTAGAAAGAGAAGTCAGTGGCCTGTTTTACACAGTGACCTACCACTGAGGAAGGAAATTACTTGGAAGATGGAAGAAATGGCTTTAAACTCATTTAGCTGCATGAGATTTGACATCTGTGCCACTCAAGGGAATGGCAGAGCCAGCATGGCAGGGTAACCCATATGCATATCCCAATGATTAGGATGTTCTCCGGGGAAGAGCGACAGATTATTTGCCTTAGAGCAGCAGTGGCTCACGTCTCAAACAGAAAAGAGGCATGCAAATGTCTGTCTTATCCTAACTAGTTACAAAGAAAGATGATCATGATCTCTTCAGTCACTTCTGGTTCATAATCATAGCTCAGAAAGGATTTCCAGGTAAAGGCATCTGATGACTTGGAAACGGCTAAGAGTTTGTGATGATTCTTTCATGAACAAAATATCATCCTAAAACTAACTTAAATTTAACTTACCTAGAGCTAAACTTTGTTAACTTGTTTTATTCTGTAGAGCCACCATATCAGATCTGTGTCTCTGATCTCTTGTAGCCTGAACATCTTTGACAACAAAGTTGATCTCAAACTTGAAGCTACTGCGGACAGCAAACTCTCTGACCTTACATGCAGGACTTTTGCTGCTGCAGCAACACATATTACATTCTAAGGCCAATTCCTGTGCTTGTAGACCACTCAAAAATTAAACACCTAACAATAAAGAAGAGCAGATCAAGAAGTTCTCACCAGAAAGTTTAGGGGTTTTGTTTTTTTCTTCTAAATACAAATGCCTGGAACAGAATATATAATCTTGGGATTTGGGGAGTTCTGGTACCACTCCTCGGATCCAGAGGAGCCCCAGAACGCCAGCAGGATTGTGGCTGCCATTCTCAACAAGACTTCAATCATTACCTCAGCAGAACTGCCACCATCATCTGGACCAACAGGTTTTCCTTGCCCTTTACTTTGCACTCTGGGGGGTCATGTGGTGCTCAGCACAGGGACCAGTGAACACTGTTCTGTTCTTGTCCCAGGTGGCTGGGTTATACATCAGTTTCTGTGGTTTAAAACCAGTTTTTCTCTGTATCATTGCATCTATTGTAATTTATTTTTAGTGAATTGTAACTCTGAATTACAGTCTCTCTAGAGTTGGGTTCATTTCTCCCTCCGGTTTACTTTTAAACCAGCGCGCATACATATACATTAGACTTGGTGAGATACACTAAAAATTAAAAATATGAGGGGAAACACAGAAGAAATTTGTTTTACAAAATGAGATAAGAATAAATTCCAGAACTATGAAACCAGGTATTTTCTTAAAATTACATGGAAGACAGTTGCAAAGGACTCTGACCTGGAAAGGTGTCACAAAAATCCAGCCCTTTTCTCCTATTATCTTAAGCTTTTAGAAGCGATTGGCTTGTATTTGTACTTTCTCTGTATCTATAAGTCAGGCAGAATAGCTGTCTTGTTAGCACAAGGAAAGAAAAGAGTATTATATTCTCCAGAAAAGTAAGAAGCGTGATATGAGGTTTTGGTAAAATGCTTTCACAGTTCCAGAGGTTTAACTTAGGCCTTTTGCTTTTGTTGATTCTATAAACAGAGTAATCTCTAACAGGCAGAGATGCTGGGTTTACAGTTTGATGTTGAGCTATAATGTTGAATGTGAGTTACATCCATTTCCTATTTCTTTTTTAAGGCAAAGTATATAATTTAATTTAGATGGAATTTTTAAATGCCAGTATGCTCATGCTCAAAGCAATATACTAAATGACACTTGACATTTTGTAAGGAACTCATTAAACAAAATTATTATTATATAAAAACGCAGCAAACTGTTTTGAGCTAGCTGTTTCATGCAGCAAAATATTGTTTAAGATTCATCACTAAATAATCTCCAAGATGTTGTGAGATACCATAAATATCGAATGGAAATTTTTGTGAGAGGAATACCTCAGTTGATAGGATATTGTGACTATAATTTATCTATCCGTGACTTCAAAGGAAAACAGCAAGCCACTAATAACCCAAAGATTAGTTTTATCCCAGCTGTTTGAATTTGGCAGGCTTGCAGAGGTTGAAAGGGATGCTAAAATTGAGGAATGATCCACCATTAAATAAAATTTAGGAAGAAACTCCTGCGTTTCTTTGTCAAGCTGAATTAATATATTTGCAGCTTCTTCTGCCATCTATTTTTAATATACATGTTACATATGTAGGAATTGCAGTTTTATAATTCATCTGTGCCAGCTTAAAATTTAATAAAAATTAAGCAGTCACATAGTTCATGCTTCATATGAGGGATATGAGGGTGTTTAGCCTTGAGAAAAGGATGGTCAGGACAGACCTTATCACTCTCTACAACTCCCTGAAAGGACACTGTAGCCAGGTGAGGGTCAGGCTCTCTTCCCAGGGAACAAGTGACAGGACAAGAGAACATAGACTGAAACTATACCGGGGGAAGTTCCAGTTGGACATCAGTAGGAATTTCTTCATAGAAAGGGTTAAGCATTAGCACAGACTATCCAGGGAGATGGTGGAGTCACCATACATGGAAGTGTTCAGGAAGGAAATTAAAAGGAAACACAACTGCAAGGAAGTTAGAGCTTTTAGGATGAAAAGAAGAATATTACATATCTGATCAAATAACAATGATCTTACAGTACTCACTCTTTACATTTTCCTCTGCAGCAAAGGAAAACAATTTTGAATCTCCAATATAAAAATAATAATTATTTGTTTCTGTGTAGGCTTGAAATCTGAAAAAAAAAAAAAAAAAATTTTAGCAGAGAAGATTCTCAGATATAGATTCTTATTTTCCAAGCTACCTAACTACTGTAACAGACAGGTTATCCTTAGTCGTTTAACAATATCAGTTCTAATCTTTAAAGGTTAAAAAAGTAAATCAAAGAAATGTTGAAAGACAGTAATATGAATATTTTGAAGGAATTTCTCAGAACAGAGAAGAACCCTTTTATATAAGGAAGCAAACATTTATGTGAAATTATGAGCAATTAAATTTGTAAAATGTGTAAAGGCCAAATGTAACAATCAGAATTTTGAAGTTCTTTGCATTGAAATAAAATGTTAATGGGTAAAAAACCCACACAAATTTCCCTAAAAGTAAAAAGCAGCTTCATAGAATCATGCTCTTGAATTTTATGTATTTAACAATATATCTCACAGACAAACATCTCTGTCAATCATGAAAATCATTAACATTTAGAAAACCAAGTAACACGACAAATATGTTGCCAAATGCAGCAAAGAGCAAAAGGAATCTTTCAAGTTTACTGTTACAATGTCTTATTCCTTTAATTGCAAGTTTAATTAGGAAGTTTTAATCCAGAGGGGTTTGTAAAAATTGTTCTGATTTTTTATACTGTGAGATGACTCACGACATTCATTTTTAGAGTAGATTTAATTTTTCTCTTAAATTACATTCTTTCTTCCTTTCTTTTTCTTTCCTTAATTTGTGGTACAGATGTATGTATCTGTGGCAAATAGGGGGTTACATATAGCATCTTTTACAAATATCATGCATACTGCAAGTTAACTTTTAGTTGTAAACTTGTAGAAGTTTCTCCAAACTCAACAAAAATGAAACAATAGCAAAGGATGGTGCTTCTGTGAAATCAAAATAAGAAAGACTTGGTCATTAACTGACAAACAGTTACTGGGTGGATCCATATTTTAAAAATTACTTTGAGGTGGTTTGAACTCCATTGATCAGGGGATAGAGATTCCAGACACAGCTGCTTTTAAAGCATTATCAGACCGGGGCTACAGCCCACAGTCACAAACTAAGTGTATTGCACTGACTAATCTCACCTATAGCAGGCTACTGCCAAAAAAATACACTGCCATGATATCAAACTGGGTCCCTAGAAAATATCACCATGTAACTATAATATAAACATTACACAAACACACTAAACAGCTAGAGCTGCTGTGTCAGACATTTTTTAATTGTGAAATTCAGAAGCTGCCTGATTAACAGACTGAACTTGAGCATAAACATGGAACAGACATTGACTTACCTGAAGGGATACGGGGGAAAAAAAATCTCCCTTATCATTTAAGAAACATAAAATCATTCCAATTCCTCAAGCAAAACTTTTCATGAGTACTAAAATAATGTGTCTTGGAATTTGATTTTTTTTCATTGCTATAATGTATAAAGTGGTTTCCTAAACTGTACAGAATTGTACAAGTACTGGTAGACATGAATTAATAAATTTTTCCTAAATACTTTTTCAAAGAGGGTATTTGGAAAGTATCTAATTTACTATTTAGTCATACACTCGCTGCAAGAAAGAGAGTTCAACATGAAAGGCAGAAGCTTAAGGAAATTTGTATAGATGCTATTAAGGAGAACCATTAATGCTCAAGCACAGAAACAAGGAACAAGGATGAAAATATTCAGTTGTTTCACTTTGGTAGAAAGTGTCTTGGGTTACATTTTTCTATTGAAGCAAATTTATTTTTAATAGTAAAAACTCTTTCAGAAAGTTTAAAAGGGCATCACTGGACCTACTATTTATCCCTTTATTTATGTCACAAAACATCACACTGAGGGAAAACAAGTCTGGTATGTGAGAGGTAACCATCATGAGAGGGATCTGAAGCTTTCATAATCACAGTGAAAAGAAAAAAAGATGGCATGAGCAAGAAATTAATTTAAAGGAAGAGTCTGCCACATGCTCAGACAGTAAGATCTCCCAGTAATCAAGGACGGGGAGGATTGTTCATGCAGTTGGATGAGATTGTCTTTTAAGACCTCACAATTTTCTGGAGCTTCTTTTGAGCTGCCTCGTATAGGATCCCTTCTGCTAGTTCCATGAATAAACCACAGACTGCTGTCCCAAAGCCCTGGATCAGTGCTGATCATCTCAGTCACTTCACTCCCCTTGGCATCTTCAACTCCACTTTCATAGTCAAGGCTGCCACTACAATTCCAGACAGTTCTGTCTTGTCGGTGACTGAGGTCTAGCTGTGCATCACCTGTTTAGCCCATGCAGCATCTGTGTCAAGTACCCCAGAAACATTCTTCACATCTTGTGTCTTACTGTGTTGCCCTTCTAGTCCAGAGGGTTAGTACTCCCTGTGGAAAATCACAGTCAGTGATACAGATTTACTCTAAGGAAAATGTCAGTTTCTATCCACTTTCTTCACAGTTTTGACAAAACTTGCCTGATTTTTCACTCTAAATCAGGTAAAGGACAACTTCAGCTGAGATATTCCTACAGACCTGGAGAGTAAGAGAGGACCCATCATCTTTCACTTAAAAAAGGCATAATGGAACTTTCAGTTTCACTGAGTTTATAGGACAGGATATGTCCAGTGCCACCTTCAGTCTCCATTCTTTTAACAGACTTTTCTCTGTGTGAAACAGCCCCTTCTTCAGATGTTGTGATTCACAGGACTCTGCTGGGAAGCAACCCAAAGCCAGGTCGGATACTGTGCCCTGGATCTGTTTCACCACAGAGTCAGACAGGCCCATTAGTTCTGTGAAGCAGTCACAGCACTGTCTCCCCAGCTGTATGACACAGGTCATAATACTTTTACAAAATCTACAATAAACAGATCAAAAGCACTGCACACCATAGCTAAGACTGATTGTGTTGATTTATGTAAAAATAAGCATATATGCATAAGACTTTATATCCAAACAGTATTCATTCAGACATTTCATTACCCAATAAGTAACACAAGTTTCAGATGCATCAAGTCTTCCCTTTCAGTTGTATTTGTGCATAAACACAGTTGTTCCGGCCAATACTGCTTTGGTTCAACAAAATTTAACACAGGAAAACATTCTGTGCTTTTACTATTAATGTGAATAAATAACATATTGAAAAATTCCATGCAAATATCTGATTCCAATAAATGTACAGCTTTTGTTTTGATATTGTTGCTTTGTTTTTCAAAGTAAATAAATTCTTTCCTAATTATGATGTTCTAAGGCAGTTTTCCTTGCAGACCCTCTAATCCCTATTCTTTTTTTCTGGTCATGGATTTTATTTGGCCTCAAGGGAAAAACATCATGACATAATTCATTAAGATTTCTCATTCTAGATCACCAAATAGAGAGAAAAGTATCCTCCTGAGTCCTGTGTTGGTAATCAAGGGAATACTTCTAATTCTTATATTAATCAAGACTAAATATTTGAAGTGTCACATACCAAAGTAACAATATATTTTTTAAGTAACTCTTTGCTGTGTCATATGACTGCATTGATTTTTAACTTCATTAAGTTCTAGTATCCAATAATCGTTGCTTTTCACCCTTTTGTAACAGATTTCTTTCTGCCTATGAGAAAATCTATAATTCTCATCACTCACCCAGCTTTTCAGTGATAAACAAAATTGTCTGGCCTTCTATTTTATTGATCAGATCTCACTCTCAATATCCCACGAAAAAATTACTTGAAATAGTTTGCAATATTCAATTAACAAATAATTGTGCTCTTGAGCAGGGATATTATTCAAGGGTTAGACTCAAGAGCAACATAACTGCTGGTAGAAAATTCCTCAAAAGCAAGCCTCTCATTCCTATTGTACTCCTACATGATTCAAAGTATGTAAGAACAGGAAAAATAAATGAATGGATGAGTCTAACTTCATAAAAATTTAATGGAGAATGTCTGTATGCATATATATGTATTAAAATATTATAATTTTAGGTGTAACAAATGTAACACAAGAGATTTACACACAGACAAAAATTGCAAACTGTGTACTGATGAGCCTTCGCAGTCCCAGAACCCAGCTTAAAGTCAATGCTCCAGATGAAAATGGGAGCAACTTACTATTTAAAATAATAAATTTTTAAATTATCATCACCTTTTTTGAAACATTATTTTCTCTTTTAATGTGTTCTTGTATTGCTGAAAAAAAAGCAGTTTTCAAAAATTTCTGTATCGACTACCTAATTTTAGTGTTTATACACCTTCTACTCAGTCTCCTGTGATAGATCTGATAATTGATATTATATTAGAGCCCTTAACCCTAAAGAACTAGATTACTATTTAAAATAAATATTTTTTAATATCAGCAAGGAAGTTCTTATCTTTTAATAAAGTATGCAAATCTATTGTTATGCTTTTCAAAGACATTTGCTCTTTTTTTGTCATTTGACATTTTTATTAACACAAGTAAGCACTCACCATTGTTTGTCTTCCTGAGGTGGTGTGGTGAAAATACTATTTTCAGCTTCAGAAACACAAACTGAAATCTTATTTTGGGCTCAAATTCACCCTACAAGATGTACTACACAATTCGGTTTGTCTTGCTGGCTTTACCTGTAATAGTCCTGGGACTACAAACTGCAACTGAATCACTACCCACTTCTGTCAAAGCCAGTCGATGCTTCCACTTCCAAAACTGGTAAGAGCTAACACCAGAAAACTACTTCCCACAACTGCCTTTGCATACATGTGCCTGTGCCACCACTTCAGTCTGTCCGCCTTCACCCTTTCCCAGATGCCTTTTCCTGTCATGCCCTTCTGAGAGCTAGTCCTCAACACAGATGAACTGCAACCCTTGTGATAGACTGAAATGTTGTTGGTGTCTTAAACATTATCAAAATTGTAGAGAGACTTTTTGTCAAACTGCAAAGAAGCAACTGCCTGTCTGCGACCACCAAAGCACTTCCCCTCCCAAATAGGCCTCCTGACTGGAATTTGGACAGTGATGGGAACTTGAGACAAGACTTTTGTCCAATTTTCTGAGGCTTGAAAAGAAGTAAACTAGGTTCAGGGAAGAAGAATGTGTTAAGAATCAGCCCTAGCTGGCCTCAGCAGGTGGAGGAGGAGAAGGGTTTTGAGTGTGTGATGGCAAAATCTCTCCACACAAAACAGGAGTAAACCCCCCATCTGGGAAGACCACTACCCATGGGACATTCACGTGAGAGGCAGCTGAGAAGGGGTCATAAACCATCAAAGACCCCCAAAGCACCTCCTCACACACCCCCCCACCATCATTCCTGAGGCCTTCTACCACCAGAGGACTGCATGTGATCCAAGTGAGGCAACAAATCCAGAGCCTGTCACAAGAGACTGCAAAGCTTCTCCCACACCAGGGGAGGTGCCTGGGCATCTCCTGAACATCTCAAACCAATGGACTCCATGTTTTGTGGGATGCTCACCACCAAGAAGACAAAAAGAACAGGACCCACAGGACACTGCTGGGTTACACAGAGTGGTGGTACATTTTCTATTTAATCTCTCTGTCACTCTTTGCTGTCCCCTCCTCTTTCCTATTTCTTTCTATTTCTCTCTCCCTCTGCCTCACATTTACTGTTAAATAAAAGCCATACTATTGACTTCAGTACGTGGTCTCATTTGCACCTTAATTCAGACAGAAGCATTTCTAATAATTTTAATAACTGGATCATAAGAAGCCTGCATGGGCCATGCAGCAACTGCTGTTTGCATCATTGTTCCTTCTACAAATACTGCCTTCACTTGCTTGGGCTTCCCTTGTCCAGATTCTCAGACTGATGACATGGTTATGTTAGCTTTGATCAACATGATAGCAGCCTCTAGCTTTTACTAAGCAGTGTGCCTGGGTGGTCAAGAAGGCCAATGGCATCCTGGCTTGTTAGCAATATTGTGGCCAGCAGGACCAGGGCAGTGATTGTGCCCCTGTTTTAGGCACTGGTGAGGCCACACCTCGAGTGTTCTGTCCTGTTCTGGGTCCCTCACTGCAAGAAGGATGTTGAGGTGACAGAGTGAGTCCAGAGAAGGGCAATGGAGCTGGGGAAGGGTCTGGAGCACAAGACTGGTGAGGAGCAGCTGAAGGAGCTGGGATTGGTTATCCTGAGGAAAAGGAGGCTCAGGCGTCACTTTATCACTCTCTGCAACTGCCTAAAGGAAGGTTAAAACAAAGTGGGGGTCGTTCTCTTCTCCCGGGCAACAAGTGACAGGACCACAGGAAATGGCCTCAAACTGTGCCAGGGGAGGTTCAGGATGGACATCAGGAAGAACAGCTTCACAGAAAGGGTTCTTAAACACTGGAACAGGCTGCCCAGAGAGCTGATGGGATAACCATTTCTGGAGGTGTTCAAGAAGAGTGGACATGGCACTCAATGCTCTGGTCTAGTTCTCAGGGCAGTGATTGGTCAAACGTTGGACTCGATGATCTTGGAGATCTTTTCCCACCCTAATGATTCTGTGAAGCATGAGCTGTGATTTTTACAAATGGACAGGTAGCACAAGCACCAACAAGATTCTGTGCCAGACCCTTTGTCTTTTATCATTTGAAAGGAACAGAAAGAAAAAAAAACACACAAAACATCCCCAGCAAATACAAACACTCAACCCACAACAATATGAGTCATTTCCACCTTTTTGCTAAGAAAACTGTCTGTAAGCATTAATTTGAATTATACTTTGTTTCCTGACATTATTGGAGCTATTGTACTTACTCGGCAGACATTGTTAAAAAAAAAAAAAAAGATTACAGGGGAAAGATTGTGTCATTTAAATCTAATTAAGGTTTTAATAAACCTAATTTTTCATCATTTAACATGATGTGTTCCCTTTATAGTCTAAATTTATTGCCTACCCGCAATAAAGAAAAATGTTTAGAGACAGAAAATTGAGGCCATGGCACCATATAAACTAGACATGTCAGATGCAAAAGAAAATGCTACACAGTACAAACCTAGAAGGTTTTTCAGTCAATCTCGTAGAAAGCATGTGTAAAATACATTTCCTACTACTATTTTTGCAGTACAGATAATCTAGCATCTCTAGACAACACTGTTTTGACCTATTTTAGGACAGTAAGACAGAAGTGGAAAGGTGCTGCTCTATGTGTATTACCAAAAATAACTACAAATTATTTGCCATTTACTATTAGTTTTCTTTAGTATTTAAGATGGTGAATTATAACAAAAATTGTAGAATTACCAAGAACTAAAGCAAGTTTTTAAAGCCTGGAATGATACAGCTATGACTAAGACATTCAAACTTAGATGCAAGCCTTTAACTTGCATAATTTCATATAAACCCAGAGAAAACAACTCTCAGCCCCCACCTTGGAGATGCTACAGAAGTGTTCATGTCCTTGTTCACGCAGTTGTAACTCTGAATTTGAACACTACACTTTCTGATTCACTTGGTCAGCAGGTCTCAGTGAGAAACATTTTGAGTAGAGCAACCGGGGAAAAAATAAGTAATCAAGCTGGGGACTTGAGAGCAGGATCTATTCCCAGCTTCTCCTCTGAGCTAGAAACCTGGTTTCCCTACAATATCTCCATGTGTAGTGGAAGGTGGGTAAGCAAATGAGGTTACATGGAGTAAATTATGATTAATCATGGATTAAGCAAGTCTTTGAGTCTAGGAAAAGATGTGTACACAAAGAACAAAGAAAACTCTTGCCTCTCCAATAGTTAGGAGAATAAAAAGAAATCTTCTACTTGAAACTCACCAAAAGACCTTGCAGGAATCTTTAGAAACACAAAACTTTTCACACATTTAAATGTTTCAGGACGTTGGCTTGGTTTGAAGGGAATCACCCAAATGCAAGATCTATACTATAATGTTTCAGTAGGCTCAGTTCTTCTGTATCCCATCCTAGCAATGCTAAAACAATTTATTAACTAAAATTCCTCACTTTTACAGTGCCTGTGTTCATTCTTGGATCTCACAAGCCTTCACAAAATGTTCATTGCTCCAACTTCACCTACTGAGGAAACAGAGTTCTAGGCAGGCAAATTGGCAGTCTAGGCAGGCTCAAGGCCTGAAAGCAGACTGCAGCCAAGATGAACACAGATGTTAAATTCTCTTAATTTCACTACCTTCTCTAATTGAGATATGTTTACTTGCCAGTACAGTTTAATGATATTCGAATTACTGTATAGTAAAAGGTAAATGGTGAATGTGCTAGTGATCTTTTATAAGCTGTCATGTAAGATGAAGCACCCTGCAAAATGCAAAGGGCCTCTTTCTTATTCTGTCACCTTTAATTTGATTGGAAATTTACACCACAAAAGAAAGGTAAGCATTAATTTACGGGCTCAATACATTTGTTGGAAAATTAAATCATCTGGTAGTCTACATCAGCAAAACAAAATTTATTATCTGTAATTAACTAACCTTTAGAAAAGCCTTTTTTTTCAATTTCCTCCTGTACTGGGAAGATGAAACCATAACACATGTTAGCAGAGAAGCTACTATGTCAGAAGAAGAGCTCCTGCAAATGTTCAATGCATAAAGCCTCAGTTAATGAAAGTTCAGTCATTACATGGTCTGTATTTAGATTCAGGGAGTTAAATCACTGATACACAATTGCATCAGAGAATAAAAAGTACTATTTCAGATAGACAGTACTGCATGAATGCAGAATCTACTACATATAGTTTTATGTCTTTTTTATGGGGAGAAAAAAATCCAAGTACTCACAAGCTTAACAAAAAAAAAGCCTCTTAATTTTTATTCTTTAAGTTTTCTGCTAGAAAAAAACCCTAGGGACTTGTAGAGAACTCAGGCAATTAAATCTCTTTTGTCAATCTTTACCCTGAACGTCTCTATTTACAGAGTAGGAAATCACAATGAAGTCTGCTAAACCTGTTAAATCACTAATTTGAAAATATGAAATCCCAGGTCTTTCAATTGGGTAGAATGTAGGTGAAATCAATGGTCCTGTTTGTTGTTGTAAAAATAATTGTTTTGCTCTAACAGTGGCAACCAATGCTGGACAACAGTTTCTTCTCAAAGAAAGAATCTCTACAAACATAACATAAGTAGTTTAGTTGTAGCTCTTTAAATGGGGACTTACACTGCAGTTCACCTACTTTTTTCTCAAAAGTTTTTTAATTAGTTTCAGACAAACAGATTTTATATAGAAAACCTAAGTACAATATGAAAAAGTGCAGACACCTCTTGTCCTCCAGTGTGCTTCAAAGATAGAAACATTCAATATACAGGATCAGACTTTCTCCTCTCTTGGAAAAAGTCCTACCAAATGAAGGACCTGTCAAGGTAGTTTGATTGTTGTCAAGACAGGCTATGCCTGTCCTTCAAAGTATACCTAGGGCATTCTTTTGATAAATCCATTCATCTGATTATTCACAGACTATGAAATATATAGGTCAGATTACGACGGTTCCTCTCCTGTTACTCTGTTTCCTCTGAATCCAATAAGAGTGCTGGGTACAATTTAACGAAGTCAGTATGAACAAAGATGATGTCTGATAAGGCAATAATTTGAATAACTGGAAAGCCTGTGTTAGCAGGCATAAAGGGATGGGATTTACATTAGATAACAAATGCAACAATCAAAGCTTAGGTAAAAGCCAACAGAATGATAGCCAAGGTTATCAAGCACTATGGAGTCTGCATGTACCATTCACAATGAAAGGAAAAGAGTGTGGTTTCAGAGGCAAGAACAAAAGTTCAGATTATACAACCTACATATTTGTGCTTTCCTTTTTTTGGAACAACTATAATAAATGTAAAAATGCATATTTATTTTTAAGAAAACAACTTATTAACTATAAAAGGAAAAATCTCTAGGGTTGTTGGAATTCCTGTGCTAATGCAGGGTTACAGTATCATGCAACAACAGAAAATGGCAACAACACATAGTATAAAAATATGCCTTTGGATTACTATTGGGATATGCTTGCAAATATTTACTTGAATTGCAAGACTGAATATCTAATTTTTCTTTTATGCTCTTGAACTCCTTCCGGAATTACATAGCAACTCAGTTGTTCCACTTCTTAAAGAAATAATTTATTTTTATTCTGAGAGCTCAAAGTATCCATTTTGTTGCTTTTTATCTAAAAAAGTTCCACGCTTATAATTCAGTGTGATATAATTAATTTTTTTTTTCCAATTTATATGTTAGCTTAATGATTCATCTATTCAACCATCCCTTCTGTTTACTCTCCAGCTCTGGACAAAGTCATGACATTATTCAAGTAGCAATACATTCCAGAAGCTAAATTAAATATTTCAATATTCCAAGAGGACTAAAGATGTTGACTGACTGTTAACAAAGCAGTGCAATTTCTTTGTGAAATAAATATTAGTAAAAACTTTTTGAATGTACTAATTTCTCCTATATTCATTATACATTTTTTGTAAGAGATTCATCCATACATGAAAACACTGCAAACACAGTCAATTTAAAAATATTGGTGACAGGAATTAGGCACGGTTTTGCGTACTTTGACTGTCCTCACAGTGCAGTGAAGGCACGTGACATACTTGAAATATATAAAGCATTTCAATTTCCCCTCAAGTCTGAGATTGGCCTCAAACTCCCATGTTCTCTTTCAATGACCACCATACTGGAGAGGCTCTATGACATTACTTTTTCTCCCAAAAAGTATAATATTTTCAAAAGTTACTATCAAATATATCCTAATGTGTGACCTTTGCAAAGGGTTTATAGCCTTCTTTTTCTTTTTACTGAATATCTTTCTCTTAACGTGAATAAGTTTAATAAAATAAGAGATAGCACTACTCTAACCAGTAAAGGAAGTTCATATTAAAAGTTAATTTCCAGTGTTAAATAGTTATACAAACTCATTGCATAAATATTCCAACATTTCAGTCCCTTAAGATTGCCTGGTATGGGCATTTCATTACTGTATATGACTTTCATTGTCACACTCTGTTATGAATATAAAAATACTTTCATTAGGAGTAAATTTTCATGAAACAGCTTAAACTGCATATTTAATGAGCAATTTGTCAGGCTCATTTACAATACAGCTTTCTGAGATTCAATCATCACCATGTATACATGTAATGCATGATTTAATTTAATTACTTTTGATTGCTTAATGAAAAATCCACTGGACATTTTGAGCATCACAGCTACAGAATAAAAGTTATTTTTACATTTTTATTAACCTTCATAGTTAAAGATGATCAAATTTTATATTACACTGAAAAAACCCTCTAAACTTCTCCTTCAGGTTGGAGGAAACAGGTACAGCTACACATGTTATTGACACAAATTTTTAATATTAGATAAAAAGCAATTTTTTTTTATAACTTATATTCATAGGGTTTTGATGTCATGGTTGCCTGAAAATGACAGTTCATTGCTTTACTTACAATTTGTCCATGAACTGAAACAAATCTTTTGTGATCACCAAGACTGCCAAGAAATACCTAAGACTAATATTTTAGGCCTGAAATGCACCATCGCTTTACTGAAGACATGAAGATATAAACCATTTCTTTTGGTATGTTCACCAGTGTTCACGCCATAAAAAACATAAAGGCACTCTCCTAATACACTTGATAAATCACATAAAGGCAATCTCCTCATATATTTAGTAAAAACTCTCTTTAATAAATACCATAAACCACACAAGGGTGCTGTCCTCATAAAAGGTGCCCACCTCATAAAACCCATAAACCTCAAAGAGACCCTTTCCTCAAAAAGACACTCTCCTCAAACTTCATAAATGTCATAAAGGAGCTAAAATCATAAAGGAAATCCCCTCATAAACACATTTTCTCATAAACTCTATAAACCTCATAAAGGAACCCTCCTCATAAAGGCCACAAACCTCATAAGGGCTCTCTCTTCATATAGTAGACCTCTTCATGCAGACCATCTCTTTACTAAGGCACTCTCCTCCATTATGGCCAAAAATGTCACAAAAGCCATAAACCTCATAATGGCCTACTCAATAAAAAACCTATGAATATTTTACAGATGCCCTCCTCATAGACCCCATACAACTCATAGAGGCTCAGTCCTCATTAAGGTACTCTCCCAACAAATACACTATGCTCAAAACCCCATATAACATCAGTAAACACTCATCTCACAAAATACTCTCCTCAGAAATTCCAAAATCTCTCATAAAGGCTCATAAACCCCATAAATATCATCACTGTGCAGGCCTCAAAGCCACTGTCAGCCACAAACTCAAAAATCACCCTGGGGGTCACATCATGAAGGTGCTGCCCTCATAAAGTCCATAAATATCATTATGGGGATGGCATTAAAAGGTGCTGTGCTCATAAAGCCCAAAAACCTCCTAATTCTGTGGCCCCATAAGTCCCATAGAACTCATAATGGGGGTCTCATCATAAAGACTGTCCTCATAAAGCCCATAAATATCATAAGGGTGCAGGCCTCATAAAGGCGCTGTCCACCCAAAGACCATGAACTTCAAATTGGAGCTCCCAGCATAAAGGCACTGTCCTCATAAAGACCATAAACCTCACGAAGGCTCTGACCTCATTAAGACTACACAACTCATACTGGTGCAGGCCTCATAAAGCCCATAAACCTCAAACTGGGGCTCTCATCATAAAGGCAATGTCCTCAAAATGACCAAAACCCTCATAAAGGCTCTGTCATCTTAAAGCCCATGCACACCATAATGGAACTGGACTCACAAAACCGGTTCCTTTCTAAAGCCCATAAAACTCTTAAAGGCGATGTCCTCATAAACCATATAAATCTAATAATAGGGCTCACTCTATAAAGGTTCTGTCTTTTTAAAGCCCATGAAACTCATAATACTGCAGTCCTCAAAAAAAGGCTTTC
Source organism: Myiotriccus ornatus (assembly GCA_036023395.1). NCBI lineage: Eukaryota > Metazoa > Chordata > Aves > Passeriformes > Tyrannidae > Myiotriccus > Myiotriccus ornatus. The sequence goes on from JAYRBT010000001.1 coordinate 14,695,508, forward strand.
AACATAAAGGCACCTTCATCATAAGTGCCATAAAAATGTCACAGTTCTCCTGACTTCATAAAGCTGCTGTAGCCATAAATCCCATAAACACAAAAACTATGCTGCCCTCTAAAGGCCTTAAGACTAATAAAGGTACTGTGATCACATAACATATAAACATCATAAATGAGTTATCCTAACAAAGCCCATACACCTCAGAATAGTGCACACCTGATAAAGGATCTGTAGCCATAAAATACATTTAAGTAATAATGGGGCTCTCAACATAAAAGGCCTCTGCTCGTAAAGACCATAAACCTCATAAAGGCTTTATCTTGTTAAACCCTATACCTCCAAAAATGGTGCAGGCATCATAAAGACAATGTCCTCATAATGCCCATAAACCGCAAAAAGGGGCTATCATCAGAAAGTCACTGTCTTCATAAATCCCATAAACCTCATAAGAGGGCTCTCATCAAACCCCATCCACCTCATGATGGGGCAGCCCTCAAAAAAGGCACTGGCCTCATAAAGCCCATACACCTCATAAAAGAGCTATCATCATAAAAGCTCTGCCTTCATGACACCCTTACACCTCATAATGGTGCTCTCCTCATAAAGCCCATAAACCTCAGAGTGGGCTTTCATCATAAAGTCCATGTCCTCATAAAAATCCCATCCACCTCATAATGGGGCAGCCCTTAAAAATCCACTATCCTTATAAAGCCCATAAACTTCATAATCATGCAGGCCTCATAAAGCCCATACACCTCATAAAAGAGCTATCATCATAAAAGCTCGGCCTTTATAACAACCTTACATGTCAAAATGGTGCTCTCCTAATAAAACCCATAAACCTCATAGCAGGCTCTAGTCATAAGGGCCATGCCCTCATAAAAACTCCATCCACCTCATTATGGGGCAGTCCTCAGGAAGGGCACTGTCCTCATAAATGCCCTATACCTCATAATGATGCAGGCCTCCTAAAGGACTATCTTCATAAAAGCCATACACTTCAGAATGAGGCTCTCCTCATCAAGGCCATGTCCTCATAAACCCCAACAACATCATAAAGCCTCTGGTCTCATAAAGCCCATACACCTCATAAAGGGGCTCTCCTCGAAAAGTTGATGACCTCAGTAATGTCACAAACCTCATAAACGTTTGGGCATCGTAAAGCTCATCCACCTCACAATGGTGCATGCCTAAGAAACGCACCATCCTCCTAAAGCCCATAAACCTCCTAATGGTGCAAGCCTCACTGTGCTCATAATGCCCACCAACCTCATAATGGGGCTTTCATCATAAAAGCTCTACCTTCATAAAGCCCACACATGTCATAGAGGTGCTCTCCTCATAAAGACCAGAAACCTCATAGCAGGCTTTCATCATAAAGTCGCTCTCCTCATAAAAACCCCATCCACCTCATCATGGTGCAGGCTTCATAAAGGCACTGTCCTCATAAAGCCCATAAGCCTCATAATGATGAAGGCTTCATAAAGCCCATAACCTCGTAAAAGAGCTATCATCATAAAAGCTCTGCCTTCATAACACCCTTACACGTCGTTAAAGTTCTCTCCTCACAAACCCCATAAACTTCATAAGAGGCACCCATCATCAAGTCTCTCACCTCATAAAAACCCCATCCACCTCATAATGGGAGAGCCCTCAGAAGGGCGCTGTCCTCGTAATCGACATACACCTCACAATGACAGGCCTCCTAAAGGCATTATCCACATAAAATCCATCAACCTCATAATGAGGCTCTCCTTATCAAGGCCATGTCCTCATAAACCCCATAAACATCATAAAGCCTCGGGCCTCATAAAACCCATACACCTCATAATGGCGCTCTCCTCAGAAAGGTGATGATGTCAGTAACACCACAAACCTCATAAAGGTTTGGGCGTCATAAAACTCATCCACCTCACAATGGTGTATGCCCCGTAAAGGCACTGTCCTCCTACAGCCCATAAAGCTCATAATGGTCCAACCCTCACGAAGGCACTCTTCCCATAATGCCCACCAACCTCATAATG
>JAYRBT010000001.1:14697625-14723171 GCA_036023395.1 Myiotriccus ornatus
TCTGCCCTGTTTCTAGGCAACTAATAGTTCAACCCCGGCTACATCTTTTGTATCTTAAGTATCTTTGATGGCTCGGGTGGGAAGGGAGAAAATTCTGTTGCTCTCTAGCTAAAACCACGACAGCGTAATTTGACATTCCTGTGGTTTTTAGATTCCATTATTCAGAAACTTTGTTTTTCTTATTTATTTCCTGCTATTTTTACTTATTTTATTTAAATGTCCTACCTCTGTTTTTGCTTGAAAAGAAGAAGTATGGGGGAGAGTAGAAGGAAGGCAAAGTCATCTGACTGGAAATCAGACTATCAGATTCAGATGATCCTCTTCCCCATTCTTGGGGGCGGGGGGGGCAGGAGGAGGGGGAAATATGCAGTTACTCTTCAGAATCAACACATATTTAAATTCTAATTAAGAATTAAAAGAGAAGTAATTTCTTTGTGATCTTCTCCCAGTACAAATTTCTATTTACATAAAGATGTATACGAAGTGTTATTATTTATTGATGTGTTTCCTAAAATATGACCTGAGGAGTTTAGGAATACATCTTACACTACTTTTTCCTGTTCCTTGATGTTTTGAACTTACTACCTGCTGATATTTGTCAAATGCATTTTCCACTTCCATCAGCTTGATTTTTTCCAGCTTTCTAGACCTAAATAAGAGCCACCCGTTCCACCTCTTTTACTGTTAACTGGCATCCCTCAGAATTTAGAGTTAGTACTTGGTGTCTCAGACTCTCTTTGGGTCAGGTTTCACAATGCAGATTCACAATCTGAATAATATAAGGAGGAAGACATTTATTTCAGTCTGTGAAATGCGAGATATGATAAAAAGTGATAAAATACTACAAAACAGCCTGGAGATGGTAACAAGAGGGTATGTACGGTTAACACAAGCATTTTACATTCCTGCTGTTGCCTCATTTCCCAAGTAAAACTGGCAAAATCCATCTCCATTGGGACTTACAGGTATCAATACATCACAAGAAACTGTTGCAATTCAGTCTGGCTTTAAAACCATGAAATATGTACTTGCTTCTGTCTGCAAAGAACATACACTGGTACTGAGGGCCAGCAGTAATGCAGTTAATGGAAGAGCCGCAAAGGAGGTGGCAAAGGAAAATGACTTGAAGAGGGAAGCCATTTGAATGGAATTGAATTTGACTACAATGATCATGCAGTTCAGTGGTTGTACTCTGCCTTTTCTTCCAACAGCCTAATTCTTATTCTTCAGATGCTTTTACCTCCTGTTTTTATAACTGCCTTTCAAGGGGTGTCCATTCCTGTCATTCATTCTGGACAATGGTTACCAGGTTTTTGTTTCTATCTGTAATCAACTGCCCTGGCCATCACTGCATTGCTGGGCTGCCAGAAATGCACGTTTCTTTATGCCAATCCACACCCCTGTTGCACTTCAAACTGCACAAGGATGCTAACGCTTTATATATTAAACTGCATTTGTAAGACCATTTGTTTATTTGTGCTGTTAATCAGATAATGTTCTAGCAAAGTGTTGAATGTCATTGAAATATTGAAATGTCAGTGTTCATTTATGAACTACACTGAGATTCCCTAAATGAATGCAAGCGGTGCAAAGTGATTTGTATGCAAAACATATGTGGCCTAATCAGATTCATAAATTCAATCCACTTTTAATCAATTAGCTATATTTGATTCACCAGCAGTTAAAAAGTTTCCTTAATGATATGAAAAGCAGAATAAACAATTGATCATAAATTTAATTTTTTTCTAAATTAAACAGATACAAACACAGTACTTCGTATGTCAAATAATGAATGAAAAATTGATATCAAGGAAAGAGCATCTAAAACTATGTCTTTCTTTCTGTAATTTGTTCTCCAAAGTAGTAGTTACATAAAATGAAAGTTAAATATTTTTCATCTGTAGCGGTAATATTTCAGTAAGAATTAATATACTTCTTTCCAGATTACCTAGAGAAAGCTACTGCTTTTTGAGGTCCCTTCAATTACTAGATTTACTCTGTAAATATATTTTAGCATTAAATGAAAGTACACAATCATTTCCATTAAGAGAAAAATAATTAGATATTGGAGTTACTACAATTGTTCCCATAAGTTTGGTTTAGCACATTTTACCCTCCTGTTCCCAGATGTGTGTAACAAAGCTATCTTAATGGACTTGTTAAAATAAAAAGATAAAGTCACCACTCAGTACTTCTGCATTCTTTGTGCTACTATTCAAGATGGGAACATGGAACATGTGCGGAAGAAACTCGACTTAGACAAATAAATTTAATTAAATAGCCAGAATTAGAAATTAAGCAATCAGCCTCAGGTCTTATCTAGTCCACGTGCCCAAGGCATGATCAAATCCATCCAGGTATTTGCTGAGCCAGATGCTAATCACTACCAGTTCTTAGCACTCTGATACCTCCACAGACTAGCTGTTCCTGTCTAACATCAGCACTATAAAGATTTATATCCTCAAGTCACGGTGGCTGCAGTTTAGACACATCATTATAGACATAAATAGAATATTCTTTCTTATTTGCAATGAGTTTATATGTTGTAAATCTGTTGTAAAGGGCAGTGAAAGAGAGCCCTCGCTTGCCTCTTCTGAAGAAAAAGTTTGTTCAGAGTTCCTCATAGGTTATACTCTCTTCTCCAAGTATTCCATTTGAGTTTCAGTAAAGCAGAAGGATTACTTCCATTTTTACTCTTTATACTCTTTATATATATTTTTCAGATGTCGGCCCTTCTTAAAGTAGCTTATGAAAATGATGACTAGCACCCCAGTTATGGTTCTCTATAACCCATAACCCTCTTGGGGGTTTTTGAACTAACTGCTCTATATAGTAACTCCTCAATCCTGTGAGCTCAGGAGAAGATATTTTAATAGAGTGTATGTAAGAATCACTGAGTACAGGTTGATTGAACTGAATTATTTTAGCATTATTTTCTTTCCTTGCAGGCAATGATTTATGAAAACTAGACTACATGTGAAATTCTAAATATTTTAATTTATTTTTGTTGGAAAACAGGGTGTGAATCTGGAAATTCTGAGTTACCCTTAACCCTATTCAAATGATGCTATAGTACTCCACACAACTGGTACAAATACTTTTTTCTACATGGAGATCCATGACTCATTCATCCACACTTCAAACCAGTCATTTGCTCAGCCCACATACACAAATTCATTGTGGTCATAATTTATCCCAAATTTTAGAGCACACCAGTTTTCTAAGTACTTTAGTACCTTCTTTGTCACTTGCTTTGCATCAAGTCTTTCCTCTGTAGGCGTATTATGTAGTCCAGATGAGTTCAGATAACTCTCCTAAGTGGTACCAGAAAGAGTTCCAGGGCAAAAAAAAAAATGCTTCAGTGAGTTTCCAGCATTTTTTTAAATATCTCTCTCTCTACAGCACCACAGTGTTTTTTTCTAACATTCAAGTTTGTACAAAGATAATTCAGGGCCTCTGACCTGGCTCTAACTAGTGCTATTTAAATGTATGGAGATATTTTTCCAGTATCCAGTCACTACAGAATTTTTGCATTTCTACATTATAAATTCATGAGGTCAAAAGACTTTTAATAAATGTCATACATGTAATAAAAAAATAAAACGTCATTTTTATTCAGTCATATTTCTTCATTTGAGCAACTACTGTTTTTGTATTTTTAGCCTTGCCTTTATTATTGTTCACTATGATTCCTCTAGGTTTTGGGGTGATTTCTTTCCAAAGACATCATATTTTATCACATGTAATAGTATCAAGACCTTTCACAGTAGGATTTACATTTGGATTCGGCACAAAATAGACAAATCCTAAGGCAACCTATAATTCCAATCCATTTAGCTAATGCATTGCAGCTGCTGTGAACAGTGGGCATGTCATCTTCAGTATAATGATGTCTGGTACAGCATGGTAGATAAAACAAAATAAACTGAAAAATTACTCCACATCTAAATATCACAGAGAGTTATTTTCACTCTGTTCCCTTGCCCCCATTCTCAGCACAGTCTGTTGTATGTGTGGGTGATACGTTTGGGGGGTTTTAAGTGTTTCCTTTCACATCTGGTAGAATCTTCCATAAAAGAGTTCTAGCCAGCTGCATAGAGCTTACCTGTAATGTGTATATAAGTAATCAGTATTCAGAACTGGTTGTCAATTAGGAAATTTATTTAGAAACTACTAGTAATTTACATCACTTATTAAGGAAAAGAGAAGGCTTCGGGTTGACCTAATGGTGGCCTTTCAGTACCTCAAGGGAGCCCACAAGAAAGATGGAGAGAGACTGTTTACAAGGGCCTGCAGGACAACAGGGAATGGTTTCAAACTGAAAGAGAGCAGGTTTACGTTAGATCTTAAGAAGAAATTTTGTACTGTGAGGGTGGTGAGGCCCTGGCACAGGTTGCCCAGAAAAGCTGTGGCTGCCACTTCCCTGGCAGTGTTCAAGGCCAGGCTAGATGGAGCTTTGAGTAACCTGTTCCAGTGGAAGGTGTCCCTCCCCAAGGCAGGAGGTTGGAACTAGATGATATTTTAGGTGCCTTCAAATCTAAACCATTCTATGATTCTTAATTTCTCTTTTAAAAAGCTTTTGCCACAAAATCTATAAAATTTCCTTTTGGTAGGAGATAAACCATTAGCAAATCACTCATTAATTCATTTGGATTCATTTTCACTTCTGTCTGCTGCCTGAAAGAGTCAGTACCAACATTTTCTATCCTGTCAAAGCGGATTTTTTTCCAGGCTATCAGACTTTATAACTCCAAATGCTCTTGCTGATATTCATTTTATGTGGTGTATTCTATATTCTGAGAGAAAGATAGAGAAAAAACAAAGGCTGCTTTCCTAACCTGTTAGCTAAGTTACCTTCACACAGCACTGTCTTGTCTCTGTGTTATCACAGCAAGAAAAGGCACTAAGTCACACATAGACACACAGTAAGCACTAACATCATGATTGGGAGAGGTCCTGATGAATTAGGCAATAAAAATCCAAATTCTGAATATCAGCTGCTGTAACATTATGAAGGACCACTCCTTTCAGTGCCACTGTGATGATATATTCCAGCATCTGTGAATGCAAGAGCAAATCTGGAAATCTATAAAGCGTTTCGAAAAGCCACTACAGAGCTCCCTAACTAAGGCCTTCTGCTTAGCTAAGTTGTCTTATGTAGCTTCAAGATCCTGTACTCTGAAATGTGAACAATGGTAGCAGACTTACACCATGAGATTCTTCTTCTTCAGTAAATCTTTTACTGAGAAATTTTTTTCAAACCAATGTACTGAGGGGAGAAAGGATTGTGAGAAAAGACTCCCTTTAGATATTTATAAAAAACCCCCAACTCTTAAGAAGGAGTTTGGCCATAAAATAGAAGGATAATGCTTACAAAATATTTAGAAAACAATGGAAGCAATAAAAATATTCATTTGGGTATACTAATTAAAGCCCTAGGATTTTGGTATTTATCACTTCAGCCACAAGAGAGTTTCTCAGGGAAGAAAAGAGCACCAGTAACCTACAGTTTGTGACGGCTCGTGTTGGCTCTAATCCTTCTTATAACATTTTCCTCCCAAAATACAGAATTTCCACTGTAAAATTATTATATTGAATTTTATTCTAATATCACCAGTTGTAACTCTAAAGTTTCCCCTTATTTTTTCTCAAAAATTGGTAGTGTTGCAAGAGAAACCTACTTCTTGGATATTTATTTTAAAGAAACTTATTCAGATTACCTCAGAATGAAACTGTGGAAGAAGCAGTTAATTTGTGGGTGATTATATTACAAATCTTTAATAAATTAGTTTTTTAGAAAAGAGTCTTCTGAGACATATTTAATCAGATTGCAGTATAACCCCATGTATTGCATCCCTAATTACATTGTATCATTTAGTTAATTTCGTTTGTACTTCAACTATTAAAATTCATGATTTATACTTACGAAATTAAAATGATCAAACACACTTGATAAAGCCAGTTTTAGAAATAGATTAAGTAATTTTCTACTATCATGTAATTATATTAGCACTAGGGTTCATTTTAATTATGACAGGGAGCCATAGAAAAGTTAGAACACTTCATATCAAATACAAGTAGAATAGCCACGTCATATTTTTTCACAAGAACATTTGTGAAGCTAGTGGCCTATAATCAAGTTTACTGCCATGTAGCAAAACTTATGCACTAATACTAGCCCAGGGCTGCAACATTCTCTGTTCCACAGTGTTCCAGGTTACTCAGACTGTATGGGCTGACTCCTGCCCTCACATTTCTAGTTGTACCAGTAGCACTTGGTAGGGAAAGTGAGAGAGCAACCAAATATTCTTTATGAGACAAACAATCTTTTTGAGAACATCCACTGTCCACTCCCTAGCATTGTCATAGAATCATAGAATGGCTTGGGTTGGAAGGGACCTTAAAGATCACCTAATTCCAACCCCCCTACCACAGATAGGGGCACCTTCCACTAGAGCGGGTTACTCACAGGTCAATCCAACCAGGCCTTGAACACTTCCAGGAATGGGGAAACCACGACATGTTCCATTGCTTCACACCCTCATGGTAAAGAATTTGTTTCTAATATCTAATCTAAACCTACTCTCCTTCAGTTCAAAGCCATTCCCCCTTGTCCTGCCACTACAGGCCCTTATAATTAATCTCTACTCATCTTCGTTGTAGGTTTTCTTCAGGTACTGGAAGGCCACAAGTAGGTCACTCTGAAGCCTTCACTTCTCCAAACTGAACAATTCCAATTCTCTCAGCCTTTCCTCATAGCAGAGGTGCTCTAATCATTTTCCAACACCATCCTCACAAAAACAGAATAATCTTGTGCTATAAGCCATGCAAAGTGCTAATGGGACAAGTCAGCACAGACTGTGTGAAAACTACCAGGAGGACACTGGATTCCCCAGAGTAGGGACACACGTTACCAAGAGTTCCTTCTTCACTGCAGACTAGAGAGTTCTTCTGTGAAATTAGGGCAAAGAGCAAGTAGAATGATAGAAAAAATTAGGTTGGAAGAAGCCTATAGATGTCATCTGATGCAACCTTTGAAAGTGCACCCCTGAGAATTCCCTGGCTCCATCTACTCCACTCAGTTAGTTGAAAACCAGTATCGAATTCCCCTGTAGCATTCTCTTCTCCGCAGCATTTTCTGGTATGATGTACAACTCAGGCACGTAACTGCCACAGTGGCCTCCCCTGCATTCTAACCCCCCTATCACAGAATCACAGAAACAATTAGATTGGAAAAAACTCTGAGATCATTGAGTCCAACCTATGACCAAACACCACCACGTCAACTAGACCATGGCACCAAGTGCCACATCAATACCTTCCTAGTAGTGGGAGGACACAAAACCCAGAGGATTTTATCTGCTTTCTGACAGCAGATTTTTTGGCAGAGATGTAATATTAATTGTTTAACTTGTGATCATTTCCCATAACTATGTTCAGAACACTGGCAATGACCCACCAATAGATATAAAAACCTAAACCGTGCTTTCATTCTCTGATGTGTTTCTGTAATCATATTCTGTCGTGATTCTTCATGTTATGCATAAAATAGTCACTTTGTTCCTATAACAGAAATACACCTTTTCCTAGGAGCAAAGAATCACAGAACTATGAGAGAAGGGCCCTTGTTCTGCTGTTTCAATTTAGGGATCAAACAGAAGCACCCAAATTAAAAGCAAAGCTATTCTCAACTCTGAGTATAATCACTAGAAAAGAATAGTCATCTAACTCACACTCTAGAAATTCCTGTCTCTCAAGAGACCTGACTTTTCTGAGAAAAGCCTAAACTTAGAAAATCATAATTTCAGAGTAAAATAACTAACTAATTTTGCTACTTTATTCAGATCCATACAAAACAAACAACACAGGTTCCTTTCTTATCCAGAGGACAAAATAATCTGTTGCATGTATTCTACATCATTAGAACATGACAAATTGTTGCACGCCTTTGGAAATTAAAGTCTCTCTCAGCAGGTAAAATGCAGCAAAATGGCTTCTGAGGTGCAGATATCAGGTGCACACAAATGGGTTGGAAAACTCCCTGGACAGACTCTGAATTGGAGGGGAGGGAGGAGGAAGGACACGGAGGTACAACCAAGTACCTGAGTGCAGGAAACTGTCACCATATTAAACACCCTTTCCTCAAGCAGGTTCCCTTATCAGCTGCATCTTAAGCATGACTGAGTCATACAGCAACCATGATGAATTGCAAATAAAGAGAATACAAAGGGAATACCCAGGTATCAAGTGCTGCCTAAAAATAAAGTTGAACGGCACTATTTTTATAACAATACAAATATTATACAGAAATTTATATGTTGCATTAAGAGATATATCGATAAATGTTAACCTGTGCCAACAGCTGCACAAGTAATAGCACAACCATAGGCCACTAAATATTCTTTTATAATACTGAAAGTTCACTGCCTTTTGGTCAGAAACCAAAATGGTCAGTAGAGCATGTAATATCCTACAGGCCGGTGCTTAGTTTGATTGCTGATCATTGCCAGATCATTGACTTGAAACTACAGGCCCTAGCTACACAGGCACTAAAATATTCACCTCTCCCACATCCACTTCAGCCTGACTGTTAACCTACAGCCCCTCAAGATAAATCCCAGTGAATATGCATCCTTGCAGCTACTGCAGAGCTTTAGGAGCTTCTTCTCTGTACTAACAGTAATACTTCACAACATATTTGCATGGATTAGGAGGTCACTGATGGATGCCATTGCATATACAAACTAGCAATTTTTGCCCTTTTTTGTTAACACAGCATTAAAACTAAAAAGCTTCCTCTTTTCTAAAGTATGCAGTGGAATATCTCTCTCACACATTGTCATCCAGGTACAATTCTATGTAAGTGGAAGCAAAAAGCAAAATAAGAATATTTTTCTAGCTCTCTTTCCCTTAGTCATTATTCCATAGATAAGGGGTTTATTCTGATCATGGTAGCAGGTGATTTATTATTTTGTTGCTACAGAAACAGACAGCTGAAAAGAGGTTTTGAAATGGAAATTGTGACATTTAGTGAGTAATAATCTCATACCACCATTTACAGGAAGCAGGTGGTAGCTGTTTACCATTGCAGACAGATGGAAGTCCTGCAGTGGAGTTATTTTTTCTATTAGATAAATTAGCTTAAATAATTCAAGCATTTTTCCCCCTGCCTGATTAGTGTTTTGTGCAAATTTAAGTACTTAAAGACTGTTTTACTACTGAGCAAAATGTTGAACAGCTCATATTGTTTTTACTTTTTGAGCCTCCATGAATCAGATTTAGCTTTTCTAAAGGATAAAATAACTATTTAATATCCCCAAAGGAGATGCTGCATGAGGGCAGGTAGCACCATGTAAAATTCTGCTCATGGTTATATTTGGAAAAAAATTTCCAGCTGAGCACACTTCCATAGGACACTACCTTGAGTGCCACAGCCTGTCCACGGCAGTTGGGAGGATGCACCAGTGATATCAATCACACACACAGTCTTTGCTGCCTCAACCCCATGCTTAGAATTTTCATTGATGAATAATTTTAATCTCTCACCTCTAATACCTCCAATGGCAGGCAGGCAGGAAGGAAGGAAAGGAAGTAAGGAAAGGAAGGAAGGAAGGAAGGAAAGTTCTTGGTTTTAAATTTAGTCATTTTACCTCACCCCTAATTCAGAGGAGGCATGGCCTACAAAATTCATCATGTAAGCCAGATTTCAACGAAATCTTGGAAGAGTAGTTGTTCATTATATCGAAATTAAAAACACCAAACTTGTTGAAGTTTTCTGTGGTTTTCTAGGAACATTAAAATACTTTGAGATACTTAATGTCCATTATAAATATAGTGAAGTACTCAGTAGATTAAATGTCTTCAGACAATTGACAGATATAAACATCATTAAATTCTTGTCAGGCATTCAGCAGATATTATCAAAATGGGCAATTGCTTACCAACTGAAACTGCCATAAATATCAATCTTGTAAACACTATTGTCATGAATTAAAACACTACAAAGAAACAGGTTGGTGAATTTTGTCAATAACTCTATCATATGGGTAACAGCTGTGGATCCCATTGCAGCCAGTGGTAAAATTCCTCGTATTTTCCCTTTGAGGGACCCTAAGGGAAAAGGATTTCCTTCCATGATCTTAAAACAATCAGGCTGAATACTCTACTAATGTAATCTCTTTTTTATGAAGTTTGTAATAGCTATAAGCCAAGGATTAATCTAACTCAGTAAATTTAATAGCTTTAAAAGGTGGAATACCATCATTAAACATAAGAATAGGCACCTGAAACACCATAAAGACAAATTTAAATCATATTCTGCAAAGGTGTTTGAGCTTTCAGTAGGAGCTGATACCTGTTTCCCTTAAAGCGTTTAAAAACCTCAGTCTCGAGAACTAAACTAGGACTATAATTCAAATACTCAAGCAGGCCCTTCCTAGTCAGCTATAGATTAGATCTCCCTTGACTTGCCTATCTGAGCTTTGAATTGTAGAACTACCATTCCTGAAGGGAAAAAAGGATTATATGCACTTGCATCCAAAGAAATGCAAAAACTAAATGTGTATTCACCCCTCTCATTATGCTGGCATTGAAGAGTTAAGCAGTCATCCAATCCTAAAAATCAGCACATCACTAACTAAGACATATTACCACATTTCCCTAGAAACTAGGATTTGTTTCTGAAGTTGTATAGATCTGATTGACTATTACACCTCTTCACATGTACTTGTTGAAACTTCTGGTCTAGATCTTTCAAAGTATTCAGCCTCCTAATTCTCATGGAACTCTAACTGATTGATGCAGGTAGTATTTTCTGTTTAACCCAGAAAGTGGCATATTTCAGCTCTCTTTTTCCTTCCTTCATTTGTGTTTGTTTGGTTTTTTTCCCCTCAAGCTTTATTGTTGGATTGGACAGGTTTCTAGGGTAGTCAAGTAGAGGTTTTTTGGTACGTTTTTGAAGAAAGAACATACATTTCTTGTTTTACTGTGAAACATGAAAGACATGAGCTACAGTCCAGATGCAGTTTGGCAAGATAGGTTTTTATGCCCATAGAATAATTCTCTCTCTTTGGTACACTTTCTCCAGCAATTTTATACCAGTCCCAGGCATTCATGGTTTTTCAAACACCCAACCTGGATTTATATATCCCACTAAACTTGCAAAACTTATTATTGTTCATTTTGAGGGCAGAGTGACAGATATTACAACAAAGAGGCATTGCTGATCAGATAGATTCTTGGTGGCTTTGGGCCTATGTGAGTGAATAGTGAGATTAGCTAAGAAAATATTAAAGAATTAATGTTTTCTTATCACATTCTGACGGCATGATCTTTCTATTCAAGTGTCTGCATTTACTAGTTCTGTGGTCTTTTAGATAAAAACAAAACTAACAGAAATATTATACTCTTTTATCTATCTGAGACACCTGGATGTCTGTGTACGGTATCTGCCTCTTCATTCTAATACTTCATTTTGGGTTATCCTTGCTCTCATAGCACACTCATTTCCTCAGGGCGATATTTTATTCCCTATTTATCACAGAATCATAGAAAGGTTCAGGTTGGAAAGGACCTCAAAGATTATCTAGTTCCAATCCCCTGCTATGGACGGGAATGCTTTTCACTAGACCAGGTTGCTCCAAGTCCCATCCAACCTGGCCTTGAGCACTTCCAGGGATGGGGAAGCCACAACTTCTCTGGGTAACCTGTTCCAGTGCCTCACCACCCTCACAGTAAAGAATTTCTTCCTAATATCTAATCTAAACCTACTCCCTTTCAGTTCGAAGCCATTCCCTCTTGTCCTGTCACTACAGGCCCTTGTCAATAGTCTCTGTCCATGTCAAGTCTCTTTTCATGTCAGCACTTCATTGTTAATTCTAATACTGACAAGTTGACTGAACTTTTCCAGACAGTCTAATACATATTGAAAAGCCAAATTGTATTTTAAGAGGTCTTTTTTTGACTTGCTGCCCCATCCCTAGTCTCATCTATGTTCTAGCACTGACTCTGATGACACAATTTGATTTGGCCCTACTTTGAGAAAGACTAAGAAGGACTTTCATGTATGAATACAGCACACAATTAGAATGCAAAAGCTAGTATGTAAACTGTTCATGAGAAATACAGGATGAAAATCAGATCAAGGTTTCTAGCTATCAGTAGCATAAGTCTCTGGAACAAAAATTTCCTTTCTGGTGAGTTAGAGCATAGCAGGAAAAATATCTAATAATAGAGTTTAAGATGAAACTTGATAGAGTTATGAATCATGATGTGATTACCTGTCATAGTATAAGACTTGACTCACTGGTTCAAAAATCCAATTTTACGATCCCACCACTTGTTACAGTAGAAGAAAGGACCACTGAATTTGTTGACCATGGATTCCTTTTGCATTCAAATCTTTGACAGTTCTTTAGAAATACCCTCTATTGCACGTGTGTCTCATGGAAAAAATTCCCTGTAAATTCCTGATCTCATTCATTTTATAATACAGGAAAGCAGAAAAGGTCACTGTGCAGTGCATGCTTTCAATTATACAAGGGAAAGGTAGTCATCTAGTAATTTCAAGATTTTACTATACAATATATAATATTTTTGAAGGAACATACACAATGTACACAAAATATATTTTATATAAGGCTCAAAAATTATTAATAATTACTTCCTCTTAAAAAAGTACAATTGCAACTAGATCACAAACGCGATTTAAATAACATCACAGAATTGACTGAATGTGGATCTGAAGTCTACAGAAATATTTACTAAAACTTTTCAATGTATACTACTTATAGCACATTGTGAAACTATAGATGATTGTATTGTATGTTGTCATAAAATGCTATAGCACTTTTAAAATAATTTCTTATGAAAAATTATGTTGGGCAGTATAGCGCAAACAGAGCACTGTTTTTAGTAACCTTTTTGCAGGTACAGACTCACAATTAACCCTGCACTAAACTCACCTCTCTTCCTTTCAAATCTGATTCACACTGAGAGGTGTAGAGTTATGGTCTCTCAGAGTTTAACTGGTTGCCATTGAAAGGAGCACTAATGTTCATTTTTTTGACAATATAAGACAAAAGTACAAAACAAATCAAGAATGAATAATCTGAGGACAATAAGTAGATGTCAGTTTGCGCAGAGATGCACAGAGCTAATTTTTGAACAGGTAAGTATTCACATGTTTAAAACTATTGACAAAATGAAACACGTTACTGAACATTGAATTTCAAATTTCTCATAATCAAATACTGAAGTTTCTCATGTGTTTACTTTTTGAAGACCGGAAAAATTATTTTTCACTTGTGCCTTAGTATTCCATATTTGTAATCATTCTAATAGCAGGAGTGACATTTTAATATGGTAAAATAAGCGATAAAATGTTATTATAAATCAAGATGTATGAGAACATCAGACAGAACACTTGGGAAAATAAATAATAGAATATATATGTGAGGAACTATGCATAAAAAATCCAAACAGAATAAACTTATTCCTTTTAAAAAATAATTATTTTTTTGTGTATATGTTTCAGAAAAAGGGATAGCTCATATTCAGAGAACACTATCATATATTTTTGTTCTATCTCTCACAGAGACTGACACAGTTACTATTTTTAATTGTTCTAAGACTTATTTATTAATCCCCACCTCTTTATTCCATATACTCTGCACTTACATGACAAAAAGAAAGGTAGTATTTAAAGGCCTCCATAATCTAAATAATTAAATTTAATTTCTAGAGGTTGGAAGGATAATTAGGTAATACTGCTGGTTTATATGGGTTGTTAGTTTGGATTCTTGTCCAATTTCTGCCAACATGAATTTATAATGAGTCTATTTCACAGTGAATGTGCACTAATACAAGTAGAAACAGAACCTGCAGGATTATATATTCTATTTTTGTAACTGCAGTATTAAACAGGGTTTCATTACAAGTTTGTCATAAATTTTTTGTTTGTTTGTTATAAATCTTTTTGTCATTTGCACAAATGATTCATTTTAGCCAGAATCCAAAAGACAGAAAAAGATTATTCAAAAGCAGAAAGAGACTAAATATTTCATATTCTCAGAACTATTGTGACACTCCATTATGTATGTCTCTCCTAGAAACTTAAAGGGTCAGAAATTTAATTTGGTACAGTTTATTTCTTATTTAGTATAAAGAAGCTTTTTGAAAATTACCACGTATCTATATAGTAGCAGTTATGGACACTACAGTTATTATTAAAACCTTATTATTCCATTGGCTACCACAAACTAAATGCTCCCTGTTGCAACATCGCACAGCACTTGTCTTTTGGAAGCCTGTGGTGATTCTCAAATTTGCCCAAGGCAGTCAATAATAATGTTAAACAGAATCCTACAAATAAATGACCCTATCAGCCTATTTAAGTTTCTTCCTAAAACAACCAGTCTTATACTTCCTTCCCACTTAACATTCCCAGCCACAATTAAAAATAAATAACTACAGCTTGAGTATTTTTATATCTTTGTAGAATTGAAAATAGCCCAATAATAAATATTTTACTGAAGTCTATACAGGCAGCAGCCTGAATTTTATACAGGTAGAAAGCAAAGAGTTTGAAATCATGTTCCCAGCTCAAGTAAACCAGGGGTAGATGTCAACCAACTCCAAAAACAGGAGTCCCATGACACTATCATTGCAAGCTCAGGAATTTGGTTTCTATCATATCCCTCAGAAATCTGAGATTAATTCAATTCCTTAACCTCACCATAAAATATGAGGTTTCAATCTGTAGGTGGGAAAGGGCTATATACTGAGTTTAAACTCTATCCTCCAGGCCACGAGGAGAAGCAGAAGTTCATTCAAGGAGGTAAACAACGTGTTTAAAATCATGTCAAATATCAACACTGTTGTTAAGTTTTGTTAAGTGTTGTGTTCACCTTTGGTGAGTGGGTGGGAGTTTTTGTTTCCTGGCCAAGTGATAAGTCTAGGATACACAAGACATTCCCACTGTCATCAGTAAATTAGCTGTTCTCTGACCGAAGTTTTTAAAATGGTCTGTTGAATAAAGCTTACAATTTACAGCAAACCCTTTAAAGGAAATTTTTGTCTGACTAGGAGGAAAATGAGTACTTAAGAAGTTTACTCTTAATCAGTATCTATTTCAAAGAAGAGAAGCCTGAGGGCAACACTTGTGACAGGACTAGATCTTGGCTGACAGAGTTAAGTAAGCTTAGAGTCAGCTTTTTAATTGAATGAAACAGAGCAAAAGTCAGCTGGCGCTAAATGAAATCAAAAGTAGTTATTATGCACAGATTTCATTTATTGCCACGTACCTCTTTCTGAATACAGTTGTTTTCTGAAATCTTGCACTTTAGTATAACAAACTCATGTTGACTTTGTTCAGAGGTTTGGCAGATATTAAAAACTGGTTCAAGGAAAGCTGCCTAAGCCTCAAACACTCCATACTGAAGAAAGTGCCAGTCTTGAGGGTGCTTAGGTATTCAGTGAGAAATGTGAGGGCATTTAGAGCATGAACAGCCATTAAATCACAGGGTCAGGAGCTGGTATTGAGGGAAATTGCTTGCAAAACATACCACAGGTAGGAGGATGATAAGCAGTAAGATAGTAAAGACAGTACCTGATTCCAAGGAATTAAAATTATAACTAATTTATACTGTCTTATTATCACAGGTTTTCATTTACTCAACAATGCAAAATATTTGTCTGCTTGATGCTTATTGCAATATCTGTTAGCCATAAAACCAGAGACCAAACTAAAACTGGACAGCTGCTGTCATTGATGCATTTTTTTTACACATGCTTGATCCAGCAGTAAATGCAAACTCTCATTTGTTAGTGGCCACCCTTTCTAAAGAGTTCCTCTCTGTGGTGCAGTGCAGTTCTGTTACCAGCAGGACTCCTCAGAACATGCTCCATTACCTTACTTGCTGTGCTGCTTCACTGATGAAATAAAGATCAGACAGCACAATATTTTGTGTTTATTTTTACATTAACTGATAACAAAGAAAAAATATATCAGTGGTAAAAATAACATGGAGGGAGGAGACACAGAGGGGAAAAATATTTTGATATATCAGCATAAACAAGTTCCAGTCCTGAAAGCTCTTTACCACATTCAGATTCATTCAATGTGACAGTTCATGCATTTTAAGAAACTGCAGGCAATATAGTAAATACCGAAATGGAGGTCTCGGTTCCAAACGTTACCTTTCCATCCAAACACATGAAGAGCAAGACAAGACGCCTACTGGCTAAATGAGCTGTTAATCAACTGTGAAGAAACAAAATTCAGTATTTGGCCTGATTTTCTATCTCAACCTTAGAAAAGACCACCTGGAAAATAAGATATCTTGAGGCTGCTTCCACTCGCTTTGTTACAGATCACTTTTGGTCAAGCCAGACCAGTTTTCTTGGTCAATTTTCTAGGCCATTCTGTTTGGTCACTTCAGAGTACAGTTTCAAAACAACTTTTGAGCACTATAGCGATCTGTTTCTTCCTGTTTGTTTTTAAGAAATATATATATCTTACTGTTGCAACTATCCCTGTCACAGGGCTCTAATATTTTAGCTCATTTGTAAGATGTAATTATGTATCATGGACTAGTACTGCAAAGAGTTGGTGCTTTCTCAAATGCTTGTCAATTTTCTTTAAACAATGCTTTTGTAGACAGAAATATCTACATACATATTTGCTGATGGTAAGAGACAGTAATGATAGTTTTAGACCACATTAAGCTGCTCAGGCAAGGAATGAAAGACAGAGAATCCTGACTAGTTAAATTTAGTATCAATTTGTCTTTGCTAGCACTATAAACATTTACTTAATATGCACAAATAACAACATCCTAAAGCATAAATGTTGCTTTAAAAAAATAAAATTTCCAGCATATTTTCTCTGTAGCCACTGTCTCCCTGCCTATGGTGCCCTTAACAACAAAGCATCAGCACTCTGCAATGAAAGGCAAGTTACTATTTTTTCATATGAAGTGTAAATAAGCGCTGAAGAATTGCAGACAGACATTCAGCTACTCAGATCCGTTAAATTTATCCATTGCCTATTATTCTGCATGTGCCATAATTTAGAATATCCACAAGAGAATTTCCTCACACATAAACTTGGGAGCCTAACTTAGGTGTTAGAAGCCATCACTGCCTACGTAATAAAGGCAGTTAAAGTGCTCAAGCACACAGTTCAGGCATTCTGACCACGCTCTGCCTTTCCAGTTGATCTGATTTTATGTATTCTCCATATGGAAAGCCTGGATTCCTAATGCAAACATCTTAATTAGATACCTGAGGTTAGTCATTGAGAGTACTCTCCATGGCAACCAGATTTAAGGTTACCAGCTTTCCCAGTAAAGTGAAAGTGCATCCTGGAGCACTAGGATGGACTCCAAAACAATTGAGGTTTATACATACTTTTTGAGCTGACCCACAGTTCCCCTGGAAAAGCATTGCTTACAATTTTGTCCAGCATAACTCGTCTGTTCTAACGATCAGTCCTCTAGATCTTTATGGTTGGGATTTTTTTCTGACTTGTCATAGTTCTTTTTGAGAAGATTCTGGTCATTTCACACCCATGGATTTCAGCTTCCCATAACAGCTTTGATGTGGATCTGCTGCCCAAACGTACTTTTGCTTTACATAAAACATTAGGATACAGTTATAAAAATTGATTAATCATAAAGAAGTGGCAATGTTTTTCCAAGATCCGGTTGCCTTTTAGTGCCGTGAATGTTATTTTCCATTGTACAGTCTAAAAGTCATGAGAGTCCTAATTTCAGTAAGAAATTTGAAATCGAAAGAAAGTTACACAGAGGCTGTTCATGCGGGAATATCCATGAGTTGAATTCAGGACCAGCTGCATCCAGTCCAGACATTTTCTAAGTCAAGATGACTACTGAAATACAGCTCAAACTTTTAAAGACCATTTATATTTTCTAAGTCATAACAGGAGGGCATAAATGTAAGTATCACATTAAAAATCCACATGGGAAAACTGTTTTGCAAGGTAAGAGATAATCACCCTGAGTCTGAAAGGACAATGCAAGACCCGTTATGTTTCCCTGGACTCTGGGAAACAGAGATCCTTATAAAGGTCAGTGGCATAATCCTAGCATAAAGCAAAGGAGAAGTCTTTGATACAAGACAATGGGAACACCATTATATGGGAATACCATTGCATGGCATGACTCTTCCACAGCTGAAACTAATAGGAAAGGCTGAGTCACTGTAGCTGTTTCCTGGTATTAATTATGTGTTGCATTTCAAAATGATAGAATCTACTAACAAATTCTATGAAACCATTATGTTATCAAGAGTCAAATTGTGTCTGACTGGTACTACCGGATCTTAATTTGATTGGTTATATGGTTTGCTCTGTTCTACAGATACTGTTCAGCTTTTAAAGCCACTTTAGTTACCTACAAGCACAGATCTAAATGGCTTTCAATCTAATTAACATTCATCCAAAATTATTTTGATGAGAGTAAGGTAATAGTCCCAGACCATTTCAGCAGTCTGTGTTCTGCATGTTGTCCATAAACCTGTGTTAATTAGTGTGTGTGGCAACCTACAAAAATTTTCTTGTGAAGTAAATGGAGAATAAATTAGAACAAAAATTATTAAGGCTTGCATTAAAATGTATAAATCTTTCAAATGTGCTACAGATGCACCACTGGCCCACAAGTAAAACTTTTACCTTTGAAAGATTTTAAAATAATTTTAAAAATTAAATACAAAACAAACAAACAAACAAAAAAAAACCACCAAAACACAGAAACACTCTTATTTTCACAAAAAATCAGGGGCTACAGTTTTTCTTCGATTCGCTTCTTGAAAAAAAGCAGGACATAAAACAAATTCTTCTATCAACAGGCAGATTAAAAACATCACCTCAGGGACCCTATTCACCACCTGAGAAAAGATACAAAAGATCTGGGGAAACTATACAACAGAAGTGTACATCATTTTCTCATCTAGTTTCTTGCACTGCAGAAGTAGTCTGACATTGTTTCCTTTCCTACATGTTGAGGAAGTACAATGTACTTCATCATTGCAACCCAAGATTCCAGTCTGTGTTGCAGGATTTGGTCCCAGACAGCTCCACACCAGCTTTTCGGCAGCAAGATACATAATCATTCCACCTTTGTATTAAAAGGGAATGGATCATATACTATGACTCAACTCCTAGGATTCAGAAATAATTTTATTTCCTCAGCAAGTTATGAAAACCTGAGACAAAGCATTTACAATATGGGAATTGCCAGACTCTGGGCAATGGGAGCAGAGATGGTCCCAGCTGATCCAGAAATGCACCTTAGGATCCTCTTACTCCTTTCCCTTTCTTAAAACACAGGATTGAGTAATTACAGAAATTTTATATGAAAATCTGTCCCCTATGAAAATCTTGTGTATTAACAATATATGACAGGGGCAGTGATTGTCAGAAATATAGAGCCTCCATGCTTATAAATTGATTCAGTATTTTCTACATTGTATAGGCTTAAATAATTAAACAGAAATCAATATTCCACATAAAATCTAGACTTCTGAAGTGATATTATATAGCTTCTGTCACAACTCCAAAAATAGCATATTTTAGTTCTAAGGCACCACAATGTGTCATCTGTTAGTTGTAGACTCTTGTCCAAGCAAAAATTATATAAATATGATCCATATTACAACATATCCACTTGTATCAGCCTGTAATTTTTGGTGAACAATATAATCATAATTCTATCACCACGAGCAGAACTAATTTACAATTAGATTTATTTCTTTGTAAAATCCCCAGTGACTGAGTGTCATCTACAGAATCAAACGTGCCATTTCTCCCTCCATCCTAGAAAACCTCCATACTCAATTAACGGGCCTGGCAGTCCAGAATCTCCTTCATCTCTTTCATTTTCTTTATCTGGCAAGTTCATTACAGTATTATACAGACATATATTTTCCTTTTTCTATTTCATTACTGAGTGGTCCCCTGTGGTTTATACACAGCACACACTATAAATCAGCTGGGGTAAATGTACATAAAGACTGGGCTCATCCAAGCTTCCCTCTCTCCCTCAAGCCCTCGGCAGCTCACTCCTTGATAAAGCACAGCAAAGCATCTGTGGTGGCCTTCACTTGGATTTACTTTGCCAGATTTTCATTAAAACACTGACTCAATAAAAATGTTGCTTATCCTAATAAAGCTCTTTGGAGCTTTGCAAATTTGCATTTAATACTCTTTAATGTCATTACAGCATTAATAATCTGTGCCTAAAGGGCTACAGAACTTTAGATTTTTCTGGTTTGGGAAAGAAGCTTCATAAACCCATGATTTTCTCGTGACTCATCTTTAATGCACCATAAATAGAGACACAAGCAGGAAAGCTGTGTGATACCACATATTTGTATAAATTTATGGCCGAGTTCTCTTTTAGATATCTCTTGTTGCAGAGATTATATATAAAATTAATAAAAATTGAGTTGTGAATAATAATCATACTAGGAAATAAATGGACTGAGCTTCAGAAAATTAGTAACATTCTTACTATGTGAAGGATTTCTGCTCCCTTTGGCAGCCTAAAATTTTTTCACCTTGGGGGAAAAAGAAGACATTATGATGCCCGTAAAGAAAACCAGAGAAATCCTCAGCTGAATCCTCCACTGATACATGTACTGCATTTTCTCCAAATACTGTCTTAGGAAAAGTTTGTCATTTTAGGCTACCTATAGGTTTTGGGGATATTACCTGTAATAGACATTCCCAGTAACACCATTCTGAAACAAGCCAGTCATTACTAGAATCTCAGTAATTACAGTTTCAATTCACTATGTGGGGAAACAGCCACCAAACTGAGGTTCCGTTCAGACTTTTGGAGTAATCCATAAAAATTTATGTTCAACCTTTGCTTGTAACCCAGTGGTCTAATAAACAGTCAGCTGGCTAGAATATCAAGACAAGGAGCCTGTAAAAATAAGGCCAATATTTTGAAATTGTGAAAAAGCAGAAAATACAATAGAAGCACATTTCCTAACAGAAACCATAAGTGACTTCATTAGGACTTCCGAGTTTCATTTGCATATGAATTTATGCAAATGTATTACTGAACATGCTGGTGAATTGCTAAAATCTTATTAATTTTAGCAACTCATTATTTCCCAAAACTACCAAGAAAATAATTTATTAGAATTCTAGGAATAATTCTGAAGATCCATGGGATATCAAGCACTTAATGTACATCAGACTGAGGATGAACTATCTTGTCTGACTCCAAAGACGAACTAAAGACCCTACTTTTTTTTTGCTCTTCCATCACAACAGGAAAATAAAAATCAGTGATTGCTGTCACTGTGGTACACACATACAGTACAGTCCTAATCCTTTGGTGAATGCAAAGTAAAAGAAACAAAAATAAAACTCGAAATGCACCTATGAAAACATTTTCCACTTAGTGCTTATTGATGATACAGAACCTCCCTTGTTGTGCTAAAGCACATGGAAAACTTCAGAGCTGCTTCAGTGTAATTGGTGTTGCTCAAACCAGTGCTTCTGAAAAAGCTATTGCTTGCCACCTCAGCTTGAGGTTTCTTAAAAAAAGGCCCTGACTTTGAGAACTATCTGAGCACCTTTCTGCTATAAAGAACACATCCTCAGAATACCTAAGAACATTTCAAATTCTACTTCCAAGATAAATAGTTTTTAATAGCATTGACCTAACACTTCATTGTGCCTGCTTTTTCAGGCATTCAGATGAAAGCAATGGGCTTATGTATAATTAATTTCTAATATAAATCTATGATCAGCATCAGTGAATTTAAAAATCAATTGTTGTGTTTTGTCTGTCTGTGATCATTTTGTTGCACAGTACCGTCAGGCTCCATTTTCTTTCTGCCTGCTGTCCACAAGATGTCCTTGGCTTTTTAATGGGTCCATTTTTCATCTCTATAGCCTGTTCTTCTCAATTTATCATTTTTCTATAGTTTTTACACTGTTCCATTTAATAAACTTGTATAAGTGAAGATTACAAAGGATCTCCAAATCAGTGGAGAAAGTTTATGGAATTAGGTTTCAAGAAAAAAGTGAGAGGATGGTAATGGTGATCCAAAAAGAATCTTTCCTCTGTGCCTTCCATGCTTCCAGTCTAAGTCTAATTGAGGTTTTATGGAGGGAAGGGAAGGTGACCCCTACTTTAGAACTGCAACACCCACTTTTCAGAATGAGAAGACCAAAAAAGGCCCTATCAAAACAAGCTCTGTGATGTGGATTGCACAATCTTTTGTAATAATCGTATTAAATTGTCAATGGACAATATGTTAAGAAAAATCTTCTGCAGTCTTGGCTCCAGAGCAGATTTCTTGTTTTTCTGTTAGATCAAATTAAGAAGTGTAGCTAATTCACAGTCTGAATATACCTTTTTTCCATGGCAACACATACCCTCCCAGCTGGCATAATTTGGCCCACGTTTTTGAACATGGAAGCACACAGTATTTGAGAACCATCAACTCTCACAGTACCATGTTTCTGACCTGAACATTCATGTCTTACAGTTAATACTTATCAGCTTGCAACTTTATCTTTCCACATGGTCACTCCTGAAATGACAAGGACAGCATGGATGAAAAGCGTCAGCAAGAAAACCTTCACAGTAGTGGCAATATGTCCATGAAATTCTGATCATTTAGGATCAAAATATGGAAAAATTACTTTAAAGCACGGGCATCTTGTAAACACAAACATTACTTGAATTAATGTCCATTTCTCTTGAGGTAATACATAACTATGTCGCACTTCTCTGTAATGTGGATTTTGGGTCAAAGACACAACAGACACCAGGCTTGACTTCACCATTCTACTCTTTTTTAAATCATTATTGGAATTGCTGGGGAGAAGTCACACAATCATCGAGCTTGGAAAAGACCTCTGAGGTCATCAAGTCCAACCTATGACCTAACACCACCTTGTCTACTAGACCATGGAAGTAAGTGCCACTTCCAGTCTTTTCTTAAACATCTGCAGGGACGGTGACCCCCCTGGGCACCATGGACAACCCCTTCCAATGCTGAATCACTCTTCCTGTGAAGTCCTTCTTCCTAATGTCCAACCTAAACTTCCCCTGGCACAGCTTAAGACTGTGTCCTCTTGTCCTACTGCTGGTTGTCTGGGAGGAGGGACTGATCCCTACCTGGCTACAGCCTCCTCTCAGGCAGTTGTAGAGAGTGATGAGGTCTCCCCTGAGCCTCTTCTTCTCCAGGCTGAACACCCCCAGCTCCCTCAGCTGGTCCTCACAGGGCTTGTGCTCCAGACCCTTCCCCGTCTCCATAGCCCTTCTTTGGACACACTCCAGCACCTCAACATCCTTCCTAAACTGAGAAGCCCAGAACTAGTCTCAGTACCCCAGGTGTGGCATTAAGTGTTTTAATCTCTTAAAAAGTATTTTAGAAGATGTTAAAATATTAGAGTCAATCTTCACAGAAAATGTAATTGAATCACACTCTTACATTACTTTTGCTTCATCACCTGAAAATATTGTCCTGTGCTGAACTGAGTAAGATCTATGCTGTAACTTGCAGGATAGAAATGCAGCACTGAGGAAGCTTTCAAGGCTTTGACATTCACGGTCATCCTAAAATACGGTGAAAGACCTGCACTGGAAGTGTTCACACAAAAAAATGAATTTTTGATGAGTTTTCCATGTTTTGACTGAAAAATGAATCTGTTATGCTCAGAATACCGGATTTGCACATAAGAGGCTGCCAATATTGAGCTGGCAAATGCTGCTCTGGATAAGACAAAGCATTGGCAAAGTCAGAACTAATCCCAGCCAGAAATATAAATAACTGGTAAAGCAGATACTTAAAATTATTACAGGTTATGAACTATTCTTGCTGAAGAAGAAATTTCAAATGCTTAGGAGTGCTCAGTAAATTCATTACCACAGTGAAAGCTCATTTATATATTAATCATTAGGTCAGCCACATCAAGGATCAAATTGATGGAGGAAAAAAATATGTACACGAGGCCTACATTTTGAAAAACAGGAAGAAGGAGTGTAGTGAACTGTCAGCAGAGTACACATGGCTGTGACAGCAGACCTAATGAAGCCTCTGATCCTGCAGCTTTGCCTCATTTTTGGGTCATTACATGCAAAACACACAGTTCCCCTCACTGGAACTTTTCTCATGATTGAAGGACACTTACTGTCACATTCTGGTACCTCATATTGTATCAACTCATACTTTTTCAGGCACTGATTCAGGTCTTTCTCCTTTACTCAGTGCATTATTGTCAGAATTACTTGATCATTTTTAAACCTTCACCTGTCAAATTTCATTGCAATTAAGAAACCAGTTCAAAAACTATTTGTGGTAAAAGAAAATTATGGTGTCATCATGCACATCTGTCTTAGGAAATCTGATTAAAAATAGCACAGGGGTGTTACAGCATCTAATCAGCTTTCTGAAACAGAAAAAAGAAGTACTCATATGATGCATTTCTGATTATTGCTAATTTATATTGTAAGAAAGGCAACACTTTGATACCTCAGCCACCATCTGCATTTCCATTATTGAATACATCTTTCCATCCCACAATCAAAACAAATAAAATTAAAATTTACTCTTTACAGTTCTTCTCAAAATCCAGATATGACAGTCTGGGAAGGTGAGAGGAGGTCTCTCAGAGGTATAAAGGACACTTTAAACAATTCATCAGGGTGAGGAAAGTTAGACAAACAGGTGTTAAATTTAAGACCAAGCCGACAATACAGTCACTTTTACTGCAGGTACGTGTTGTGTTTTCAAGTTATGACAAGACCTCCCTGTCCCACACAGGGAGAGAATGAGTAGGGTTGGTGAGGGCTCTGGGATCTTCTCTTGTGACTCATCCTACAGTTCCTTGGCCATCCCTCATGTGTCTCTAGGGCATCCCCCCACAAAGGGGTCAGTTACGGGGCTCCGTGGTTTTTGGTCCAGTGAAATTCCCTCGGAGCTTGGAACTTGGAAGTGGTCTCTTTTTCACCCAGGTGACATTGGGAACCTCCACAACAGGTGATGGCAGGGCTGCTGCTGCTCTTATGGACATGGCCTTGCCCAGACACAAGGCAAAGTGCAGTCCTTTCCCTAACTCTGCTGCCAGCCAGGCCCAGTTAAACCCTTAAACTAAGAAATTCAAATGGCTGTATTTCCTTTCAATATTGTACCAAACCTTAGCCTAAGGTTTGGCTAGGAGACAGGTGAACTGATGGAAACCCTGCTGCTCTTTTGTTGTTTGTTTTTGGTTGTTTTTGGTTGTTTTTTTTTTTGAGTTTGTAGTGCATTATGTTCCCAATCATGAAAAAAAATTTAAAAATCAAGTAAATCTCACAGCATACTTTTAGTTCAGATATTTTGGATGAAAGAAAGGGAGAAAGAAAGAAAGAAAGAAAGGGAGAAAGAAAGAAAGAAAGAAAGAAAGAAAGAAAGAAAGAAAGAAAGAAAGAAAGAAAGGGAGAAAGAAAGAAAGAAAGAAAGGGAGAAAGAAAGAAAGAAAGAAAGAAAGGGAGAAAGAAAGAAAGAAAGAAAGAAA
>JAYRBT010000001.1:14723271-14795467 GCA_036023395.1 Myiotriccus ornatus
GAGAAGGAAAGGGAGAAGGAAAGGGAGAAGGAAAGGGAGAAGGAAAGGGAGAAGGAAAGGGAGAAGGAAAGGGAGAAGGAAAGGGAGAAAGAAAGGGAGAAAGAAAGGTTATTACGGGAGAAAAAAGCTGCTTGGTAAACAACTTTCCTCATGTAAATTTAAACTTCCCCCAAAAATATACCTTTTTATATTCTAAACAGGGTCCTATAGTCATTGTATCAACTTTCATAAACATAATCACATGGGATAGATTTCACTTAGCCTCATTGGCTGGGGAGAGCCATGGCCATAAATGAAATCATAATTATGAGACTGCAAGATACGACCCCTTTGTCAGAACTCATTGTAAGAGTGACAACCTCTATTCCTCCTGAAACAAAATAAAATCCTGTATAAAACTCTCTCTAATCTCTTGAAAGTAGGATATCAGCATTATGCATTGGAAAATGAACTCATTTTGGTTGATTAAATGTAGCTGAACAGATCATTTGCTTTTACTAGCAACAATAAACAAATGTTATAATTCTATAATATATATAATACAAGAGAACATAATTTTTCTAGACATGAGGCCTTTGATCACAGGGGTAGCCTCTTATGTACCATGATAGCAAAAGTAAAAATAATAAAAGTACTGTTACCAGGAAGGGGATTGTTCCCTTGTGGTGTTTGCAGCTTTGTGTGGGAGAGATTTTATAGTGACAGTAAAAGACAAATGCATTTCACATTCAAACGAAGCAGTAAAAGCAACTAGTGATAGAGTGGCAGTCTTCATTTAAGTAATGCATAGGCTTTGTGGGTAAAATTGCTGGCTCATCTCAATTTAATACCCAGGCACCTGCTCATAAAAAGCCAGACAATACAATATACATTTGGAGTTTTAAAATGAGTGGCATACCACCTTTGGTTTTGCCATTATAGAAAATACAGAGAATAAAGTGAAAAATATAGTATTGTACGACACTTTTCAGCAAGGTTCTTTAGAACTCTGGATATCTGCTGTTGGACTCCACAGCCCTTTTTTCTCTGCAAACAGGAGCAAGGCTGTGTGCCAGACATTTTTTATCAACATCACTTATTAGTGCTCCATCTTCAGCACAAATGCCTTGAATAGTCATTTTGACATATGTAATCAAAGACACTTATTGTAAATGCAGAAGAATCCATAGTAAAGCTTCCTGCAAAGAGGCAAAACTTGCCCTCCTCACTGTCATACATCTGCTCATACTCTGTAAGGTTTTTACTCTCATATGTTCTTTTCTTACCAGTATTGCAAACACCCAGTGCCAAACAAGAATCTATTTTCTCAAGCAGATCTTAGTGTTTTGGTAGCTTATTCACCAAAAAATGCTCCTCAGGTCTGCCAGCAAGACAGAAAAGTGCTCCAAAACCAGACATCATGCCGTGTTTTTACTACTGTCTTGAGCTGAAGAAACTCTATTGAATTTGCTACCACAATACAGATGTTAAAACTGTAAAACATAGAAGAGAATTAGATCCGGTAGTTTTCACTTGAAAGCACAAACAGAAATAAGACACCATATTTCCTTTTAATATTCATCTGAGGATGAAAAGCTTTGCCTTGCAAAAACATCATAGAAATTGGTTTTGAGGTCTACCTTTATCACATTATACAAGAGCTTTTTTCTACACGCTGCAGCAGTGGTGATAATTCAGTCGTGCACATTTTCTGGAGGGAGTATTTTCTGAAGGAAAGACATTATTAACTAAGCCCAGCATGCAGAGAATGAGCTCTGTGCCTCAAGAAACTACTACTACTGGTGAGGGATAGGTTTGAAATATTTATGAGAAAACTTAAGCCAGAGGTGTTTCTCTTACATATTATTAGTTTAAGCTGAAAACCCTTTCAATATTTATTGAGAAACAGACAGCAGTTCCCCATTTTTTATTCCTCAGGTGCACTCTCTTTAAATGCAGAAGTGGAATTTGGCGAGGTCTGGAGGTCATTTTATCCACTGGGTAATTGGGGTGTTCAGAATACCCATCTGAACAACTGGCCTTCTCCTGAAAGCAGAAAGGCCAGAAACAGGACACTAGTATAAGGTTTTAATGTTCATTTTTGGTTTTTTCGTGTGCCACAGAAATTACAAACTTGGACAGGATAAGAATTGTTCTACCACAGTTCAAAGAGCATTTTGCATAATAGATACACCTCAATGTAACACCTTATATTAGTTAACTCTTTCCCTTATAGAATCTCTTCATTTAATCACCTCTTTATTTTAAATACATTAGCAGCATCCCAGCGATTCCGTTTAACTTACAGCTGCTAATCGAGAGGGGATAATGGCAGATTGCCATCACCTGTTTCCATTCATACACTGGCTATGAAACAAAGCGTAGTTTATTTGAACTGTCATAATCCTTTGTTTTTTCTGAAATACGTTTTATGGAAATGACTCATCCCATAAACCTCCATCCTGCAGTTCAGTATTAGCAACAGTCTCATGAACCAGCATGTCCCATTAAAAGTCAGCAGGACTCCGTGGTTTCATCAGCCATACAAGTGCCCTGATTGCAGGATCAGGTCTGGTGACTGCAAGCTGCTGACCACAGATATCAGCCTATCTTAATTTCTGTATTTTACTGCCTTTGAACATTTCAACTCATGGACCATGTTTCTGCTTCCAGGAATTAACAAAATATCAGTGCAAATGCCTTCTGCATCAGCACTCACATGATACTGCAAGAAAGCTTGAAAGATTTTTGCCATCCACTGTTACTTCAGGGACTAAATGCATCTGAATGAATTTATATTCATTTGTGGAAGTGAATATAAAATAACGGTGAATATCACTGAACATCACAATTCAGCATTTAACTGATTGAATATTTGTGAATACTTTAAAAAGGTACTTTTTACTACCCATTCTGGATAAAAATGCAGTATTCTTAGAGAGGCTTTCTTTCATCATAGTGAATTAAGTTCTCTCTAGGGTTTGCATTAGAACGAAATACAAGTGGCACAGCCCTCATTTTTTCTCTGGTTCATCTCCAATATGCTCGTTTTTAAAATGAAATAGAACAAAATAAGGAAAAATATGTTTAACACCTAAAAATTACATTTCAGAATTAATATACTCTTAATTAAAGGTAGCATTTCATGGCTTTTGAAGCTACAGTTTCAGCCTGTGTGAAGATGTACTGACAGCAGCTCATATTGTAGAGCAAGCTTTTGTCTGCATACAGGCCATTACTCACTTATTTTTCCATCCCTGTCTCCTTTTTTCCAGACAAGACTGTGCTCTACAAAACTTGAAAGGTTACTCGGTAAAGGCTGTACAACACATGCTCCCCTTACAGCAACGTGGACAACACCACAAAATCTGAAGTCATGATGGTCCTCTAGTTTCAGGGGAAAAAAAATAACAGTATTGGAATAAAACAGTTACTGGCAGTGACCAGTAACTCTTATAAGGTTTTGATTCACCCAGTATTAAAAATCTTTGAAAACATTTTGGAAAATATACTGACTTTTTATATATCTATGGAGAAAACATTCAGTGAATATGAAGATGCATAGAAGAGTAGGTGTGGTGTTTCCAAAGAAAAATCTTGCCTGGTAGTAAAAGTAGACAGGTAAAACTCAACACACAGCGATACTGCTCCAGTCAACACAACAGCAACAAAACAGACATTTGCTTCCATGCCTGAATTTGTCTTGTTAATACAAATTCAACAGGACTCGACCTGCGACATATTGAAATACTGCAATTTGATTGATAAAGTGGGGACATTTCTAGTAAAATACAGGACTATTGAAGTTATAGTGCTATTCTGAAGCATATAGTGTTTGAAATACAGCTTATTTTCTTCTGATGTCAACACTGATACAGTTTCTACTAATGCGATTGAGAGAAGAATCACAGACTGGTTGAGGTTGGAAGGGACCACTCTGGGTCATCTGGTCCAACCTTCCTGCTCAAGCAGGGTCATCCCAGAGCACATGGCACAGGATTGTGTCCACATGGTTCTGGAATATTTGCAAATATTCTGCCCAACCTCTCTGGGCAGCCTGTTCCAGTGCACGGTCACTGTACAGGAAAGTTCTTTCCCGTGTTCAGGTGGAACTTCCGGGGCATCAGTTTATGTCCATTGCCTCTTGTCTTCAAATACTCAACTAGAAGATTTTAAAATGAGCTGATTCTTTCAGCTCCCTTTCCCCACCGAGGAATTTCCTAAAGTACCACTATTCTGGGCTGATGGCGTATCTTAGAGTATTCTTTTGTGTTTAAATGTCTGCCTACCACACTTACAGGTGCAAAGAGTACTATCTCAAAAATCTCAGAGAATCACAGCTTCCGAGTTCAGATTTAATCAAGGATAACTGCCGTTCTACTGCTTCCCCTGGTGATGGATGTGATGCAGCTAAGAACACATGATGATATTAATCAATAATTTCAGTCACAATAATCAATAATTTTAGTCACGCAAGTCAAAAGTACATCAGTTTTAATCTGTTTCCTGTCAGAGTTCTTGGCTGAAAGACCTTCTTCCACAACTGCAACAGGAATTTCAGTAAATCTTTTTAAGATATCCTGTACCAGAAGGCTACACATCATGCATGAATCCATATCATCTTATTTCTAAGAGAAAAATCACAGTTTTTCAGAAATTACTTGTAATTTGAGAAATATACAGTTACATTTTTTTTTTTACAAAATCAGATTTCTGGGATTTATTTGAACATTCCTACCAGAAACATTATCAAAATTAACAAAAAATTGCATTAGATAATGTACACATTTTATCATAAGTATAGGTGATATAGTTTCTATAATACTTTATTTTGAAAAGCTACTTTTATTAAGTAAAGCTTGTTTGTATATTTCTAATCTCATGCTGTCCTATAGATTATGTAGAGAATCCCATATATGTCATACATATATGATGATTATTCTATATATACTCTAGATAGTTCTGATCCAAGTAAAATTGAAGAAGATCTTAATTTCCATCACCATATTGTTGCACAGCATGGAATGAGGATTTGCACATTATCTTCAGAAGAAACCATTCTTGTCCAGAAAACACAAAAAACATCAGATAAAAATGAAAATTCATACCCAGGGATTGCTGAACTTTCTATTATAATTCACCTTCTCTGTAAAGGAACTAATTACACATATCTGAATCAAAAAGAGACAGATTTTAGCTGCAGCGGAAAGCCATATCTGGTAAAGGATCTCTCAATTAACCTTCAAGGAGCTACTGAATATGGGCAGAACCCTGCCTTGGTAAGTATCTATCTACAAGGCATTTTCTGGAACAGGAAAAAAATCCAGATATTGAACTCCTCAGGAAATAACTGTACTTATTTCCCTTGTGCTGGCAACATCATTGATTATGATGCAAGCCAACCACATTGAAGGTGCATCATTTGCATTCTATGTGATGCCTGGCACTGAAGAAGAAGCTGTGAAGGCAGCAGTTTGTACCGGTGGGAAATACTCCAGCAAGTCAGTCAGCTCAACCCAATAATAAATTTTCACAATAAAAAATATATGTGTGAGTACTAGTCTAGTCATAAACATTAAATAGTTGTAACCAGCTACGGTTAGGACACAGCAACACCTTGTTCCCTGAAAGCCAAACATTCTCAACCATCCAAATAATGCAAAGTGCTAAAGTTACTAATAATTTCAGAAACAAGTCTTCAATGCCCAAATGTTATTGGCTTCCATTACTTTGATGTTTTTAATAAATTACTGCTGTCGACATATTAGCAATGGAATAGCCTCATACAAGAATCAAGTAAGTGGTTCCATTAATCCTTTGCATTTCCCCAGCTTTATGCCCTTTGTCCACTAAGCTTTCCATCTCCCTGCTTACAAGCTCAGCATATGGTCATTTGCACTATGAAAAGGAGGGAAAGGAAACAGATGTTGCAATGGCATGGAACTGTGGGCATGACCAGCCACACTGCGGCAGCCAGAGAACACACCACAGCTCCACTCTTCCCTGCCATCCCTTCAGCAATGACAGTAATTTGGATCTTCCACCTATTCAGCTGCTGATTTTCATAAAGCAGGAAGAAAAGTGATTGTCTGGGATACCTTCCACCACCCACTATCAAACTGGCCAATAGATTCAGAAGCTATTGAGAGGAAGAAAGGACATGAGGACAGTAACTTAGTATGCCTCATTTCCCTCACTGCCAAGGAAAACAGGAGATAAATAAGATATGGAATGCGTACCGGGATACCCAAGCCTGATCTTGCAAGCATACAATTGGCATCTTTTCACTTAATTGGAATGACTTACATGAAGAAAGGAGCACTCCTAAATTATCATTGGAAAGAGTGGAGATTGTCTGTCTATAAGGGCCACAAGACAAAAGTCATTGGCTTTAACTTTTCAATCCTGTATCCCATGAACTATATCACAAGAGATGCAGAAATCATAATATTCAGAAAGGATAGGAATTCCCAGAATTTTTCTTCCTGCAATACCAAATATAATATTGTTATAAATTACTGCTAGTCCAATATTTTTGTATCCCAGTGAAATCATGACTGTAGAAATAGTGACCATTCCCTTATAAATTTCCATGCTCAAATGGTTGTTACATAAATATTTCATTTTTTAGCAGGATTACTGACTGCTAACAAATAATAAAATGAGTATATTCTATAGAAACATTTTATTGGCCAGATCTATTTTATTTCAGTTGGGAGCTTCTCATACTATATGTGAGGAAGAAATCAGAAAAAACTCTGAGTGTCTAAGTTGTTGTGGTCTGAAGTTGTCCTTGAAGAAAAGTTGCATGATTCCAAACAACAGAGGTGTAACATACAGTATTGATGAAGATACTACATATCTGTGATAATTCCATTCAATCTGTCCCAGCAATTACAGGAAGTTCTACCAACATAAGACTTTAGATGGACTCTACATTTCCTCTGTGTTATAGACTCCCAAGTTTCCAAAGAGCAGGAAAGATTCCCTTCTGCTGAACGTATCCAAAAGACCCAGATATTGGACTTGTCATTGATTTATGACATTGCCAAAATCTAAATGTAGGGTATGACAACCACACCAGTTCCAAATTCTGTGGAGGCTAAAAGAACTTTCCTTGCCTGCATACAAACCTTAGGTTTTTAAAACAGCTATGCAGCAGAGTTCTGCTTTACGTGGGCAATTTCTCAAAACCCACATTACAGGCAAAAGACCTACCTGGGTTGTGAGCCTTTTGGGGAAAACCAATTTGCATTAACTTTTTCAAAGGTTCCTCTTCTGTTGTGGGGATCAAAACATACAGAAATTCAAAACACCATCACTTCTCTGGTCATTGTCCAACATTCCCTTTTATCTTCCTTCCAGCTTTCCCCCACAATGTGACCAAAAAAGAAAATCAAATAGAAGGAAATCCAAAAATACATCGCATTTTTTGTTTCAAATTAATTTCTTATATGTGTATTTCCTGTTTAAGTAGCGTTTCTAAAGGCTCTGTTATGTCAAAATTGTATATATGTTGGTATTTATGTAATTTTACTTTCCACTAAGCTATCTTTTTTTCATATTTTCCCATCTATATATCCCACCAAACAGGAAAGAATTTTCTATCAAATAAATTGCAGTAGAAAATAAATGCTCATTTCTCTCTTTTTTTAATCTCAAAATGTAAAAAGCAGCTGAAAGCTGGTATTTCCAAAGAACAAAACTAAACATACATTTTCCTTCACTGAATCTTCTCAGATTCTTCTGCTGCAATATGTTACAACCAGGGCTGTGGGAGCTTGTCATAGTGGTATTTTTTATTTTGATATTTTTTTTTATGCCTCTTTTCTTTTCTGAATAACTCCCAAAAGTTACACAAATAAAAGTATGCAGGCTAGAATATCCTGGTGGCATTCACGATGCAAACTGTTGGAGCCCACACAGCCCAGCTTAAGAAAGATTGTAACTCTATACTCCAGCTTCTTGTCCATCCACATCATCTATACCCCATAGCACTACCATATCATGAAATCATAGAATCATCTAGGTTGGAAAAGACCTCCAAGATCACCAAGTGCAACCTTTGATCAGTCACCACCTTGTCAACTAGACTGAGCACTTAGTGCCACATCCAGACATTCCTGAACACCTCCAGGGATGGTGATTTCACACCACCTCCCTGGGTAGTCCATTCCAATTTTTGACAACCCTCTTCCATGACTCCAGAGCATCCCAGCCCTGCCCTCTGCTGTGCACGGTTTCTTCCTACTCTCATGTAAATCTGGATACAGTAACAAATAAAACATATTTCATTTGTTCATTCAGAATTGTTCACAGTCTGAGCTCCAGCAATTCCACATAGGAACAATGTTGCTCAGGGACTGCTCCAGTGGACCAAGAGTAATTCTCTCCTGACTACATTACATCCCATCCCTCGGGGTCAGTCTTTTGGAAGAGCTTGTGAATTATGTTAGCCAAAAATCAGTTTATTTATGCATAGCTACACATGGGGAAGGCTGCCAGGGAAGGGACAGGAAAGGCAGCCTTTTTCAGTCTGGTCTTCATTAGACATCATTCTGTCACTAAGCAAAAACCATTCCTTTTTCTCTTTTCACGTTCACATATCTTGGCTGCGGTCAGCACTGGAGAGAGCTTGGAAAGGTATGATTTGTGTTGGCAAGAGGGCATCCTAGCTGACAGAAACTACAGCTAATGTGAAGAGCAGCTGCTGAAGGACAAAAAGGCATGTGCTGTGTGTATTAGGTCTGCAGCACGTTACCCCTGTGCATGGTGACGGCCTCCCAGGCTCCAAACAGATGGTTGCTATGCAGATTCGGGACGTCTATCAACCCCAAGCTCGGAGCAGAGCCAAGAACATCACAGCAGGAATTCTAGGTGGGCAACCAGACTTTCTGTGAAAGGTATTAAGCCAGAGGCTTGCAGATGCTTTAGCAGATTTCTTCTTTTCACTGTGGGAGTGAAGCGGGTTCTTACTTCAATTGCGGAGAGTTTGAGACAGAGTTATTTCTGCAAGGGAGAGGCCATCCCCACTAGCAGGAACCTATTTCTAGTGCTGCACCACTAAAAGAGTGAGCTCTCCTGCAGAGTTCTTTTAGAAATTTTGCTGTGAATGCAATCCCCAGGAAATGTTGTAAGAGTAGCTGCATATCCTTCGAAAATGCCCATTACCAGGCAGAGCATGTGCTGGAGGATACAGTAAGGGCCTTGGTATGCAGTAATTTGTTCAGTCTTCCCTGGAGCATCCAGGAATCAAACCACTTCCGCATTTTTGTACCCAAGGAATTTGGCCCACAGGACTTAGATATGCACATTCCTATAGGACGGATACACAGGCAGTGGAATTACACTGTCATCTGTAAAAAGGGAGAAGAAATTAAAGAAGTAATTAAAAGCAAAAACATGCTTTTACCAACAGCTATTTAGTTCAAAAGCATCAGAAACAGAGGGATGAGAGCTCTCTCTCTTGAAAATTTCAACACCTCACCTCTGCCCCAAGAAAAACTCTTTAGGCTCCCCAACAAATATTCCAGGAAAAATAACCATTATGAAGTTCATATGATTACTGCTTTTAAGGTTAAAAAGCAAATTAGGTATCAAGATCTTTCCTGAGTGGGAAAAAGGGAAGATATTTCCTACTCATGTACAGCAAGATGCAAGATATATGTATAAATCGGACTTTTCTCAAGTTTTGGGGTTGCTGTTTAGTCTCAGTCAGATAAACACAGAACGTTCAAGGGGAAGACTCCAATATTGCCTTTGGAGGAAAATTTGTTTTACCACAGTGGAAAGGAAAGGTATCAAGAAACAGCTGGACAAGGTTTTGTGCCCTGAGCACATAATACTTCACAATTGCTTCTCTCCTTCACCCTCTAACCAGATGGAATTGTGCTGCTGAGACAATAAAATGGCAAAACTACAGAGACCAGCTCTTTGAACAATAGATTCTCTGTTTAAAGGAGATATACTACTCCAAACCTTTGCCAGAAAAACTGAAAGCAAAATGGAAACACATCATGAAAAATGTGCCCATCCTGCTAGAAGACCTTTAGCAAATGACTAGATTAAGTAGCTTGAACAAAAGCAAAGTGAGTATTTTAGCACAGCATCCTCTTAATTTGGATCCCTGAGAATATTTGAGAGAGTACAAACAATGTGAGTGAGGATTAATTCTGGCAACAGTCAATTTGCCCTGTGATTTAAAATATGTAGTAGGTACATACATCTTCCCTTGCCAATACAACCTCTATCCCTCACTGGAGTCAATAAGCCTCATTTTCCCACTAAGTCAGAATAAACCTCAGTTCTTTCAGGAGGTCTCAGGGCAACATAATTGCAGTGCTGCAACCTGATCTCAGCACTGAGAAACAACTTCACTCATTTCGAGGTAGTAACCTACATTTTTTGAATAACATATAAGAACCAAAAATTAAAGAGTTATTACATGCTCTGCATTATTGCACTTACTAGTTTAACTCAGGAATTCTCATGCATGACCAAACACCCAATGATATAATACATCTGTGCTATTTTTGTCACTGCATTCCATGCACAGGCCCATTTACAATATTCTTCATCTTTTAATTAACAGCTGTCTTCATCCCACAGCTTCCAGAGGAATATGCCAGGTCTTCATAATAGGAAAAATCATTTTCCCAGACAAAAAGAATTTTTTACACCTTTCTTTGCCCACATTAGTTTCATGCCAGACTACACTGAAAAGGGACATACTATAGCAAACTGAGCTTCATTCTGTACTGGGAGTAACAGGATTTTAGACTGTTGTCTCTACTCATAGTCAATAGTATTTGGTGGGCTCAGGGAGCTGATATGTTAGCAAGAGTTATGTCTCCTCTTATTTGTCAACCCTAAAGCCTCGTATTAAAAATCTAGGCACCATGTACTTATAAAACACTCATTTACCACACAGTTTGTAAGCCTATATTCTATCACTCTTCTCTTGCTCATCATAGCTTATTTTATGAAATTGATTTTCCTATCAGCTCTCTCAACTTCATTTTCTCTTGGTAGCCTAGTAATCTAATTTTCCTTCTGTTTTTGTTCTTAATATTAAAAACTACTTGTCCCTCCCACAGCCTTCTCATTAGTAGGACATCCACTAGTGTATCCATTCCTGTAGTCAAAGTTTTTGTACTTAGCCATGGAAACAAACAAGTAAAATGTGGGGTGGTCCAGTTCAAGTTCAATATGACCAACATAATTCAGTTTGGTTCAAGCCAAGTGATAATGTTACCAGTAAAGAACTGGCTCATTCATGCTGGGTTTACGCAAAAGCCTGAATACAAACTCTGGTTTAAAGCACTATCATTTCTTCTACTTGCCATAGCTCAGCACCAAATCTTTTACATCTTCTATTCCAACACTGGAATGAAAGATGAGTTACAACAGATACACCCTATTAAAAGCTGTTTCTGCATGTTTCAGACAATTTGTTCCTCATCCTAAGAGCAGAAAAAAAAAGAGTTTTTCTTCTTTCTGAACACCAACACCAAGGCTGACCTTTGCTTGGCTGATTTTAGAGCCAATGAGGAAAAAAAAAAGTGAGGGAGGGAGGAGGCAAGAGCGGGTTCACTGTGTTACACCAAGTCAGCAAGTCAGCAAGTCAGCTGCCTGTGATCCTGGGTCCAGCTCTGCTACAGCGCAGCTGAGAGACCTCAGCCAAGCTCCTGATGAAATTGCCCAAGATGTGAGAAAATCTGTATAGCGGAGCTGTGCAAAATAAGAAATATAAAATTGCAGAGGTAAGACTGCTGAGATGAAGATAAGTAGTAGCTCAGAGATTCAAGGGGAAAGACCCCAACAGAAGTGTACGATCCTAAAGGGAAAACCAGGGAACTGACAGCAGCTCAGTAACCTTGAGGATCAACTCCTTCCAGGGAGCAGTAGAAGACTATTCCTCCCCATCTGACTAAAAGAGGCCCAGCTACCTTGTCAGCAGGGACTTTTCAGGTGCCTGATGAGGAGTGGTGAGCAAACTAATGCTCAGCATAGTTGCTTACTGGTTATTCCTGTTGACTGTATCAGGAAGTTGTGTTACACATTTTAGATTTGCCTGTCCTACTAGCAAAGCGTCTGCACACAGTAAAAGGAATCCAGACAGGAAGCATAACAGTAACTAAAAGACCTCTGGTTTTTATTTGTTTATAACAGGTTTACAGGTCTTTTTGGCTGGAAGAGAGTGAGATCAGTCAGAAAAAGGTAATAGGTTGATGGCTCAATATTCTGAATAAGTGCCAAGTGATAAACTAAAATCTTTAGGATCGCAAATGCACCAGCAGCAAGTCTTACCTAATAAACTGAGGTACAAAGGTTGTAGATTAGGATTTAGAAAATGGCGTGAACATATTATAAAAATAAAATATAAAAAATAATAATTTTAAAAAAATGAAGAACGAAAAGAAGAAAAGAATAGATAAACATGAATAAATTTCTGTCACTGGCTACTGAGCACCTTAACCTCTCACTCACTTTTCGGAGTTCATTCAGTCACCACTTCTACTTCCAGCACATCCTCACAGTGGAGTACTGCAGGGATCTGTCCCAGGATTTTCCCTGTTTAAAAATTTTATGTAGTGGTCTGGAAGAGGCTTTACAGTGAACTTATAGCAAGTCTGCAGATGATCCCAAACCAGGAGGTTCATGCATTCCAGGGAGGATTTACATTTAGAGAGGTTTAGGCAGGTTGAAGGATTTGGCCAATGAGAACTTCATGAAATTAAAAATTAGGATAAATGGATGTTTCTCCATCTGCATAGGAAGAGACCCTGGCACTGGTACAGGCTGGCAGCTGACTGAATGGGGAGCAGCTCTCAGGAAAAGGAAGGAAAAAAGAATCAAGTTGGGTTTTGTTAGAAAAAGTTCAAGCCTGTAGCCCAAGGCCCTAATATTTCTAGGCAATATGTTACAATATCATCACTTTATTTTAAAAAGTCTTAGTCTTTTTTTTTGGCAAACTTGCATATTTTAAAAAGTATTTGAAATTACGATGGATTACTATATTTTTTGAAGAGAAGTAGATATGATTTTTAAAAGACAAACCTTAGAGAGCTTTATAAAGTTCCTATGGAAATATCTACAAGGCAAGTACGGTAGAAGCAATGTCTATTGCATAGACAGACAACCTGCAGACTACTTAAGATATAGGAATAATAAAATGAGTTGGTACATTGTTTTGTGGAATCACAGTTCCTCTGCTGTTGGGATCTTCTGAAATCAGTTTCCTGTACTTGCTTTTAAAAGTTATTTCAACATAATCAGAATAAAGAGAACATACAGGGGAATATCAACTTATTAAGCCTCAGAGATCTTCAGGAGGAGAGAAAACTGTACTTACAAGAGCCATGTTGTGGCAGTAGAAAAGATTAATATAACTTTGGCTTTAGGATTAGCTTCTTGCTTATGTACAGGGCTGTATTTTCATGGAAAAGAAGTTGTATATTTGAATGTATCTCCTTAAAAGAGTCTTTAGTATAAAAGTCTAGTAAATCAAGCTACACACACTAACACACACAGAGAAATACCCAAACACATAAATACAGAGAGACACACCTTGAGAGGTTTCACTGTAAGAATTTGGATAAACTTCCAAATATTAGGGTATAATCTAGTCCAACTTCTGTCATTAGGATCTGATCCCACAATATACATGGTCCAGCTGAAATCAGTGAATTTTAATGAAGTATCAAAGGTCTCAGGAAAACTTCTTGCAGTGAGAATAAAATTATCCAGCATGGATAAAAGAATACTCCTATTTCTGTGTTGATATTGCAGCCCTCTAGACCTGGATAGACAACATTAACTTCATTTTTTGGGATGTTTTGTATTTCAGAACTTTCAAAACTACATAAAATTAAAATTATCTCTAAAGTCTCCACAGAGAGCACAGACCTCTAATTTGTCTCAGAACAAAATTGGAAACCAAGGCACCCACAGTTGCCTGGAAGCTGTGAGTTTGGGAGTACTTTTACATTGTTTACTTCTTTATAGACAGGAGACAGGAAAAGAAGCAGTTTGTGATAAAAATCAGAAACAGAAACATACACATGGACTCACAAGCCTAGGCTCACCACTTCTTTGTACTATTATAGTTTGATGGAGGGGGAACTAAAATAATCCATGTCAAGTAAGATAGGAGGAAAAATCAAAAATTTAATAACAGCCTTCTCATAACCTACACCAGCACTGAACCAGACTTAATACAAATAAAGTCTTGTTGTCAAAGGTCACTGATCTGGCTGTGCAGACTCAGTTCTCACTGTGATTTAAAGCTGTCTCCTTGTTGTTTTCCACCTGAATATATAAAGTCATTCCAGGTTCTTCCTCAAAGTCACTCCCTCTCCGTATTGGAAACCTTTCAAATTTCCTACACCTTCTACTAGGTTAAGACCAAGAACAAAATAAATATAAATCAAAATGAATCTCCTTAATGATCAGCTTTACTTAGTGATGTGTGATAGTATAACTGGGTGCAA
This sequence comes from Myiotriccus ornatus, assembly GCA_036023395.1. Lineage (NCBI taxonomy): Eukaryota > Metazoa > Chordata > Aves > Passeriformes > Tyrannidae > Myiotriccus > Myiotriccus ornatus. Next base: position 14,737,743 of record JAYRBT010000001.1, read on the forward strand.
TGGGAATATGCATGTTTCAAAGGACACACATTATTTGTAGACTCCAAGAGAAATTATTGTTTTTTTCTTGATATTTCCAGCTGAACTTACATATTTTTTTCAGAAAATTATTTTTTCAATTGGTTTTAGAAACATTAATTCTGTTAACTACTAAGATTTCTGGAGAAACCTGGAGATAATTCAGCACATCAATCTCTTCTACTAAGAATCAAACAGCTTCACATTCATCTACCATTTCTAAAGGTCTTTGTTTATTAAGGAAAATAAAAACAGCAGATAAATATTTCCTTCAACTACATACTCAAAAAAAAATTGCCAGAAGGAAGTTAGTAAAAATTCTTTCTATTTCATTATCAACTGCTCCCACAGTAATCACTAAGTCTTTCATTTTGCATACTCATTTGTGACAGTGACTGTTTACAGTCACTGGATTTGTATCCACCTGAAAGTCAGTGAGAAGCTCAAGCTGATTATATAATTAAGTAGACATGCAGGATCAGGGATTTCATCTTCAGAGGCAGCAGTTCTGTCACGATAATATTTTTCTTTCAGAAATGTCAACAGATAGTCCATTTATTCACTCCTTGTTTTTAAGATTTTATTTTTCAGTTTCTCACTTCTAAACCAAATTCATGGTCTTTTCTGGCTGATAGCTTGGATACTGCACATATAATCTTATTATTCTGCTCCTCCTCCTCTATTTTGTAAATTCTTTCTACCTACTTGTTCTTTTATTCTTACTTCATGGAGTAGCATCAGACAACTTTATATATACATAAAGTTATGCTGACTGTGTTCAAACAGCTCATTTCTCTTTCATCCTTTTCCTCAGATGCATTTCTTTTTATTCTAAGCTGAGGATAAAATGACATCTTCATTTTTATTTCTTCCACACTGTTGCACTTTAATTGATCTGCAGAAGATGTCAGAATGTGTTGAAGATGAACAATATAGCACTTCAATCAAATGCCAAAGTCATGTTTGTGCAAAGTTTTCTAAGAAAAAAAAACAAAACAAAAACAACCAGCAACTCAGCAACTCAAAGACTGGAAGAATTCAGGGCCTTATTATTTAATTTCTACATATTTAACTGCTTTGGGGTTAACAATTCCTTTTTTTTTTTGATGATTGACCTGCACTCCTGTATCAAGAAATTGCCAGCTTTTAGTTCCTTTTCAGGAGTTTCTGAAAGGCAGTACTACTTCTCAAAGTATAGGTCTTAAGGGCTATTTTGTTTCTGTTTTTCGTGTTTCCCCTTAAGTGCAACTTTTGTAAGAAATATCAACACAATTATGCCAGAAGGCAGAATGGCAGATATACTAAATCTGCTTTTTCTATCACTTCTGTAATCATATGAAATTCACAGGGAAAACAAAAAAAACAAAACATCAAAAAAAAAAGGAAAAACCCCACATACATAGTATGAACTACATAGTCTTGAAATTGTTGATAAATCAATGTTTAAGTTTTGCATTGTGTTAAGATGAAAACTAACTCTTAAATTACCCAACACCAGAAAAACTCAGCTATTTCAGTCAAAAATTTAGAAACTCTATACACAAAGAATTTTACTGCAAACTTGTAATTAAACTGTAAATTCATTGGTAAGGGATGCAGAAGTCATTCTTCCCTCCACAGAATCTACAGGACTGCAATATGCGTAACAGCAGCTAGGTTGCTGCAAGCTGCCATGACGGCATTTTAAGTTATTCTATAAGATTCTATCAACTATCTGTAATTAGAAGGCCATGTAAACATCACAGGGTATGCTCGAGACACAAGGAAAATTTTATGAATCAAACCAACAGAAACCTCTCACTACCACAACCTCCGTGAGCGGGAGTGACAAGACCGCTCTGCAGCTGCTCAGGGCTGAGCGACCGGAGAACTGAAAGTCTGCGATTGCACAGGGGTACTTGCCACTGACCACCTGCAGAGTGCGAATCACAGAACCACAGAGCATGCTGAGCTGGAAGGGACCCACAAGGATCGCTAAGTCCCACTCCTGGCCCTTCACAGGGCCATCCCCAAAAGTCACACCGTGTCCCCAAAAGTATTGTCCAAATGCTTCTTGAACTCTGTCAGGCTTGGTGCTGTGACCACTGCCCTGGGGAACCGGTTCAGTGCCCAGACACCCTCCTGGGGAAGAATCGTTTTCTAATATCCAACCTAAACCCTGGCTGATTTTGAAATAAAAGAAGAGCTACCCTAGAGTATTAACATGCACATATATACACACATATGTATATACACATATATATATACGTATATGTATATGGAGAGAGAGCGAGCACATATATGCCTAAATACATATATACATATATGTGTGTATATATATATATAAATATATACACAAATTTTCCAAATGTGGAAGCTTTTAAATTTAAAAAAAACCAGGAGACTTTTGCAGATGCCTTATTACAGAATCCTATCCATGTCCGCAGCTTTTAAAGATGAACACAATTTGCATAGTACTCACAAAAAAACTCCAGACAGAATATTTGTAATTCAGATTCAGCTTACAATGTATTCATTTACATTTTATAATGACTTTAGCAGACAAAAAAAAAAAAAAAAAAAAAAAAAAAAAAAAAAGCCAAGAATGTAATATGCTTTTCCCCAGTTACCAGAAAATAAAAGAGACATATTCAGTGCAGTGGTAGTAAGAACACAACTTCAATTTTGAACCTCACCACTGAGAAAAGAAATCACACTGGTCAGATTAAGGACTTATTTTGCCCCAGGCACTGTATGAAACACAGGCCTCCCAAGCCCCTCCTTAAAAACTGTCATCTGAAATTCTAATGACATCTCCGCTGAATAGAGAACTGGTCCTCTTTCCTATAAACTCTATATTAATTTCTTCATACATCCACCTAAAACCCCATTAAAGTTAATGGGAGTTACATGTGCACCTATGTGGGAATAGCCCCATAAATATTCTTAAAGGGCACACAGACTGTAAAAGAAAAGTCTTCACAAGTAGGTTGGTTTTTTTTTTTAATGATGTAAAATTGTAGCAATTTGGAGCAAGTTTCAAACAGGAAGAAAGAGCAATGGGAGGAATTTCCCACCTGGCTTTAAATTACAATTGCAGGAAATCAAGCTGCTTCTTTCAAAACTGGAGATAATAGCAAGTCCACAGAGTAGTTATATCTCTCTGCTACTGAGAATAGCTTAAGAAAACTTCTTCACAGACAGTGCTGCATACACAAAGATTGATGAGTTTGACTAACCCTTATAATCCCTACCTTCAAAAGGTTTTCATTCTTTTTAAAAAAACAGCACATTTAAAATTAACTGTTCAGAGCACATTTTCAATTTTAACTACAGTCTAGGTAAAGGTCATTACATCTGTTCCATCAAAAACCAAGAAGCAAGGCAGATAGGACTGGCTTCTTAGATTTGCTCTCATTTGTTGAGTCTTATGAAAATGTATCATAAAAATGTAAATTCAGCTAGGGGGAAGAAAGGAACAGCATTGTATTTTTCACAGAATTATGACAACCAACTTCATACATTTATAAATTTAATAACACCTCACTAAATCAGTGGCTGCATTACCTCCATTTCCAATTGGTGAAATAGTAATTTAAGATCTTATTAGTACACAGAATTAAGAAACAACTCTTATCATACTCAGCAGACTGGCCCAGGATATTATCCAGCATGACAAAACACTGACAGCACTCTTTTACCAATCCAAGCTAACTCTTTTACCAATCCAAGCTAACTCCTGCAAGGGTGGAGAGAACTTACATGGCAGCAGGAACGGAAAATCTCTCCGACAGTTAACAAAGAATAGCACCACTTTTCACAGTTCCATCAACAAGATCAGCAAATCGGTCTGGAGGGTTTGCACCTACACAACTTCTTGTCCTCCCTATTTCTCCCCTCAACTTCCCAGCCTGTGGACAATCCATATTGCCATGGACACAGCACTTGCTGGACTTGCTCCCATCCCCAAATTGTCTGTATTTGAATTTACCTGTTTCTTTCTCTACCCATCCAGTCACTTATTTCATCCTCAATCTCATCACCCAGTTTCTGCTTTGGAGTCTGAATCCTAGTATTTCTTAAAAAATTGACTCCCATTCTCAGATTCTCCCCAAAGGCTTTAAACTCCCTTCTCCCGCTGCCCTTTCTACTGTCCTCAAATTTCCATTCAAATTAAATTTCTCTGTACCATCACAGGGTCCTCCAGCCTTCTACTGATCCAGTACAGCAACCTTATCCTCAGCTTCTTTATCCAATTCCCACATTTTTCATACAAAGCCTGCACAAACTGGCTGCTGCTCTTCCCTGCAATATGTATTACAGATTTTTGTTCTACCCTAATCCAGTAATTGTCCTTATGTCTATACCAGGGCTACAACTTGGCATTCCTATGAAAGAAGGGGAAAAAAAAAAAAAAAAAAGAGAAAAAAAAAAAAGGGGGGGAGGGGGGGTGTTAATCTCCTTGCTTTGTATTTCTGTGTTCAGTGACACCACACCTTTGGAAATAAGCAAAAGTAACTCTAGAAGGTTTTCAGATCCACTAGGCATGGCACAGAGAAACATCTCTGCATATGGATTCTAATGCATTTACCCACCATATGTACACTAGTCACTACAAAACATGTGCAAACTAATATTTTTCCAAAGCCATTGATCCAAACTGGGCTAGCATTTTTTAAAAAAGTAGAAAAAGGCACATCTTTGTCATAAACCCAACCTACATCTCAAATGTTGCATGTCTGCTTTGACCCATAGTTGCATTAGATATTGACAACTAAAGGGCTATAAAAATATTGACGAGCAATGTGTTTTTTCCCTGATTTCATTCTGCTGAAATGATTGAGCCTTTTTTTTTGCTCAAATTGTCCCAAAATACTCAGCCTAAGTATATACCCAGCGTGGGAAAATGTCCACGTTAGCAGGAAAAGTTAGGTAGCAGAAATTAAGGAGTCATAATAAAAGCGTTCTTACTCTTTAGGCAGCAGTAGGAACCAAGGACTCAACGTGCGATAATTATCAGTTCTTCACTGCATCTTCTATTTTACTCTCAATTGAGCTCTTATATTTCCTCTCACTTCTTTTTCATCCTTTTTTTTTTCCTGACTAATTTGTTGCAGCCTTTGGAGAAATCCAAGCAAATCTGATGGGGTCTCTGGGGCAGAAGCGCAGTTAAAAAGGGCTGCAAGTTCAGGCAGGGTGGTGTTATGCCCAGGTGTTTGGTGGTGGTGGTAAACGCAGAATAACTGACCACTGCTGCTTCACATTTACTACAAAGTGCATTGGCATCAATACAGAGCATCTGGGAGCCTCAGAAAGTGTGGAGGCTGAGCTTCTACAAAAATATTTTATCCAAAGACATAGCACACATTCTTACCATAAGCTGGACTTTTTAAGTCGGTGACCCATCATTTTGTTTCACAAATTTTGGAAGAGTCTCCCATGAAAAAAATGCAGTAGCTGACCATAGATGAAACCAATATTAATATGAGAAGAATGAGGATGAAAAGCATATCTGGGAAAGGAACAAATCATTTCTCAGTCCCTACTTTCCCTCCCCAGACACAACTTTCTTCCAAATGCCTTTTGGAAGTATCTAATTTAAATGAGCAATTGAGTCAGAGTAATGATCTGACCTTTCCCAAGTATTATCTTACATGAAACACAATTGCTTTAAGACAAAGCACATATAATTATTCAAATTGGGGAGGCATTTTTCTACTATTAGAAAGTAAGGTGCCATTTTCCATACTGAGCAGCACAATTTCAGAGCTGTTGAGCCCTGAAGCTTTACTACAGCACTTCCCCAAATCACTGAGTTCAGGTAACTGAGAGGTATTTAACTGAAGCCTAAATCTATTAAATACAAATTGCATTAAGGATTTGATTAAAGCCTGGAATACCAGGGACAGAAGAGAGAGGAAGAAAAAGGGATAGAACGAATAGCAGTTTCATTTTGCCCACTGATATAAAAAAACAACTTTTTCAGTAAAGTCAAAAAAGGGACATTTTCTCCATTACCACACCCATTAAAATTTTCAAATAATGCAAAAAGCTATTTTCCAGTAGAAACATTTGACATTTGTGAAGGGTGACAAAAAGCAGAATTAACGAATGTGAATATGTAACTTTCCCAGGAAGGTCAAAAGTGCAAATATTACGCCAAAAGCTTAGTTGCTCTGCTTTAGAAATATTTTCTTGTTTAACCTAGCTCAAAATCAGTAAGTTTTTCACTAAGCTTTCACTTAATTTCTGCTCAGAACAAACTGGGTGAAACCATGGCATCAGCAAAACTATGAATGAGGACCTCACTAAGACAGAAAAGACCTCTTGAGAAAAAGTGGGTGAAGAAAACATACCAGCAGACTCCTAAACGGACACCTTTCTTCTGCATCTCATCCTGTTCTATCCCCAAAATATCAGATTCTTCACAAGTTCTTTAATAGTTCCATTTTCAATTACTGAACATCTTGAAAACTCCATAGGATGTGTGGGATGCAGCCTTCTGCAGCTTTTGTAAACGATTGTATGGTTTGCTGGAGTAGGTTGAGCCTCACTCAATTCAAAAAGACTACCCACATGTTTCATGGTATTTTCTTCCTGACAAAGTCAGTGTTGAGCAGCTGTGCATGGGGAGAGCTGCACCACTCAGTCGAGCAGAGACACTCCCCTTCATACCTGTGAAGGAAACCCGACTTTTACACACACTTGGAGAAATTATTCACACGATTAGGAAAACCACCTTCCCTCTACCTTTTCCCAGGCTCCATTCCATCACTCCAGAGTCCACCGCTTCCCACTAATTATCCCCACAGGTTATTCAGTCCCTTCAGTAAGGCAAGGAGAGGCAGATGGAGGCTGCAGGACAGTGGTTACTGTCAATACAAAGCTGTTTCTGTCTGCTGTGCCTTTCTTCTCACACTTTTCCCCTGCTCCAGCATGGAGTCCTCACTGGAGCTGCAACCCCTTCAGAAATATCCATCTCACCTTGCATCAGTTTTCCACAGGCCACAGCATCTTCTCCACCATGCAGCATTCTCTTTTCTTTCTCTGGCCTCAGGGATCTCAGGGCTGTCTCTCACACTTTTCCTCTCACCATTCTGCTCTCCCTTATCCTGGCTGTTCCGGAGGCAATACCGTCATGGCCGTAGGGCTCAACCATGCCTGGTGGTGGATTGGCTGGAGCTGGCTGGAAGTTGCTCTGTCTGACATGGGGCAGCCCTGGCTGATCCTAACGGGGACCCGCAGCAGCCCCCCACTACCAAAACCTGCCCACTTACAGCCAGCACACTGGCTTATGTACTCCCTAAATCCTTCTTCCTCAACAAGGTGCAATACCCCTCCCCACAAGTTCTGTGTCAGCCCAGAGAACTGTCGGGCCTCACCAGTGAGCAAAACAAGCCCTGTGTGCCTCAGTCTTCTCCATGCTCTCAGTTTTACAGAGGTCCATTTTATTGCCCTTCACACTGGTCACTGATTTCAGTGCTAGCTGAGCTTTGATGTCCATTCCAGTGCACTGGACCACTGTCTTTATATTCCCCCTGGAAAGCCCATACCAGCTTCTACCTTCTGTGAAGTGTCTCTTTTTTTATTTGATTTCAGTCAGGATTTCCCTGTTTATCCATATCTTCATCTACTTTAAGGTCCTCCAAAAGGCAGATGCTCCTCACAAAGCAAGGCTGCACTTATCTTCCATTATTATTCCCCAAATCTACATCTCAACCATTAAGCTTAATCTAAGGTATGTAATGTAAACTCATTACCTGCTGTCAAATCTTCTGCTAGGCTTTTGTGCATCGTGTCTGGCTTGAAAATTGCTTGCAAGAATTGTATTACTGCCATTTGTCATTAGTATGAGTCACAGCATCATCAGCCTCAAACCTCAGAATCATTTCTGGTTAACCTTGGGAAATCCATCAAAATTCCATTAACATACGTTTGGCAATTGCAGTATTGCAGATTTTGTAGCAGTCACTCTAACAATCAAACACCCACCAGAAATTTCTATGAGATGCTGAGCTACTAGACAGCATATTTATCAAAGCATTACAATCAAGCAGGTGAACAAACCACATTCTGGTGTCTGACCAGACAGACACGTATGTCAGGACAGACAGGAGAGTCTAAACTAAGAGTTAACTGACACAGCCTGTGTGGGCAGGACTTAGAACTGGAACTATTTCCCAAGCCACTGGGTCTTGTTCTCTGATGTCATGGAGGTCACCTTGCTTAAGCTGCATCCATAAGCACATCAGGTACAAAGTTAAAAAGGCAATTCATCCACCATCTCGCAATACAAAAAGGTTATTTCAAAATAGATTTTCTCTGAGGCATATAAACTATCATTGAATTCCAAATGTAGGTTTGAATCGGGGCCAATTTTTCACACACTTCTTGCACTAATGCTGAGCTTTGGTTTAATTTAGTAATCTTTATCTGCTTTCATGCACCTGTAAAAGACATCTCCTCTCAGCTTTCATTTTGCCAAACTCAGGTAGCATCCTCAGCATCTCTTTCTCAAATCCTCATACTCATTGTTTGGTTTTGTAGTTTGAGTCCATTGTTCTTGAACATGGATGAACAGAACTGCCCACAGCGTTCTACGCGAATCTAGCAGCACTTTTACAAAAGTAATTACTAGATTTTGGAGTAAATATTTTGCATTTGTCCTTCATTTCTGCATTTGCATCTTTCGCATTTGTCTTTTGCCCTGTGCCACATAATACTGGTGACGTAGATTTGCAACATTTAAGAAGCCCTCATTTTTCTGCCTAACAGTTCTTCAATAATCTCCTCAATTCAGACGGAAATTCTTGCAGTTAATCCAAATTGTAAAAACAATAGTTGTGTCATCATTCAGTGTCTTCTAACCATATATTATCGGTACATTCCCATTTCAGTATCCCTCCTATGACATTAGAAGAATTATTTGCTATGTTCTGAGCCTTATCATAAAATAAACATATTTGTCATAGAGTTTGCCTGGCAGGGTTCAGAATTAACTGTTTTTGAAAAATCCCCAGCCACCTGCGTTTCACCACTAAATGCTGTGCAGCAAGTACCCTGCATGAGTTGAGTCTCTGCTGTGAATTTACTTTATAAGACAGCTCAGCTCTGGGCACAAGAATTACTTACTGGGCTGAAATGCTAAAGGCATAGTTTCAGTTGGAGTCTTGCAGAAAAATAGAGTAAGAAACAAAATAGTGCAAACTACACAGTGTTCTGAGCAAATAATGCTGAGGAACTAAATACTTTATTAACTATGAGGGACTTTAAGCAGCTGACAATATTTTCAGAAGAGAATTTAGAGGTTGAAAATCTCTCATATTTTTCCTAGCACTTTATTCTGAGCATATATAACCCACTCCTGTGGTGTGCTAGGCTGCCCCTGCGACTAGTGAGCTTTATGGCTCAGAACCATGTGGGAAATCTTTAGACACGTTCCATGCTCAGTAACAATGGATTTCATACATTCCGCAGAGAATTGTAAAGTTTACATTCTGTCCAAAATTGTGCTGAATTCAGAATAAAGGTGGAAGACCTGGCCTCAGCTCCCCATTACAGGGTAAATTTTGGCCCTTATCCTTACTACTTGGTTTGAAAAAAGAGAAACCTTTAAATTCTTATCCTAGACCACAGTTTCGTGTCCAGTGATTAAATTATTAATAGAAGGATAGAGATGTTTTCAAGTATTTCACAGCAGAAATGTAATGCAAAATGTTAATATGTGGAAGATGCAAATTTGATTCTGCAGAAATAAAAGATAAATAAATATTAGCAAATATACTAAAGCACAACTAAAAATAAGTAAATATGAGCCTATCAGTGAAACATTCTGTGTGTCTTCATGTCATCTTACCAGAATGCAAAATAATTTTTTCTATGTAAAAGCTGCCTTTGTGTAATCATTCGGTGTTCATTAAAATAATACATATATTAGTAAACATAGAAATAGCATCTACTAAAACAAGCAGTTACTATATTTAAAAGTTAAGAAAGTTCCCCAACTGACTAGAGGCAATGTCTAAATTTGCAAAATATGTTAATAAAATATTTTGCGTTAGTCTTTTACAGCAAAGGGATTTGTGCCTATACTAGATCTGTCAAATATTTAGTTAGTGATTCATACTTCTTTGGCTGTATCTTAAGTCAATAAGCATTTTTTTAATTTCTGACAAAATTTATATAACCAGTTACTGTTTCCCTCTTCCACTAATCCTTCTCCTGTTGCAGAATCTACAAAATCAGGACACAGCATTATCATTCTGTACTTTTCATTGTATTTTTCAAAATGCAGACTCATTAGGCAGATGTCTAAAGACTGAAGAGCATTTTCCAATCAGTAAAAGAAATATTCTTTTTTGTACTAAATTAACGTCTAACTCCATCTAACTGCTAGAAAGAAAGCCCATGGACTGTAGTTTCCAATTCAATAATCTCTAGAACACTAGGATTATCAAAGGAAGCATAACACGACACTGCTGTTGCAGTCAGTTTATAGGATCATACTCTCACCCCCAGTCAATCAATGGGCTTCCTGGTAATATGAAAGCCATTAGAACACCGTCTGTAAGGGGTAATCTGACCCTTCCTTAATCTCCTGCTTCAGAAAACCTGTCTTTCTGTTTTTCCATGTTATTGCAATGCAAGGAGATGTCTGAGAATGTCAAAAGGTGGCATGGAGATCTCTCAGCTGTGTTCTCCTTTCTTGTAAAACTTCCAAAACAAAATCCAAGTATTAATGAGCAACATCCACCAATGGTTTTCAAAATGCCTTAGAAAAGGTGGAAAATCATGAATCAACTCAGGATCATCAGCAAAGCCAGGAACAGAAATAACATCCTGGAGTTTATATTTAGCAACTGGGAGTCGTGGAGTCATAGCTAATCCTACCACTAGTTAAATCCTTCTACTATGAATGCAGTCACACTGTGGCAGGAGTTTTGGACTCACCTGGATAGTTGCATGGACTCACAGATCAGCTCCAGTACCCCTGTGTGACTGTCATGTAGAGAATCTTTTAACAAATATCCCAAAAATAGTACAGCCATACCTGATCCTGAATGTTAGTCATTAGCAAGTCTAAAATGGAAAATAGAATGATTTCTTGCCTGGAAATAGCAGATATATAAGGGTGTGTTTCTTGAGTGAATAGTGATATATTGCAGGTGTATCTACAGGGAGGAAAAAAAATGAGCCTTATTTCTGTCACATTAAAAATTTGTAAATTAATATATTTTATATCTATTAGATAGATGTGTGTGTGAGTACCAAAGCTTTTTCAGATGGAGGTGGAAGGATTAATTTTTTGACATCTCTTCGAATTACGTAACTACAGCACTGTTATTTTGGTAATTACAGATACAATTGTAGAGTAGTAACAGTCTTTGTTATTACCAGTTAGCACTAATTTTCTGGTTGTATCACTGTGTGCATAATTATGGTGTAATTACAACAGAGTTAATTTGTAACATTAATGCACTCAGTAAAAGTATTAACACGAGAAAAGACAATGAATAATACAGTTATGTGGTGAATTACCCAGTAATGTTAATTAGTTCTAGTTAGTTATTGAAAGGGAACTTGCAGAGCAATTCTGCTGCAACTGCACTGCAATCAAAGTTCCCCTGTTGTAAACCACAGGAAGATTTCATCAAGGCTTGAATGGATTCCATTAAAAACAAATAATGCTCTTAAGCTCTTAAAAAAATCATTTGGAACCATGTATTCAAAATTCTTCGAAATGTCAGTATAATTTCACACAGTTAAAACAGAGGAACAAATAACAACCAAACAAACCACAGATAAAAGTTCCAAATTTTCTTGTTTTCTTGTTGGTTATGTGATCTTGACCAGAGATGTCTGAATTAAATTATTTTAGGAAGTTATTCTAGCAAGTTAAATCAAGGCGTTCTCAACATATTGAAGCCTCGTGAAGGCCCACACTGCCCCCATCCCAGGCTTCTCTAAGAGGTCTTTGGAGTCCTCTCTCAAAATATTCATTGCCAGTTGCCTCAAGCCCCTGTTGTAACAGCCTGGAAGAGCAAGTACGGAGCTTCAGAATCAGCCAGATCAGATAGCTGAAGGAAATAGAAGGAGGAGGAAAAGGTCTCCAAGCTTTGGCTTGGTGGAGAGCAGCAGCTCTGTGCCCAGAACAAAGGCAGACGCTTCAGCACTCCCCTCCCTTGTGCCTGGCTCCAGGGTGCTGCTGGTCCTACACAGCTGCTGTCCCTGGGCCATGGGACAAGGATTGTGCCAGGGACATCAGGACTGCTGAAGACCTCTGGAGAATTTCTTTGCCTTCCCTGACTGCCTCCTTCAAGTATCTTATGCTAATCCAGGCTGCATCTAAGGGAAAGTATGAGATATCAGGACACACCAGCTGTTCCCTCAGGGCTTCACAGTAGGTCATCATTGCCCACCCACAGACGGCAGGTGCAGAAGAGATCAAGGTTTCCCCTCCTGCTCTCCCTTCTTCCCTTCCACACTGGAGACAACCTCCAAAGGGGCACAGATACATCCAATCATAGAACCATGGAATCAGGTGGGTTGTAAAGGACCTCTGAGTCCAACCCTTGATCCAACACTGCTGTGGTTACCAGACCATGGCACTCAGTGCCACATCCAGTCTCGTCTTAAAAACCTCCAGGGACGGGAAATCTACCACCTCCCTGGGCAGCCCATTGCAATGCCATATTACCCTCTCTGTAAAGAATTTCTTCCTAAAAGTCCTTCACCTACCTCTCCCACAGCTTCCTTGGGATTTCTTTGCTGTTCCTCTCCTAGCATGAAAAAAGGTCAGGCATTTTGCACGTGTCCCTTGGCAGGACTCAACATGGAGTGCTGAGGAAGCCCTGGAGAAGCTGGCACAAGCCAGCTGCTCCAGAATGGGCTGTCAGAGGCATCAGCCGGGGCCCCATCTCCCTTGGTGACATAACACTGTTTACATAGTCTTCTGCCTTCCCCTCTTCTGTTTAGCCTGCCTTCCCCAGTGGGCCAGAAGGAGAGGTGCCTGTCAACCCTGCAGGTAATTTGTAATTCAAATTAATCTACCCATTTCTCCACATCTATGACTCCTTCAAGCACTTCCTCTCCAGTTTCAGGCAGAGCTGGATGCAATCAAGAGTTTAGGTAAGCAAATATTCCCCCAAAAACCCCATCCTTCTATCAAAGGGTTTCAGATTCCTCTTGGTGACTCATGTATACAAAATTCAGTACTGAGACATTCAGTGTTGCTAAAACCAAGGTCTTGCTCTGTTTCTCTTTGAATTAAATTTCCCATTGCTGAAAGAGGGATATGGAACATATTTATCAATGCAAGAGGCAGGGTTGGGGGTGGAGAATGATAAAGCAAGTATTTTTAGTTTCTGTCTCATAACAAAATTACTATTTAAATTCTTAACCAGAACAGTCATTTGTGTATACTAGATTTATGACTTATGTAAGACTACCTTTTTTTTATATTTCTCACAGAAATATTCCAAGTATCCCCACTGAACTGCATCATCAGTGTTTGTTTCTTAGCCTCAGTCACTCTCCTATGTTACTTGTCAAACAGAAGACATTGAAAAACTTTGATATATCATGTGGCCATGAAAAATTAGGAGGCAGACATTGTTTATTACTAAATCTGTCCTTTTGACTAAAAGCTTTGAGACTGTGACTGTAAATGTAAGATATTCTTCTTCATTATATTGTGTCTAAAAGGAATGTGTACTGAAATCCAAAATTGTTTCAGTCAAAGCAATTGTATTTATTTAACTCTCAGCTAGAAAAAATCTGATAAAAATTCCTTCACAGCTTGTGTACCAGATGTTACTTTTTTCAACACTTTTTTTGCACATTTTAATAGCTATATAGGACATCATAATTTCTCTTTTATCTTTCAATTAGTACAAATTTGAAGTAGGTTTCATTTTTTAAGAAAATAGTTTCTGCTGCAGCCCAGAGCACTGATTTAAAATCTGCAGTTGAAATCTGTTTGAAATTGTAGGCTAGAGACAAGTTGCCTTTCTACCAACTACTGTATACTTTATTCTCCATGGACTCATTAATAATTTACAAAGGTGTAAGAGAAAGAGAGAGGAATCAGACTGCAGATCATCTGTGCAGTTGTCATAAATGTCAATTTTTTACAAAAAAATCCAGCAACTAAATGCAAATTACAAATTTAAAAAACATTTCAATATGTCTTAACATTAACTTTGAAAAAAAAACCCAGAAGATATTTTCAGACATGTTTACAATTTGGACAATTTATACGTTTTTTCACACAGTGAAACTGAATGCAAGACTTGCACATTTCAGAGAAAGATATGTTTGAAAAAGAGGGTATCGTAAATTAATGAGATATTTTATAAATGTTAAGGACCGATCATCAAAATCTCCATTATGTTAATGATAGATTTTGAGAATGGACTTTGCCTACATTTTTTTTATTATTGTTTCCCAGTCTTCATCCTAATCTTTGGTTGCAAATGGTCTTGGTCTGCTACCAGGCAACTGCAGCCTGGGAGCCAAAAGCTGTGTTGTGGTCACCTGGATGAGCCTGGAAATGAGCCAGGTCATTTGATCTTTCTGCTGAGATCAGGGAGAGGTGGTACAGAACATATTGCAATTCTTTTCCTAGTGTTATTTATATATAACAATGTAAGATTCCAATGCTGCACCATCCCCTGGCATCAAAGTGCTCCTTTTACACCTTTGAGGGAGTTGGATGTGAGAGTCCATGCTATAATTTGTAACAATTTTACTGTTATTTTTTCTTCAGATGGATGTTTTCTTAAAGTTTGTGGTGCTGTAATCAGGAAAACAAAAAAAGGAAATTATGGTTATGTTGTATTTTAATGTTTATTGCAAGCCTTAGAGAGAAAGTATGGGAATAACTACATCAAAAATGTTGGTTTTTTTTAAAGTGCAATATTATTTTTATATTTTTAATATATAATCTTTATGTATGTATATACGCATCCACATGACTTTGAGGGTTGTGGGTTTTTTCCTTTTTTAATCCCCTTTTAAAGTTTTGGATTAACAACAGCAAAATTCATCAAAACTTCATCATGCCCAACAATATATGTAGACAAACTGTAATTTCTCCTTTAAAGGTCTTCAGGATTTTCTCTGCCATTTTCCAAGTATTTTTAAATGCTTCAAAAATATTTTGTACATTCAGAAGTACAAAAAATACCAGTATAATTCCATTAATGGTGAGGCATCAACTAAAAATCACAGACCACATTTGCTTTACTGTGAAGATTTAGCCAAGAAGTTCTTTTAGCACGAGTGAGTGACATTCTCTAAATTCTTGTGCCTACTACGCAGAATTTTCATATGCTCTCTGTAAATTTGAACCAGCATCAAATTCACAGGCTTTGAATCATTAAGTTGAGCATTACCGAAGAAGTACCTGGATTTTATACTACTCTAGATAATTTATTGCAAAAAATAGCAGCACTTGATGATGTTAGGAATTCCATGAAAGCACAGGGTGAATCAACTATTGCTAAGACCCTCTCTCTGGAAAACCAAGTAGTAAAAAACCACCAGAAACTCATAAACCACCACTAGAAAAACCAAAAGGGTGATTCAGAGCTGGTAAGAGCACAAAGTGTGGAAAGATGGAAAAATACAGCTGCCCTACTAATATTGTTGCTATAGTAAAGTCCATTTCAGCCAAAATGACAGTTGACAACTGAAAGCTGAGTAAATATGGTTACCAAAAACTAACATGAACAGGAGCTGTAATACCTCAGTTCAAGAAGGGGGAAGACCTCAAGGATGAGATGATAAGCAAGTGAGCATTCTACAGAAGAACAAAAGCTTTCATATTATTGATGGACTCAGAGCAGTCAAAGTGACAAACTTTGAAGATGGATAGGGAGAGGGAACCTCAGGCCAGAGGTTTTTCCACCTCTAATCAAAGTGCAAATATTAGAATCACAGAAGATTTTTCTTGAACCAGGATTGCACCACTTGACCCTCTTAGGGATATCAAGAAAGCAAAATTAAAGAAAACAGCCCAGAGAAGCATGTTGAATAATGCAGGCAGTATATAGTGCGGATGTACAAAACAGACACCCAGCAACTTCAAGAACTTGACATTTTATCATTAAAAGCTATTAATTTTTCACTGATTTGATGGAGCTCTTCCTATTTATACCAGATGGAAATCTGACCTTTATTCTTTAAAGTTTAATTTCACTTACTGAAAATGTTTTGGCAAATTACAAGAACTACAAGGTGGGAATAAGGTCAAATGAGGAACAACACAGAGTTTTCACACCTCACTCCTTAACACACAACTAATTGCAGTGGTCTTTAAAGACTGAATTATATGGTATCTGATGAGAGAGAGAAGTCCACCCAAAGTCTTCTTAGCTTTAGCTTACAAAGGGAGATGCATCAGCTTAACTGTACACATCCATACACCATACAAGTCACTTATTTCCCATTAGTTGGCATTGATTAAAACGAGTAAACCTTGGTTCTGCTAAGGTCATTAGACAGCTTGAAGGTCATAAATAACTCCGATGTCTCTAGGTAAATTTCATGTATAAACCACCTTTAAGCACAAGAGTTGATCCAATTTCTCTCAGCAGAACAAGTGTGTACTCCATAAAGCACATGTTTAAGAGCTTTGGTTAAATGGGGGAGTAGTTAATATCAGCAAAGAGGAACAAAGGCTCTCAAATGTGTTAGGCAAAATTTCACTCTTTCTGAATCCTCTGCTTCTACAGACTTCACCTCCAGCAAAATTACTTAAATACTTAATGTGATGAAAAAAATTGTAATGGTACAAAAGATATATATGTCTTTATACCTATGTGATACGTATATTCAGTGCTCAGTAAAATTAAGCTGGAGATTCTGTGACACAAAACTAGAAAATGTAGGGTTACTATTTTCACAGAATTATCCTACTTCTGACAGTTTACATGTAGGCAATAAGATGGATAAGAATTTTATTACATAATTGCAGAGTAGTGAGTAATAATGCTAAATTATTTGACCTTTCTTCTAAAATGTCCCAGGTTCTATAAAATTTATCACTTAACGGAAAGATGTGCTATTAAAAGAACATAAGAATTTGGGTTTATTACTGTCACAGAGTAAGATCTCCCAATTTCACTACCACATATTTTCATGAAATCATAGTGGGAAAATCTACCTAAAATGAAACTAAAGAAATTCTATTGCAATAAAAACATAGAAAGTAAATGCTGCAAACATAAAAAGTTGCAGTAGTTTGGTTTCTTCTATTATGACTTGCTATGAAAACCTTCTCTTTTGAGTTGTTCTTAGACTCATTAAGTGTGTTCCCACAATAGAAAAACCAGAACACTGGAGACGTTGAGATTTCCATCCTCGCTGGTTTTTTGCCTAAGTACAACTGCAAGAGACTCTTTTGCCTTCTCAAAAATGTAATGAAAGTTTGCAAATAGTGCGTTCAGAGGTCTTCCTTTAGTTAGGATTTGTCATCCCTTACTCACAAACCTCAAAATGTGCAAGCAAAATAAACAATACAGTTATGAGTGAATGATGGGAAAGTTGGGTCTATTTTTGATTGAGGTGTGGTTGCTTTTTCAGTATCCAAGTCATGTAACTCAGATTGGAAAATAGCTATATATTTTGAAATTCATCCTTTTCTTTTTACCTGTTTTTCTTAGTGCTGAGAGAATGAATTATCATTAAGGTGATGAGACAAAACTCAGGGTATCAGGATGTAGAACTTCACATAGACTCACATAAATGCAATTTGAATTACACAATTAAATTGAATATTTCCAGTTATAGTTGTTATAAAAATTATGATATATTTATAATGCATTAAAAATACTGCTTTCCATCTCAGTGTATTTTATATTCTGCACTAGTTATTGTTAAGTTCAGACTAAAAGCCCATTATCCACAGTCTATTCATCCACCCATAACAAAGTAAAAATATTGCAGTACTTTTAAGCAGACACACAGTATGTGTGTCTGAGAACAGGCTAAATCAGGGGAGAAGTTAAATAGCTGTTTTTATTATGACTGCATACAGTTACAGCAGCAACCTACTGCCAAACCTCGTGAAATGGCATAAAAATAGTGTAAAATTAACCTGTGACCTTCACAGACGTGTAACTGAGATTCTTTGGTCTGGGGTTAGTGTGTTTTGTGACCCAGAACACTGTCCTGCAGAGGCCAAGGTTTGCCCTACAACTCTGCTTTACTCTCTGTTCTCTGCCTAGATGCTCTTGAATTTGTTGAGGGGTGATGCTGTGAGGCTGGGAAACCCATTCTAATGCCTGACAACCCTTTCCATGAAAAAATCCATCCTGATAGACCTGAACCTCCCCTGGTGCAGCTTAAGGCTGTTTCCTCTTGTCCTGACACTTGTTACCTGGAAGAGGCTGACCCCGACCTTCCTGTCAGCAAGTTGTAGAGAGCTATAAGCCTCATCCTCTCCAGGCTAAACACCCCCAGCTCCCATGGCCACTGCTCATCAGACTTATGCTCCAGATCTTTTCCCAGGTCTGTTGCCCTTCTCTGGACACGCTCCAGCACCTCGATGTCCTTCCTGCCCAGAACTGGGCACAGCACTTGAGGTGCGGCCTCACCAGTGCCCAGCACAGAGGGACAGTCACTGCCCTGGTCCTGCTGGCCACACTGTTGCTGACACAGACCAGGATGTCATTGACTTTCTCGCCCACCTGGGCACACTGCTTTCTTCCTGCTTGCAGAACCACTCACAAGATCTGAGTTCTGCGTAGAAAGCTTGAGCTACAGGTCTGTCTATTTTCATTACTGATTCCTGGGTTTTGCAGTATCAGGCAGAGTCACCATATTCCCATCTTTAAACATTGCAATTTTCTATTTGGATTGAAAAGTTTTAAGATGCAAGAAAGAAACTGAATGTAAAATATTTTTTGAGTTACCACTGGGAAATCTGATGCACAAAGAAGAATTACAGCATGCAATCCTTCCTAAAAATGAAAGTTTAGTGTGAAATACGCCCATAGGAAATCTTTAAAATATTCAGTTTGCTATCTGGAAACTCAGTATTTACATGGTCTTTGAAAAGCCATAATCTTTAATGTGAGTTCAGCATTTTTAAGTGCAGATGAATTTGTACACACCTCTAGCATAATTATGTGCTCCATTAGGTCCCAAGTGTGCAGAATTCTGAATTCTATTTGGATGGCATTAATTACCCTCTGCTAGGAATACACAATATTCTGAAGGGTTTACCCAGTCATTTAGTGCACTCCCAAACCTAATTCTCACGCTAGCAATCAAATCATTGCTATTACCAAGTCACCCAGTATTTCATTAGTTAAGGCTCAATCTGGAGTTACCTATATAATCACTGATAAAGCTGAGCAAATACTGAACACCATAGTTGCAGCTAAAATGAGAGAATACAGACCAGAAGGGCACAGTAGAAAGGAGGTTGGGACTACCACAGTCTGCTGATGGTGAATAAAATGTGTATTATCCAGACTGAGGACGAAAATTAAGCTAGGAAAAAAAATTTAAGAAAATGTAAAGGGGGCAGGAGGCTGAAAGTTAGAGGCTTTAAGAATTATAAATTAAGGGAATAAGAGCTGCAAGGCATAGGAAGGAAATGGAGGGAAGCACAGATGTCTAAGCATGGATAATGAGGTCAAAATATCAATCCCGTGAATTGGGTGATCCCTACTTAGCATTTGTATTAAAATAACACCCAAACCTGCAAAGATAGAATCTAGGACAGCTATTATATTACTTATACACCCTTGTCATTAGAAAGTTCGTCACAGTGTCCAATTCAAGCTCAGTACTTGTCACATTGTCACTGGCAAAAAGGCTTAAACTCAGCCAATTTTACCCAATTATTTTATTGCCAATTAATATAAATTTAATTACTGATTTGGGTATTGAGAAAAAAAAGAAGACAATTAAAATCTTCCCTTAGTAAAATACCTTACCCCTTCTCCAGACTGAGCTTCAGTCCAACTCTAGGCTCAATTTGCCCCGTTGTCTCCACATTACACTCAGATACACTACCAGTCCCCATGGCAAGTTGTCTCTGCAGTGGTTTCTTTCTGCTGCCCTTGTTTTCCTCTACCACTCTATGTTTCTTGTTCCTCCTGTGCTCTGGAAGGGTCATCCTGGGGCCACAGCTCCTCAGGGCTGTCCCTAACATTGTGTGGATTGTCTGAGGGGTCCTATGAGGGGTGTCTGTGCTCTGGTGTGGGTCCTCTAAGGAACATTCTCCCTCGATGATGTCCCTGCTCTGATGTGGGTTGCCCATGGGCCATAATCTTTTAGGGTCATAATCTTTTTAATCTGCAGCCCCTCAGAGATACCTCAGGGACAGCACTTGCTTCCAAGAGTGAATCTGCAGCCATATTCCCAACTATTCCAAGTGTCTCCTCCATTTCTCCTCTGCTTTATCTCCACATTTCTCTGAACATGTCTCTTCATATAGCTGTTCATGTGTCTCCTCCCCTCGTGGGTTCAGTGCTCCTGTTCTTGAACGCTACTGAACAGCAAATCCTGGTGCTCACCTGTTTGGCTGCAGTGTTGATGCCCTTCTTCCTTGTGCCAAATTTTCCTGTTCCTTCAGTTTCCTCATCTTTAATTCAGAGAGTTTGAGGCTTGTTGCATCCTTGGTCATGTGTTACATTCCTCAGGTCCCTGTCTACTTACTCCACTTCACCCTTTAAGATATTTGCCCGAGACGTTCACAGTGTTCAGCAGACACTACCCTGAGCCTGGAAGGGCAGAGAATTCATTCTCATGGCTTTTGTATATTTCAGAACTTAGTTTGATGCTGCTTTCTTTTTTTTTTTTACAAGTTTTTTATTAAGACATTGACTGTAACCTCAAGTTCTTCCTCCACAGAACCGTTGTCGACTAATCCTTATCTTGATTCTACAAACTGTTTCGCTAAGAGTGCATATTGACCAATGTCAGGTTACATTTCATCTATCCCATTTCTCCAAGCTGTCAAAATCACTCTGAAATGTCATTTTACAGTACTTGCAACCATTCTTGCAGCATTTACAGGCAGTCCAACTCTGCCGCTGCTCGGATCTTTACTAGAAATGGTAACTAGTGTTGCTGATAGCTTAAATTCTCTACTACAGTGATTGTGGAAACCACCACTTTATGAAATTTCTTTTTGTTTTCCTTCCCCTGAAAACCCAAGCATGGGGGTTTTTTTTGAAAATTCTCTTCTCACTATAATGACTCATGAAGTAAATCACCCCCTTCTGATCGCACACACTGTAGAAAGAACTTGTGGAATATATTTGAAAATATTTAGTTCTAATCAGCAGCAAGGCATTGGTTAGAGGACTGCTAACAACCCAAAAGGAGGACAAAAAGAGTTAGACTCTGTCTTACCTCAGATGTCCTTTGGTTGGAGCCAACTGGAGCCAAAAACCCCTCAAATCCTCTCAGAGCTTGCACTCTATTGGAAGCTACTGCTTACCTCATGCCTGGGAGACTTGGAACAAATTAAAATGTTCTGCTGAATAATTTTCAAGACAAAAGAGAGCAAAAACATTTCTGGAATCTATTTTTGCCTTGCTAAAAGCCTTTATCTGCTAAAAAATTAAAACAAACCAGAAAAGGATATTCTTTGTGGCCATATTTCAAGGTATAATTCCACCTACAAAATAAAGCTTTAAATTCAGGACATTTTTTTCGTACTGGTAAGGAAATCTTCCATTAACCATAGGTCTATGCAGAAGAGAGTAATCAATATAACTGATAAAAAAATTTTCTGTAAACCCCTTACTGTATCACATCATGGTTCATCAGAAAAACCATTGGCTAAACTCCAAGCCAGGAAGAACAAGGCAATCTGTAACAGCTTTCCACATCCTTTTGCTGCAGTGAGCGTCCCATTGCTGATGCTACACTCAGATTCCCTGCCAACCTCGAGGGTCCCTGAAAGGCAAAGTTGTTTTTTGCCTCTTTCCCATTCACACACACACACAGACACACTGAGTCATTAATGTCAGATCTCAACCAAGACACCTTTCCAATCATTTTTCTCTCAGTTAAATATCTTTCCAGAAATGCTTCCATTCTGACAAGCCTAAAAGCTTTTTTTCTGTTGTTGTTAAAAAAAAAAAAAAAGGTTTTTTAAAAAACTTTTTAAACTTAAAAAAAAAAAAAAAGACGTTACAGAGAAAAAAAAGGCTGTATTTCAGTCTTGTGAGCTTTTCCCCTCGCTTGTTGATTTCACGGTTATTACTATGTTTTAATGTAGTTCTCTACAGGTTACACACAATGTGTGTCTCATTCTCAAAGAAACAAGTTTCATTTGTAAAGCATTCATCATGTCTTATTAAATAAGAGCTTATTGGACACTAAGTGCATGGACTTCTTTCGAAGATAAATATAGTTTATTATCATGTTGTTAGCAGCATTTCATTTGCGACTCTTAGACCTACATTCTTGCCTGCTAATGTAATAAAATTAATACTGTAATTTCAGTTGCTTAATTTTCTATTAATGACAGTGTGATTTCTTAGCTACAGTGTTGTCCATTTAAGGGGGAAAAAAATCTTTTTTTCTCTGTGCAGAGGTCAGTGAGTGAGAGAGTCAGATTTGATTTTTCCTACACTAAAAAGTTCTGTCTTTTTCCTTTCAGCCTGCTGACAGCTGAAATGAGGAGAGAAACAACTGACTGACAGCTGCCTGCCAGGCCACGCACAGTCCTAATTACAGCTGCTCTACAGGGCCATGCACATGCTCACACTCCAGCGTGCAAGGGCTCACATCATGATTTTTCTTATGTATACAAATCAATATAAACTTTCTCAAGTTTGGAACTTTACATGTAAACCTTGAAACAGCCAAAAAGGGAAGCTCTGTGGCTCCTGTTAACAGCCAAGCATTCAAACGCAACTGAGTAACATTTGTGAAAATATTTGCCCTTTCTTCCGTATGTGCCATTCATTTTTATGATCAACTATTCTTTTTTCTTCTATGTTATACTTTATTACCTCAGTCAACCCACATAGCAACAGGGCTACTTTTAGCACAGATTTGCAGATTTTAACTCTGGGCTGAGTTACAGATCACTGGTAAGTGAGATCAGCCATTAAAAAAAAAAATGTTTCTTGCTCCTACTTCTGCTGGGTCAGGAGAAAATACAATTGCTTTCCATTCTCAATTCACTTACTCTGCAGCTGGAGTGGAAGAAGGAAATGCTGTGCCTCTACCCCACAAAACACAAGATGTGAAATTCCAAGGGGATGGTGGAAACAAGTGCCGGCATTATTAAAACTGAAGGAAAAACAATAAATTGCAGCGAACAAGATGGTCTGAGGAGAACACACTGGGAGAAAGAGCCTCACTGCAGGCTGAAATGCTGCTCCACCATGTATGGGGCTTGCCTTTTGTCAAGTAGATCACCTGAAACTCCAGGAGATTTAGATAATTATTTGAAGCTGAACTTCAGCACATATTGTGTCCAAACAAGATTACTTGGGCTTTTCGGGAGGCTATAGAAGTTCTGCCCAGTTTTAGCTGCAATACTCTGAAAACTTAACTTCAAAGCCGTGTACAAACACAGTTTTCAACAAAGCATCAACCTCTGTATAATATTATCATGTCAATTAACAATAGCAAAAAGCTTTTTGGGAAGAATTGCTTTGCCCATGTTGGCTAACATTCATTTTCTTCCTCACCATGAGCCTTTGATTGGAATTCACCCCTCACCTCAAAGGTATTCCTCACTTTGATCCAAGCAGCAAGGGGTCATGTTCCAAGGCTTAATGTGGATTCCAGTTGATTTTCCTTCAATAAATATTGCTTGTGAGGAACAAAGTGAAAGCTTAGTGAGGTTTAAAGCTTTACATTTTATTATTAGAATGGTTGTATTTAGAGATAATCTGCTGTGAAGTGAGTGCACAGTAAATAGTTTCATCTGAAAGAATGAAACTATTTCTAACAATTAGTCCTTTGCCTCACTTTTTACTTGAAATGATAATTTCAGAAGTATTCCTATTCCCACTCTCTTACGTAAAAAGGCAAATTCCCACAGGATCTTTTTATAAACACTATTATTTTTTCCTCATTCTCTCCATCCCAGACTCGAATGGTGTACTGATCACAAGTTATATCTAGTAAATTACTGTTTCCTTTTCCTTTCCTATTCATCTGAATAAATCTCTTATCCTCTAATAGCAAGCATCCAGCTGTGATTTAAATAACTGGTTTATGAAGTTCCTCAAAGTAAGGACTTTTTTTTTAGGTAAGTACTATTTTCATAGACTATGCCACTACTGGAAAGGATTTGGATTCATGACCAAGACTGCAATGTGCTATAAAATAATTCTAATAATGTAGGTCCTTAATCTATTTTAATGCCTTTTTTTTTTCTCCTGAACACAATTTTGATTGCTTTTAATTTATTTATATGGAGCCACAGAGACTTCAAAGTTTGCATTCCGTCATTTGCTTTTAATATATAAACTTCTATTCCAGCGATTATTTCCTAACTGGAAACTTGGAATGGTTTCTATTAAAAACTCGTGGTTTTATTTTGAAGAACAGCAAGAAAAAAATAATTTAAGTCATGAGGACAAAGGCATCAACACATGAATGGGTTTCCTGACAAAATCCCAGTCTGACTTGATTGCTACCCTCTTAAAAGACTCATATCTCTTTCAATGAAGGAAAAACAGATTTAAGGAGATAGACACAGGCCCAGATACCATTTCATTTCTACGACAAAAAAAAAAAAAAAAAGAAGATATTTTTTCTCTGGTAAACCAAGAGACATTTTGCTGCCAGGAAACAAAAATTCCTCTCATTGGATGTGTAACATATTTGATACTTCAAATCTTACAGCCATCGTAAAATTTTTCAGAAACCTTCTTGAGTTTCGGTCTCTTATGATGCTCTCATAAGCAAGCTAAAAATAGTAGTACCTGGTACTACTTTTGGTAGCACCTTAAGGTAGGTGGTACCAGATACTGTTGAGATCTTTATTTCAGGATCTCTTTGCATGTTGGCTGGTACACCAGATATCACCCTGGGATTATGAACAGCAGTATGGCCTGCCAATGTCATATGATTAAAAAGATTAATGTAATCAATAACCAGATGAATTATGCCGTGATTAGGAGTGCTAAGGGAATATGAGGACCATTTTTTAGGCAGCACACATCAAAGAATACAATGGGACAAATGAGGAAAATCTGGATGAGAACAGCTAATGGAGCCAGAGACATCAAAGACATGAACTGTACTTTGAGAATTACTCAAAATGGTCAGTTTAAAGATGAAAAGCTTCAGGAGACATAAGAATGACATGCACCAAAAGCTGCTGCCAAAGGCAAAGCAGAACACTGTGTTTGTGTCTATGTCAAACAGATAAACTAATGAACTCATATCACATCAAAAGATTTGGCTTATGCAAAAAACTTCGTATCAACATAAATCGTGCTACACTGAACTAAAGATCCTTGAAAACTGCAGATTTACCCTCACTAGACGATTTTAAGAAAAGGCTAGATAAATATCTGCCAGGTTATATAAATATATATCTATATAACACAGTTATGGTTGATGTCGGCCTCAGCAGGAAGATGGTCAAGACGTCTTCTCTTCCAGCCTGACAGGTCCTCGAGGCCAACAGTCAGCAGAAAAAAAGGAGGTTTCCAATTAACTCTCAGAAATCACACTGCTCTTATTTTTCAGGCCTGGAACCTCATGTGATTGAAAGGAGGAGCCACTTGATTTGACAGGCTCTTGTGTTGCTTCAGTACTTTTCATGGCACTTTCCAGCTCATCAGCCTGACTTGCCTTTCCTGAGTTTGACAGCAACAAGTCTCAAGCGAGGGAGAGGGAAGTACTAGAAAAGTTATTATCCTATTTACAAATACTACCAAACCAGTGCAAAATGAAATAGCAACAGCCACCCATGCTCATTTATTTCTAATAAATAGATAGGGTGAAATCATTAGCAGCCATGACTTATTTTTCTCTGAACTGGAGAGAAGGATGCTTAATTTTTCATAGCCTGAGCACTGCACAAAACATCAATAAAGACACAAAACTGTTAAGAGTGCAGAATTAGGCCAATCACATAGAATCTATTACACAGTCCAACAGGCATCTTAGCTTCAAAATATTTCTTAGCAGACAGTTTGCAGTTTTAAATCTTTACGTTAGAAAAACTGATTGATTATGATTTTACTAGATTGAAAATCTTTAGAGCTACAGGGATCCAAACAGATTACATACAGCAAACAGCTTCCAGCACTGGGGATGCACAATAGGCTATTCACAGAAGGGTAAGGGAGCGAATATTTCAAATTCAAAAGCGGAGTTATTTTATCCAACAGCAAATGTAGAGCACTAAGAAATCAAATATAGTGATCCTTTCAGAGTGCAGATGAAGCTTATGAGATTAGCTCACTTCTGAACACAAGATAAAGGAAGGAACAAACCTAATGCCAATTTTTCTCCTATGACAGACCCGTGAGTCTTTCCTCATGCTGCCAATAATTTTAGTCCAAATATTTGTAAGACCTTTGCCAATTCCTTCTATGGGAAGGGAATCAAGACCAGTTAGTGTAATATATATATATAAATTTATGTACTCAGTCACATATGCTGTGAGAGATGTGGTTCTTCACAGATTGCTTTGCTGAGACTTCCACTGCTTCAGTTTACATCCCTACTGTACCAACCACCTAATTAGCCCCTCTGTTGCCTGGCTGCCATGGGCAACACTAAGATCGTGCTGGTTCATGTTTTCGTAACTCCTCCAAAAAAAGCCTTTCACAACTCCCAGTGCAAACAAAGGAAATAACAAGGAAACAGATAGTTCTACTTACTGAGGCTGACAAAAAAAAAAAAAATTAGAAACTGGTAAAATTAATCTTTTTGAGAGTTGATGAGCCCTAAGAAGGAGCTTAAAAGCATTCCACAGCTAAAAACACAGAAGAATTTGATGCACTATAATTTTGCAATTGTTTTTCTGTCTTTTTGTAAATGTTTACAAAAAAATTGCACTCAGAGATAAAATATGGCATAAGAGGAATAACAATAAAAACTATATTTATATTTCTTAAAACAGTTTTGCATTTACTAAGGCGGTCCACAAAAGTACCTTTAAACACGGGGTTATTGTCAATACATATCAGGATGGAATGAAAATTACTTTAGCTCTTTGATTACTAACCTTAATAGGTTTGATATATTTTGAGTGTATCTGAACTCTCAGAATTTTTTAAATTTAGCCTTGGGATAGTTATAACATTATTTAAATGTGTTAGTTGTTTGCTTTGTTTTAAAGAATGAGATTGTCAAAAGGCACTGATAAACATAAGTCTACCTTGACAAAGGTCATTCGTGGAATTAAACAGTTCAACAGACCCTCATGTATGACTGAGTTGTGGTTACCATTTTAATGAGATATTCAAAGCATTAAAATGTAGTTCAATAAGGAAATTTTAATTAATTTTATCATCTTAAGACACTTATTACCTGGCTTACAATGCATTCCGACTGGTGGCAAATAGGGTAGGTCAACAAAGCAAGAAACCTGGATATTCTGAGGTGCATGTGTTAGGAATATTATGTGAGTCAAGAGGATTAACATGTTCTTCCATTTCAACCTCTCACAGTCAAGATACTATCAGAGGGCATTTTGAGATCCTGTAATAAAAAGTATTACTACCTACAGGGTACTCTTTTAGTTACATTTAAATCTCTACTGTTGCCCCTTTGAGCACAAAATATTGTGTATTTTCTGGTTTTATGTATAAATATTATGATTCTGATTTAAGAGCAGCTTCAAAGTTCCAAAACAGTCTTGGAAATAAGACACAGAAGACAAGAAAAAAATTTAAGACAAATTATTCAGGTCAGGAACAAGAAAAATCCATACTCTAGGTCCTGTTTCAAGATTTTATCATCTCAGATGAAATAGGTACACCAGTGCCCTTCAGTTCATCCTGAATGTCTCATGGCTTTTAGGCCATCTTTGCTGCCTTTTGATTAATAAAATAAGTTATATTACTTGCATAAAGTGCAATGAGCTTAAAATGCAATGGTATAACACAGAACTTGGGAACATTGGATAAAAGCCTCATATCTATGATAGTTTTATAACACCACTTTATTATATAATATATTCCAGGTACAGTAGCTATAAAGAACTCTTAACCATCTCTGTTCACTCCCATTGATTACCACGTATCATCATGCAAGGCAAAGATAACTGGCTTTAAAGTGATCTTGAATGAACTGCAAGGAGACAAACTGCCCTCCTGAAGAGGGATCAAAGAGCTGAGGGTGTTGAGCTGGGCAGCAATTCCCTTCCCAGCTGGGAAATGAAGAGGCAGCATGTAGGATCACCAGTTCCTGAGAGGAGCAGGGTTCCCAGGACTAATAGGAAGGATAGGAAGGCAGCTAGAAGTGTGTGTTAGAGGTGAATGCAAACAAAGGCACTGTTTATGAAACACTGTCACCTGTTTAGCAGCTTTTCTTTACAAAGTTATCAAGGCTTTCATTTTTTAAGGAAAGTAAAAAGTGTGAGACCAAAATTTATGTTCTATTTTGCCACTACTGAAACTCATGCAAATAAATTATTAACAGCAGGAGTCTGAATTTGTATTATTTGCTGCTATATTGCCTTCAGGATGATATAAAAGCTCTGATTCCTTGAAAGAGAAGCTTAAGATGTCACTTGAGTTCTGATGCTTTTGCTCATCACAGGAAGTGCTTGTTGCTATGGTCTTCAAGTTGGAGTAGTACATGGGATGGATTTGGACTTCCTTGCCAAATCTTTTTCTTTCTCTTGCATCCCAAGGGATCAGATACAGAGGCATTCTCTTTACAGATCACTTAAGCAAGGATGGAAAGGATGGAAGGTCCCTGTGTTACACTTGACAGGTAACTAAGCATAGGCAGGGTAAAAATGGCAAATTTCTTCTACTGAGTGAAAGTCAAAGAGCAAAATATGTGGCTGTTGGACCTCTACAAGACTGGCCAGTTTGTTTCCAAGTTCCAAGTCATAGCTTTGAGTCATCAGAAAGCAGCAAATATGGAGGACACCCTAAATTGTCGTACAGGGAAAGAAAGAAGCCCAGCCTGCTGAATCTCAAACTGAGTAATATAGACATTAATACCTGCCCTGGTGAGATGCCCAGCTCGTTAACTTGCAAGAGATGCTTAGACTCGCTTCAAGGAATAGACTCACAAGCCCCCTTTTTTTTCAGGCAAACATTGCAGTTTTCAAAAAAAACATCAAAACAAAACAAAAAAATCCTGCATGACCAGTGTTAGTTTTGAGTGGCTTCATTCTTTTTTATAGATATTCAAATATCAGCTTCACTGATTTATAGCATATACTTTGGTTTGACATAGTGAGATTGTACCCACAGATCAAATCTTTCAACAGGCCGATTACAATGAAATGTTCTGCTTGGTCTACAGCCAGCATACTCTATGATACATTTATTCTTTACTTCCTTGTAATTTACTTTCCTGGACAGCCTTGCTCATCTGTAACAGTTTTGCTTTGACACAGAATGGAATTTTGTTTTGTTCTTAAAATAAACTGGTGTGTTTCCAATGGGGTCACGGTTGCTTCAGCAGCATTTCACTTCTAAACATCACATTGCACTCAGTGGGCAGCCAGAGACTGATGTGTATTACACCAGTCGTGACATACATAAAGCAGTAAAATTATTTAATACCATGCCTGGCATCCTACCCCGTACCATGGGATTTTATTTTATAAATAAGGCTTTAATAAATACAAGGCTTTACACCAAGTATTTGCATTGTATTCACAAGAAAATGCTGCAAGCAAACCAAACTGTAGGGTTTTTTTGAAAGGTCCATTATTTTTGCTATTTGGGAATGGGTGGTCAATCACAGATGTGATCACTGAAGTGTAGTTAATTTTTTTATTTTCAATTGCTGATGGAAAGTATCCATCTAGATGGGAACTGACTTAATGGTCAGTTGCCTCTCCCCATGTAGTTGTAGTTTGTAATAAGGGCACTCCGATCAAGATATTTTGTCCTGTAAAGTGTATAATGCTGCCTTTCACGAGAGGGGACTGGCCTGATGCAGAGTTTAACTCTAGAGATTGCTTCCTCTTGGTCTGCAGGACTGGCTCCTGGAAACCAAGACTCAGAGACTCACAGTTGCCCTAAAATCCAACAGTGCCTGAGCCATCTTCCATACTGCCTAAACCCCCCTAGGAGCTAGAGCAAACCTTTGGAAAATTATAGCCACTGGGATATCTCCCAAGCTGCAAACTTTTGAATATACGTCTGAAAAAATCAACATTAATCATCATCGTTATCACCCTTTCATTGTTTCATATTTTACATGTGTCACATAACCATTCAATTCAGCTGAATATCAGGAATGAGGTCATAAGGGTCACCTTTAAAAAGTAACTGTTTGATTTTATTTGTACCAAAACCTTCTGAGAAGTGGGTAAGTGCCTCACCCTCCTGAAATTCAGTTAGCACAGTTCAAGAATACCAAAGGAAAAAAAATAACTATATTAAAATAGTGTTAATTAATAGTCCTCACAAATAACTAGACCTGCTCAGATCTGGCCTTCCAGATTTTTCACTGATAAATTTCAAGAACTGATCTTTGGAAGATTTCCTCAATCTATAACTCTGGGTTCTCCTAGTACTAGGATAATGGAATATTTGATTCAGCAGGATAGCACCATAGGACTGTGGTAAGAACAGTTGCAGATCTAATTTATAAAGAGAAAATGTTGTTTGTCAGTAATCTGCCATTTAAAACAATAGTCTCAGCTCTAGTTCTTCCTTTAAAAGAGTTGCTGTTTTGTGTGGGAATGTGCTTCAGAGTCTGCAAAGGATGAATTTGCACTTTGCTGTGTCCTTCCAGAGCAGAAAAGGAAGTGAGCCTGGAAAGATCCCAGAAAAGAAAACAGTTGTACATTCATGGTAGGATCTTCCATTTTATTCAGTTTCTGCACAGGCACCTCTAGTCTCTCCCTCTGAATAGAGGAGGGGTGACTCACACAGAGTATCAGGAGTTTCAGAGCAGTGTCTCCTGACACATATCCCTTTCAAGGACTGCAAAAGGAGTCTTTTTTTTTTTTTTTTTTGCAAATTTCTGCATTTGCAAAGGGAATGTGGGCTGATAATTGATAAAATTTTAGCTCATTGTAAAATGGAAGCAGCAAGAATGATTTTTTGGGGAGTAGACTGGCCAGACATTTCCTCAGATGCCTCAGACACTGAGCTTGACTGTGTACAAGTCTGTCCATCTTTCCTAAATGGAACTCCTCAGCTGTCACTTCCCAGCTGCTGGCAGCCACCGACAATGCTACAAAGCTTTTAAAAAATCAGCCTCTAAAGGTGTAAGGCCACTCCTTCCAAGTATTTTTACACTAGGAAGGGCTTTTACTAAACTTTAAAATATTTTAAAAGAATCTTGCAGAGAAGCACAGAACACCCCCATGCTTTCCATTTAAAATACAGTCAGACTTTAATGCTGTTTTGACCTCTTTTGGATTAGCTGAACTCTGTCAAAAAATCTAATATATTTTGGCTGCTATAGTCAA
The DNA here is from genome assembly GCA_036023395.1 of Myiotriccus ornatus. Classification (NCBI taxonomy): domain Eukaryota; kingdom Metazoa; phylum Chordata; class Aves; order Passeriformes; family Tyrannidae; genus Myiotriccus; species Myiotriccus ornatus. The sequence continues at coordinate 14,769,304 of JAYRBT010000001.1, forward strand.
TAATCAGTTTGAAGTGTGGCTCAGAGGAAATGCAGGTACTGAAAAGGCAACATCTGCTGCTGCTTTTCCTGGCAAATTCTCCTAAAATCTGATGACCAACCTCATTCATTTCCTCACTATGTGGGGTTCAAGTATCTGCATTACAACCTACAGTCCCGGCTTTTTTCTCAAAGTGGTAAGAGATAAAATTTGGTTCTCAAAGTAAACATTGGAAAACTATGCTCCCTGAAAGTCTCTCAGTATTACAGATTAAAATTGGCAAAAAAATAAAAAAAAAAATTTAATGCAGTCATATTGTGACATGCTGGTGCTACACTTTTTACATTGAGAGGAAAGCCTAAGAAACATCCACTTATAAGATAGATAAATCTTCACAGATATTATTTGAAACCCACTGTGCAATGAAAATTTTATATAGAAGATAGTTGATCTCAAAATGTCTATTTCTTTTCCCCTAAGCTATCTACTATGTATTAATGAGGAGAATCTTCTTGTTACTATCAATGGATGCATGGACGGATTTGAGTATCACTTCCGTACAGCTTAAAATTCATTAAAGATCAAGCAGGAGTACAACTCTTCATAAAGAAAAATATTTATTATGCTTATTCCAGGAAGACTTTGTATTACTGCCATATGAGAGCTGTCTGCAAATTACACAGATCCCAAATTGCATCTTGAATGAATTATATAACAGCAGGAAGAACCATTAAATGGAGCAACAAAACAAAGGCAGCGAGTCATGAGCTCAAAGCTAAACGTAATTTTAATTGTTTTGCTGAATTGGGTTCTAAGGTCTATTGCACATTCTTCACCTGAAGCACACACAGAACTTTCATTTCAAATACTCATCAGCCTTATTTAAAATAAGTCTTTAGAATTCCAAAAGCTTTCAGGAGTAACTCACATCTCAAATAAAATGTTCAGATGAAGATATGGATCTCATGCCATTAATGACATTAAAATGGCAGCAGTCAAACAATAAATATAAAATTAGTTTTATTTTCCAAAACAATTAATGGTTGGAGATACTAATGCTTATTAATTTCATTTATTTGTCAACTATTGTTCTATAGGATAATGTTACACAAGACATTTGCATTTTACTGGAAGTTTACAGGAATCCAAATGAAGATTACCTAAAATGGCAGAAGCTGTGTTTTAAGTTAGGTTCAGAAGAAAACTACCATTTCAAAGCTGAAAGCTTTCTTTTTAACTGTCAAAAATATTTCACAGCTTTATCACTGCATAAATCAATGATTTATGTGACATTATTACCATTGCCCTTTATACGATAAGAAATGAGAAATCCAACAAAATTGTATGAAATACTTTGGTGTATAACACAAACTTTTACTAGACTTCATTAAAATTTTTCATTTGAATTAGATATTACTAACAGTATTGCAATAAATATTGACATTAAATACCTGTAAATAATTGCACTAAGACAATGTACATCATCTACCACTATAGCCTGTGCTCACAAAACACAAGATGAAGAGAAAAAGTGATAGATGTGTAGATTATTTCACAAAATATTTTGCAGAATATTCTGAGTTGAGAGACCCACAGGGATCAGTGAATTCAACTCTTAAGTGAATGGCCCATACAGGGATTGAACCCACAAGCTTGGTGTCACTGGCACCATGTTCTAACCAACTATCCATGGAGAAACAACATAGATGCTAAAACAAAAGATGGGCTTTATTGAGCTACATTTTAACTTTTTCTGAAATGCTATTTTCTACTTTTCCCTTTACTGTTTAAAGGAGCACTCTCAATATAAAGGTAAAAAATGCATTTCCTTATCTCATTTCCTGTGACAACAGTGTAAACTATTAAACAGAACAATAATGACAGACACATCTTTTTACCGATCCTTATGTTTGCACCTGGGGGCAGAGCAAGAGGAAAATGGGTTATTTCCTTTTCATTTAAATGAGATACCTTTTTTTTATGTGCTTGCATCCAGTCAAGAAAAAAAGGAAATAAGAATTCAATTTGATGAAGTGCCAAACACCCTCAAACCCCATTAAAGTTTTAGGACTTTAAATCTTAGCTGTGTAGAAGCAAATAGAGAAAAAAATTACCTGAACGGGAAATTGTCCATCATTATTGTTTATTCACACAGTGCCACAGATTGTGTTGAACCATGGTAAGAGGAGTGGATCTTCTCAGAAGAGCACAGCAATACAGGCTTCTGGAAGACTCAACAAAAATTCATTCCTGCATGAATTCTTAAAAGTTGGAGTCTTCTTCCTTCTGCTCCATGTCTTGACTTCATTTGGAGAATGCAGTTTCAAAATCACAATTATTTATCAATTTCCTCCAAAAAGATACTGGTGGCCAGAAGATATCTTGAAGTGGTTTATTTGACCAATTAAGAAAGGCCAGCTGAAATCAAAACAATTTTATGATGACGATAAAAATATAGCTGCAGTGAGGCTTCTGCAGTACAAAGTGACATCGACTACCAGTGCTGTGATGTTGGCAAGGAAAACTCAGTCCTTTATTTCTAAATTATTGCATCTGTAGCAAGGTAAAAAGGTAAAAGTCTATTTTCTCTCTGTTACTGCATGTAGAGAACTCAAGAGAGGCTGTTCAGAGCTGTCCAAGAGCCAACAAATTGTATCCAGGTGTAACCATTTCTGGGAAAAACATACATTTTTACAAGACTGCTTAAATGAAAAAGCAATACACAAGGTTAGCAGAAATAAAATTATTAAATTGATGTCAGTTGGCCATCACTGCATTATGATGTTCCTAGTTCCTAGTCTTTCCCTCTCAGTAAATCGTCACCTGTGTCTAAATGACTTGGTTGTGCCAACATTGAGAGGGGACAAGGCTTCTTGAAACAGGAAGATCTGTCCTGTTATCTTAATAAATAGCAATGCCTTGATAAAAAGCCCTACAACACTGAGATATTCTGTATATTGTATTTGCATTTGAAAAAATAGTTCTCTGTATTCTCAGCTGAAGGCACCTAAAAAAGTTTATCAATGCTTTCAACTGCTGGAAGTTCATCAATTTCTAAGATAACCTTGAACCAAAAATTGCATTAAAAATTAGTTGCTACTCTGACACATTATAGGTCCCAAAATACCAAGGGGTTGAAAAAGTCATGGAGACTACAGACCAGAGATCTAAACAACTGTCTTCAATTTAGGCTTTGAGAAAACAAAGTACACCTAAAATCTCAATTTACGGTGTTCTTTCTCTTCTGCAATGGCCTGAATCTGTGCTTCACATTAGAGTATATTACAGAGACAGAGGGAAACGTTTCAAGCATACATTTAGCAGCTCACCTAGGAATCTGACAAAAGAAAAAAAAAAAAAAAAAAGAGGTAAAATTTTTTAGGCATACTATTTTATTTTTTTAAAATGATCTGTTGCTACTGGAAAAATATAATGGGAGAAGTAAAACTGCACTGACAGAGGACCTCACACAGTCCTTTGTTCAGGAGGATGCTCCTTTCTCCAATAGTTTAATGAAAGCTGTCTCCTAATTTAGCTTAAGTAGGAACTGAGAGTTAAACAATGAGAATACCAGCCTCTGATTTCTTTCGCTTTCACATACAGTAATGGATGCATGTGGAAATGGCCCTGACATTTTGAGTGAAGGCTGGGTTCCCATACCACTTCTAAACAGTCCATGATCAGGGATTCTGGAGAGGGCCAGAAACAGGGAATCCACAGAGCTGTAGGATGGGTAAAAATCCAGCACTTGAACCACCCCGGTTTGTGACACATCTGATCAAGCAGGAGTAGATGAGCCTGAGGCATTTTCTAGAGACTACTAACATGCTGAGAAAAGTAGTCAGGTTCAAGGTTAGTCTGAGGATTATTAACCCACTACTGTTTATTTGCCCCAGGAAATGCTCAGGGCCCAGAACACTCTCCCGATCCTTTTACTCCTTACAGCAGCTTGAAAAGTTCTAAATTCACTTTTTAAGTATTTGTAAGACTCTGTGACTGAACCGCAGGTTTTTTTCAGTACTGAGAAAAAGAAAGCTTTAGCTTTCTGAAGGTTTGGCTTCACTGCCAGATAAAAAGAAGTGTTTTCATACCTCAAACACTGAGGCTAATTCTGAAGGAACAGTAAGTGGTATGTTCTCTTCCAAAGGCAGGTAAGAGAAGAGTAGCTGGTGAAGACATAGTGAAAGGATATCAGAATACACACACACACAGGGCTTTGATTGCATGGGGTGCACTTTGAAACTTGCTCAATCTGACACTGAAAGTGGACATTCTATGAAATATAGAAGAAAAAAAAAAAAGACATGGTAAGCTACATGCAACTCAGCCATTATCTTCTATCATCTGCTTGCTGTTCACATTTTATGTCTGAAACAAACACAGCTGATACGTGTCTTATGAAATGTGAGTGTGTTTCCTTCGGGGTGAAGGAAATCCTTCGGTGATTTCAAGGGAATTAGTGGCCGATGTGACTAGCAGCCCATCCTACTCTGCATTAAAGAATGTACACATTGTGTCAGACATGTAATTACATTTGAAGTAAACCACAAGCAAGCATTTTCATTCTTTAGAAAGCAGCTGAAACAGATTGACTATGTAAAGCTTCTCTTCTGTTCCTGCACCTTATTGCTTGGCCATCATTTGTGCTAAATCTGCCTTTTACTTCATTTTAGTGCAGCCTTTTGCAGAAGGTCATTTATTAGGTAATCTCTTGTCTATAGAAAAGCCTAATTACTCCATGTTTGTCAGAAAGAGGCAATAGTACTGCATTTGAATTCTGAATGGGCTGCAAACTGCTCTCCAGATGAGGGATATGAAAATTTTCAGAGGCTTTACTTATTGCCACTTAAATGAAAATAGCTAAATGAACCTACACATTCGGGGTTAAAAATGGGCAAGTACTCTGAAGTACGGAGGATGCAAAAGCAGACAGTTCATAGCTTTTACAACTTTAATACTAAAGTAAATACGTAAAATAATTTATGACTACCACAATACTCCTTTCTGTGTGGAATGCTAATGCCCTCTACTGGTGCTTCACATGCATAATCTGAAATTTTGGATTGATAAAAGCTGGTCAGAGCTCATTTTCTGTTCCATTTCAGAGAAAGGAAAATAATTTAGCCACTACTGAGTTTTTATATGGTTCACACCCATCAAACACGTATCTGCAGAAAAGAAGCTTTTGTCTGGGTTTTTATCTCCAAGATACATTCAGCAAGTGCTGTTTGCTTTTCCAAATTCACAGCTGCCTTGGGAATTACTGACTGCAAAGAACTCATGCACTGATAACCTTTTTTAAAACCTTTTTTTAAACCCTTGTCAATATTTAAAAGAAAAAGCATTCAGATTTTCATGAAAAATGACACGGAAACAATCAGCAGGATGGTTACAATGAGAGAGTTGTTTATAGCTAATGGTCTCATGAAGATTTTTATGACATATGGTCTTGAGGTGCCTTAGCCCAAGAGGCCACCGCTATCAGTTTGTGTGACATTTGCCTCGATTTGTTCCCATATTCTGAAAATTTACACTGTATATCATACAATTCTCTTGCTGCTGCATCTAATCTTTTGCTTGAGAGATAGTTCAATGAAAAATAAATTTCAAAAATACTTGCTATCCTGAGTTCCCAAGGAAATGAAGCGCACACAGTCACACAAGTTTTGGTCTTCAGACCTTTATCTCCCAGAGACCTTTGAAGCCACTGATCAATTTTCAAACTGACACAGGGACAGAGAGCTCAAGGATCTCAAGTCTCTCCAAAGATTGTAATTCCATAACATAGAGTGAGCTCCCAAAGGAAGGCAGCTGCCTCCTGCCTCTTCTTACATTTAGGTGGTAAACCAGCAGCCACAAGCCAGCTGGCCAGTGTCACTGATTCAGCCACTGTTGCCAGACAAAGGGAAACTGAGAATTCTATGGACCAGGGAGTGAAGCAGGATTCCAATCACAGGAAAACAGGAAGCCATGCCCCTCTAGTTCAACATCCGATAAAACTTTAAGATTACTGCCAGTTGCCAAATAAACATTATGATGTGACCATCATAATGAACCTTCTTTTCCTTTCCTTGTCTGCATATGCTTATGGATGAAACTGTCTCCTCCACATGATCATCACTTCTTCTCTTCCAGAAAGAGCCATTCCCTCTGATCTGGCAGCTGAGCTGCCCATGTGAGTGCTCCTAACCTTTCTCATGTGCAATGGTCAGAGTTAGGTCAGACATTTTTCAACAGTAGAACTTTGATGATTTTTCTGTTTGGATTAAACTCAGTCCAGTGTGAATAAAACCCCGTATGTTGCAGCTGGACTGTTCTGAAACACCAGTCAGTCATCTTGTCTGCTCATGAAAGCGGGATGTGAGCTGGACCCAGTCTGAGGGAAACACTAAATGAAGCCAAACATGCCAGAGCCTTGCTAACTGCTGGAGCTGATATGGGAAATGAGGCACTGCAGGTCAGTGCAGCAGCAGCTGAGGAGAGTAGTTAGAGAACAGGCACCAGAATGTTTCAGTGTAGGATTCTGTGTTATGCAATGCAGGCAAGGGGCACCCAAACACTGTGAAGTGTCCATAGACCTTTGTGAATCATATGCACCATCATATGTCTCCAACAATGGACGTCATCAGGAATTTCCATAGTCCACTGCAGTGCAGACATATCCAATAGTGGAATCCTCACTGGCAGTATTAAAAATTACTAGGACCCTAGTCTGAAAAGCACATTAAGATATACAGCACTATACAGCAACCTATTAGAACTTTATCCCTAACTCATTCCAAATATCAGCCCACAAATTTGGCCAGGAACAGAAGTAAGTCAGAAAACAGTCTGAATAAGACAATGGAAATAATTATTAACAATGAGATGTGCCTCCAACCAGGTACCGCTCGCTGAAGAATACTGTGGAAAAAAGACCACAAACGCCCACGAGCTACACACTTGCATTTTCTGTAAAGATATTATTGTGCAAACCTTTAAATGTGCCACTCCATTAGAAGCAAATGTCTCTTCTAGGAAGTAAGAACATTTTCCAGTAATATGAAAGAGATAAGATACACAAATAATGGAAGAGAGTATTACAAATTACAGGGGCTGGATATGTATAAATACATCTGTCTCTTTAAGATTTCTTCCCTCACACTGCGGGAAGCTGGCTGAGGAGGCACATATCTAAATGTGCTAAAAATGCCCTTTACAGGGACACATTTCTTTAGATAATTCTTTTTCTATGTAAATGCCTAATTACTCACTGGTTATTAGACAAGGAAAATGGAGTTCCATTTAAATTTAGAACTAGAATCCAAGCCAAATTCCAGGGGAGGAAAAGAAACATTTTACAGATGGAGAGTTGCAATCTAACTGCACAGTTAGGTAATATAAGTGTCCCAGAAGAGGCGAGAAAAGCACGATGTTGTGATTAAAGTCACCCAAATGAGAATTAAGAAATTTGAACCTCTCTTCAGACAAAAGACAGATTTGTCACAGTTGTGGAGAGACATTACATAGCTCCATGAGAAAGAAGTATTCTTAAACTAATATACACCTATTTTAGGTATGACAAACAACAAATACAAAGGGACATTTTTCGCAAAGGTTGCCCACTCAGAATAGCATGTCATAAAGATGAAGTTTCTAGCAATAGAACTGCCACTAGTATTAACACAACTGGCAATATTACCTACTCTACCTGTCAAAGCCAAATAAGGTGGTATCAGCTGGTAAAAAAACCCAAACTCATGGATAACCCTTTCAAAAACTCTAACCCATTTTTAGGATCATTTCTAAAAGTGGCATAAAATCAACTTTTTCAGTAATTTTAGTGATCAGCATTGTAGAAGAACGCTTGATAGGCATTTTATGATGGATAAAAAGGTGGGTGCTTAGTTTGCACTGATTTCAACACATCTGCCTTTATGTGCTTAGATGCCTGAGTTTCAATGGCGTTGATCAGATTCCAGCCTCTATATTCATGCACAGAACTTTTTGAAAACAGGATAGTCAGGTACTTTTGATACTTCTATTTTGCTTCTTGGATAGGCTCTTCTCTCTCTTCTCTGTCATATAATTCATCCCCAGTGATGCTACTCTACTGCAGAACTATATATAACTTTTGTGATCTACTCTGCCTCAGTCTTTTATTTCAACATTTCTTCCTTGTCTTCCTACCCCTCACCAGTTGCTGCTGTTTGCAGACAAATATGCCCTGGAAGGGATTTTTCTGACTTAGACTGTGTTAGTTGGCTGTTTCTTTCAGCCCTGCCGAATTCTGTCATTTTTCTATAGAGAAAATCAGAATGAAATTCTCTGGAAGATAATCTGGATGTAACATGTCATTCTTTAATCTGAAAGACCAAAGTTTCAAGGACTATCTTGACACTTTTGTCTTCATAGGAGTACTAGAAGCCCTTTCTGCCATGTCACCCCATTTTCCCTGCTTAGCCCTCAGCATTGATGGGTGAAAGAATTTTAGATAGGATGGTACAACTGCGATGAAAATTAACTCAGGGTTTCTGCTACTTGTGCTTTTCAAGGGCAAGGGAGTGAAAGGTGAAGAGACAGTGTGGACTCTCTTTCTAAATACCGGATGCAAACCTCCTCCTTTTGAACATTCTTACTCTTTAACAACTGTTTCTTGCTGCCTTACACAAAATATTGGAGAATATCAAGAGTCTCGTACAAGCAAGAAAAAGTATAAAGTCACTCAGGTCACCAGTCCAACCTCCTGTCCTCCTGCTCCTCACCCAGTCAGTCTCCAGTCGGTGGCACTGCAGAGGGTTATCCCATCTCTGGTATAGGACATTGTGTTCGCTCTTGATGAAATTCCTACTGGCTCGTTCCTGCAGCTTGGGAGGCTCTCTTTAAGCATTCACTCTGCTTTTTGAGGATTTGGATCGCAACCTAGAAGTTGTTGTGTTCCACAAACTATCAAGGGCACACGCTGTCTCATCCAAGGCACTGGCAAAGCCATTATATAGGACAGGTCTCAGGACAGGTCTCTTAGGATCTCCACTCATAACCACTTTCAAGGTAGCGTGTGACCCCTTCAGGGCTGCCTTTAAGGCCAACAGTCCAATAAATTTCTCACCTCTCCAGCAGTCTAGCCATCTAACCTGTCACATCCCAGCCTGGATAAAATATGCCATAGGAAGCAGAATATCAAGACAGACAACACCTGCTCCCATTTTTTTTCCACAGACCTCATTGCTGTCAGGTTAGTTGGGCATAATTTTACCTTGGTAAATACTAATCACCTTCTTCCATACATATTTGCCTTGAAGAATTTTACCTAACAGCATGGGTAGGTGGAGCAAAACACAGGCGAAAAAATAGTTTAAGTAAATTACAATATTTTGTTTCCCTAAAGTATCTCAACAATAACAAGCAAAACAAACAAACAACAAAACCTAAAATAAAGGCTTTCTATCCAGAAAAGGTGAAATAAAATAACAAGTTTTAATTTACCATGTGAAATGGACTGCATTTGGTGAACAGGACATTCTGGCAGAATTACACACCACAGGAAAATTATTGACACATTCCAGTGGGCCTTTGCTGTTAACAGAATTAAGTTGTACTATTTTCAGTAAAAGCACATACTTTCATATGTGGAGTAAAACCAAGGCTTTTTTCAAACATTTTACAAGGCAATTGGAAATATTTCTGAGTCCTAAATGTGAGACCTGGCCCTGTAGTCTGAACTGGCACGTAACAAACCATGCACTCATGACAGCATTCAAACCAGTTGAAGCAAAGCAGGTTGAGTATCAAGGAGAGGGGAGAGCTGATGTCTGAATACATTGTTTGAAAATTATGTGGCAACATTTCTTGACAAAAATACCATTTTTTTTAATTTAACATTTTCATTAGTAATGCTCAAGTACTTTTACTAGTAAGCTGCAGAGACTCTTCTGTGAAGTAGAGAACTATTCTAATTATTTATTACATAGAAAATACAGTACTTAAAAAGTGTCTCAGAAAATACATCATGAATGTTTAAACAGGTACGTTTTGAACATGAGGAGGTGCTGTTGACCCTCAAATCTTTGGGACAGATCCAGTCACACATCAAGACAGAAACTGTGACCAAAATTTCTGAGTTGAGCACTACTCCCCACATTCCAGAATGAAGTCCTGGCTCCGTGCAAGGAAACTTTTGCTATGCTGTAAAGTTCATACCCTTGGAGAACAGGCAAGGGTCAGAACTACTTTGTGTGAGTTTCTAAGAAACATATTATCAGAATTCTCTCACAAGTTTCCAGTATTCATGACAGGCACTCAAAGACTCTGTGGGTAACATTGCATGGACAAGGATTAATAACCTAACAAGCACTGGAGGAGCAAGAAGCCTGAGAATTATACAGATTAAGAATTGATTCCGTTTTATTTTTGGTAGGAAATATCCTGTCACAGATTTGCATTCATTTGATTCATTTTCAGAGTATTTGAAAAATCAGTTCATTACGGTGTAAACACTGAGCTTCCAGGCCACCCAGATTTTGTAAATGTAAATATGTTGAATCAAAACATCTGTTCTTCAACTCAGGCAGCTCCTTTTAAACAGGCTGGTGACAGTGTAACCTAATCGCTGCATAAAGCAATAGATTGAGCAAACTTTCAGATCTCCATGACTGACAAATCCACTTTCTCTATTTAGAAATTCTCTGAGAAAAACACAGGATTGTCAGATTTGATGGGCAAGTGTAACTCCCAATATCTTTGGCATACTAATATACAAATACATTGGTTTAACAGATAATCAACAGCAGAAATAAGTAATTAAAACTGAATGAAAGAATGACTGTGATAAACCATGGGATCTCATTACGGATATACACTGCAAGGAATAAATAAAGTCTTATTCTTACAGAAGGAATATGAAAGAAAGAAAAATGAAAAGTTTTCTACAGGAAATGTTGACATTGTACTTTTCTTCAGACTTCTCACCAAAAATTGTCCACTTTAGTCAGAATATGCTTCCAGTGCTGGCTACCACTCTCCCATCATGAAAAGTGAAGGCAGGTACATCGCAGAGCTCTTAGCCACCTCTTTCCCTAGGAAATGCAGTTAAGACGAGCACGATTTCTTTAAGTAAATGGCCTCTAGAAACAAGGATTCATTTGTTTTTCAGTATTTGGGTTGTCCATGTTTGTTTTTTAAATTAAATGTTTGCCCTTTTCTAAAAATCATGCATTTCAAAAATAGTGTTTATATAACTTAGGCACCTTTTGTAACTAGAAGAATGTGGTTGACATTGTAAAGTTGTTATCTGCTGTAGTCTTTTGATCATACCACTTTGAACAAGAATCTTTATGTTCTCTTCATCTGCCAGCTTCACAAATTAAGCCTACTTACACCTTTCCACCCAAGAAGACAGCAATTATTTTTATTTTAAAATACCAATAAATAAGGTAGGGGAGTCTCTCTTCCACTCGTACGTTGGCGTTCAGTCCTTACCTTGCTCTGTGTGGTAAAACATGAGCACACACACGGGAACATAGAGTTCAGAAAACCATGATTGAACACACCAGGATTCTCAGTGGGATCCCACCTGCAGAGACTGAGCCCTTGGCTTCTTGCAGAAAATTTCCCAGAGAAATTTCTAGCTGAAGAAGGCAGTCTGTTTCACACACAAGAAATCACATGAAAGGGTGGAAACGCAGCTCCAGATCAGCACCTTTATCATTTATATAGTCAAATTGATTCAGACAGTCAAATTACTGGAAAACAAACCTCTCTTCACGCCGCCTCCCTGATGTCAGGGCATACTATTGCCATTCAGCAAGGGGCAGTTGTGTTCCTTGTCATATGTGATGTCATCCACTGACTCATGAGCAACTGCAGAACAAGAGAGGGGAGAATGACTGAAAAGAGAAAGAGTGCTTGCCCCAGTTCTCACTCCAGTGGGTCTCTCCACAGGTGAGGACCAGCTGGTTTTTCTGCCCACTGTCTCTCTTGTCTCATGCAGCTCAGTTGTCAATGTCAGATTAGACCTCCTGGGACCATCTCATCTAGAACACTCCTGTTTTTAACAAGATTTGACCTTTCAAAAAAAGAGTATATGGAGGGACTTTTGGATGACACATTTACAAATGTTATGGCTGAATCATTCACGGGCTTTTTTGATTCTTCTGAACTTGTACCCAAAACTGTAGTAATCTATTTGACACTACTGGAAAATACTTTTTTTCTCTTTCTTGTATTTTTATATTCTTAGCTGAAGTATTTACTATAATCTCCTACCTTTTTGTAGAAAATTCTGACAACTCCAGTGGTTTGTAGGACTACAGCTAAATCAGTTTGTTGATTTTTGCAGAATGTCTTTATAAATAGACTATAATTCATTTTAGACAGGAATCTCAACATTAAATTTAAATATAATTCCAGTTTCATTTGAAAGTGGCATTCTCTAGAGAGAAAAATCTCTTACCTTTCGCTGAGATTGAATGCTCACAGTTGAACTTTCTAATTGCAGCACTCCCAACTTTCACCATTTTATCAGGTATCTTAGGAATCTTGTTCTCTTGTTTCTTGAGCCTTGACATTTGAATTCCCAAGGGTTGGAGAACCTGTCTATATTTTGAAATTTCACCCACTACTGCTGTTCAAGGAAGTTTGAAATAGGAAACAAAAGCACTTAAATAAAAAAATAAAAAAAAAAAGTAAAATGAGAACTTGAATTATTATTTCTTAATCTGATTTTAAAACCAGTTTCATTACAGAGCACAAAAGTGGTGGCATGGGGCTGGCCAGGTGAAACCCTTATGCATTCATCTGGTTCTATTATATGGGATTCTCCAAATTTACAAGAGAATATTTTCAGTGTTGACCTTAAGAAGTCCTGAAGAAAGCAATAGGACTTCTCACAGTCAGTGTAAGTAGGAATTTTTATGTTATGTTAGGATAAAAAATTCCAGCCCTCCTCTCCCCCCACCTCAGCTCTTCTCAGAGTAAGGCTGGCATTGGAGTCTTGCTCTGGACACCTTCAATTCAAGGCTCCCGCATCCTGCAGTCACACAGAGACATCTGGGCAAGGCTGGACACAGGATCAGGATCTAAAGGAGTTTTAAAATATTAAACACAGGTTTGCTATTCGGAAGTTTTTAATCCTATTAGATTATACTAATCAAAACTCACATCTGCAAAACAAACTCTGTTTCAAAGACTCAAACCTTAGGCTATCACAGCTAAACACTGTAACAGCAACAGCATATACAATAATGATTTAATTATAACAGGAGAGCACTGACAGAACACCACTTGTCTGTCATGGGAAAGAAGGACCAATACCTGTGATAAGGCCCAATACTGACAAAAATTAAAATGTCATAGGATTAGATTTTGCTTTGCTTGACTTCACAGTTCCAGAAATAGACTAATGGTGCAGCTACCCCACTGCTGAAGTTGAATATCACATTTTTAAAACAACAAATAAATACCATACTTTTTACCATGTATATGTAGGCAAAATTAGATAAATATACTTTAAGAATGGGAAATTATTTTAAGATCATTACAAATCTCATTTCTGTGAGATGTTTATTGGTTGAATTTACTTGCATAAAGTTCTGGCAATGCTGAGGCACTTGCAGGCAGAAGAAAAAGACAACTTGGTTTGGAAATGTCTTTATAGCTTAATGTAGCCCTTCAATCACAATATTTCTCACACAGGCTAAAGAAGACAGTCACAAACATGAATAAGGTACAGAAGCTTAAAAATCGCTTTTTGTTTTCCACAGAGTTAAATAGCAATGTCTATTTCTTCACTGAAGATGGAAAGTGGAATTTTCAGCAGAAAGCAAGTTTCAAGATCTAAAGAGGTTTTGAGGAACAGAAGCATCCAAAGACAATTACTTTGCTTTTAATGACTTTGTTAAAAGGAGCTAAAAAGGCTGGGCACAGTTGGGGCCAGTGAAAGGAGGAAGTTAGGGACATATATCTCCATAGTCAGCTTCCCAGAACAGCTTGCTCAGTTATTTCAGATCAAAAAGCTGAGAAGCAAAACAGGGTGTTTCAGCTCCTAAAAGCCTACTTTTGATTACCCAACAGAAGCCTTTCAATTAGCTGTTAGAGTGGCAAATCAGGAGAATTTGGCAGCTCTAGATCAATAAACTGGCCCTAGGATTTCTTTTTTTTTATTTCCCTTCATGCTATCAGGAAAGGGAAATAATAGCATCCAAGGGGAGAAAAAGTACAGAAAGAAAGAAAAACATAAACCATCTGCACAGTATAAACGGAATAATTGTTATGAAGATTTTTCAATACCTTTCTCTAGATGCTCTTCCTTAACCTTTCCCCACCTTATTACGTTTCTTTCAAACAAACAAAAAGATTCCTGTGATAAATCAAAGGCAAAACCAGGTCATTTGGTGTGCCTCCCCGTGGCATCTATCTTGGAAATAGATGATACTTAAGTTCCCTTCTAACCCAAGTCATTTTATGATTCTATGAGTTTTCAACTGTTTTCCTGTGTTTTCTCACTGTGGCGATCTTTTAACTGTAAATTTTTCTCTATGTGAACATTCCAGCTTTTTTCTCTTTTCTTCTTTAAACCGGAATGAAACTTGACTGAAATGAAAGCTTAGCAGTCATCAAGGTCCTACAGATCTTAGAGATTGTACCATTATCTCTCCACAGCTTTTCCTTCTCAGTCAGCATAGACACTTCCAAACAACCTTGGAGGCTTTCCTGTCTGTCCAACAGCCTTAAGCACAAAATTTATTCAGTGTTATGAAATTAAACAAAAATTCATCTGAAAAAAGAAAATGTAACTTCATTACTTTTTTCCATCATTTAAATTTTCTTTGATTATAAATAAATCATATTATGTAAAAGGTTTTTCTGTTCTCCTTCCAGTACATCCAAGCATAACAACTCATAAGAGGGACAGGCAGGAAAGCAGTTCAGGAATTTAAGTGAGGTGCCTCTGCAAGAGCCACTAGCAAGTGACAGTCACAGGGTTTAAAAAGTGTGGCAATGTGTAAAATCTAAGGTGTGTGTCAGGAGGCTCCACTTTTCCCACACCACATTCAACAAACCAAATAGCAGAGGAAGGAACACTCTTGCCCGTGAAGAGCACACACCTTAGGGGATTGTATAGAAATGGCTGGGGAGGAGATCCTGTCCAGGAAAGAGGTTACTGCAAGGTCAGGCTGTGGGACTGTCCAAAATCCACACAACAAAGGTGAGCAGGAAGCTACTGTGTGAGGGTAGGAATTGCTGACGGGCAAAGATTTTCTCCTGAAAATCCTCTCAAGAAACGTGGCTTTTACACGACCAGGAAAAAGTACAGACTTCCTAATTTGGAGACGGGACATCCAAGAGGATGCAATGAGTGGCCAAGGTAAGCCTTGATCTTCAATGCTTGACCAGCCTCTGGCCAAAAGCTGTTCAGCCTTTGGGTATGAAAATAAGATCTCGATAACTAAAGAAGAAAACATATATTAGTTTTTAACATTTGTTTACTTACAACTCAAAGCTGCGTCTGGTTGCATGTCACCTGCATTAAGTCCCAGCCTTGCCCTCTCATGATTTTCCAGTGAACATCCCTGATCAGGGGAGACAGGCACACAATCCAGAGCCCTCCTTTCATAAGAATGTGCTGAGAAGACACAAGAGAACTGACACATTCTGCACCTGTACAACACAGCCAGGATGTGAATCAGCCTCCAGGCCAGGCCAGGCCAGCAAATGGAGCAGCTCCTGGAGCTGTGCCTCCACCAGCTCCATGGAGCCACTGGCTGTGGCTCACAGCCCACCCCGTAAAAACTCCAACATCCATTAGCAGCCGAATGGGAATCTGCCTGCTCATACTGGCTCATCTGTGCCTTGCAACCTCCAAGTTACATTATTAGCATTGTTCCCAGGGAAAGGAGAGAAAGATAAATACAATAGCTCATTCCCATCTTAGGCCTGGAATTTTGAATGGGCAACAGGGATTATTTCCTTTTTAATGCATATTTTCAAGTTTGAAGGGAGGCATGGGAGAATATATATTAGGGCCACTGAAGATTTCTTTCTTGAGCTCGTTCAGTGATAACAGTGCTATTCAGCTGTCACTGATATGTTCTACTTACAAAAAAAAATCTCATTAGAGTGCGCCAACAGAGTGCTTTGCCATATCCTAGATTTCACAGCCCGAAATTACAAGCAAACTTGCCAAATATAAATGTGAACATGAGACAAAAGGCAGAGTGAACCAGAAGACAGAACTCTGTTAGAAAAATCACATAAAAGCAACGAATTATACGATGGGACTTAAGCATCATAGAGCCCCATGAAATGAAAAAGTTCCATTGATTTCCTCTCAGCTCTGTGAGTGGGCTCCTTTATCAAATGCCTTTGAAAGTAAGACCTCCCACCGGTTTTCTTATATTAAGCAGGGGAAAAAACACATTCCATTGTCAGGGTTGTTGCAAGGATGTAATCAGAGTTTTGGCATCCCAGCTCACAGACACCAAGAAACTTGGAAAAAAATCCCCATACTTATTATAGTTGCCATTTTTCTTTTCTAATGGAAGGTTGAATATAATTACTTTAAAGCTCAGTGACATCAAAGGTAGATAACATTAAAACAAATGACCTTTCTTCTAACTGTGCATTTACCTCATCATTGTGATAAAGTGGTAATTGCCTGGAGGTTGCTTATTGTAAAGGCAAGCTCTTGGCACTTACGAATTTCCTCTTTAGGTCACTCTCCTGACAAGCAGAATCATTTACAACATGAACCATGAACCTCAGCCACATTTTTATTCAGTTGTACTGAAAATTAGTATTATTGTAGCAGAAGGAATAGCGCTGGGGAAGGAAACTTACAGAGGCATCAGGCATCTTGGGAAGCTACCACATTACCTAAATGAATGGCTGCCATCATCCATCTCTGCTCAAGAGTTAAAACACCGTGTAATCAGTATGGAAAAGAAAACGATGTGATTGATTAGCTGATCAGGATCCACCGGTCCAGAGGGGAAACTCATCTACCAGTGGTTTCCTGTTCCTGAAAATTATTGCTTTTTTGTTTTCAGTATTGTCATTTTGGCGAATAAGTATAGAGTTAGCACACAACATCTGCATTTCTGTGAAATCCATACATGGGCTGACATGGACTTACTATTGTAGGCAGAACAAATGATGCAGTACAAAATCTCAGTTTAGGTTATATATTATTATTAAGTTACATTATTATTATTATTATGTCTTTTATTATTATATGCTAATATATTTCTTATATTATTGTATATTTATTATATTTTACATTACTATAAAATATTTAATATTTATTATGTTATTATATTTTATTATGTCTAATATATTAGCTTATTATCATTACATATTAGTTTATAGTAGATATTAGGAAAAAATTCTTTACTGTGAGAACGGTGAGGCACTGAAACAGGTTGCCCAGAAAAGCAGTGGATGCCCCAACTTTGGCAGTGTTCAAGGTCAGCTTGGATGGGACTCCGAGCAACCTGGTCTAGTGAAAGGTGCCCCTGCCCATGGCAGGGAGGTTGGAAAGAGATGCTCTTTAAGGTCCCTTCCAACCCAAACCATTCCATGATTCCATGAAAAAATAAGAACAGTATTTCCCATATGCAAAATGTAAATAGAGTATATTTATTTAGAATTCTGTTCTTTTTGCACAAGGCAAAAACAGAAAAAATAAAAAGAGAGAGAGCTTTTCCTTTAAGAAGGAGGGTCTGATGTGAGCAAAGAATTGCAGCTGCATCCAGCAGACATGTAAAAAAACCTGCAGGTGCAGTAGTAAAATAATTTGGGGGAAAAAATATACATATATATATATGTATGTATGTATATCCTGCTGCATAGAATAGATTCTTTGACCTAGCAGGAAAATTGTTCAACACGAACAATCTTGGCAACTACAATCTGGTATGAGATGGATGTTACCTATTTGCCCATTGAATCAGAAGGATTATCCTGCTGTGGTACAGAACCCCATAAGCAGAGATAGAGAAGCTGTGAAGCCAGATCAGTGTGTGTGTGTGGCTCAGATCCCAGCTTGTCTCATCCTGGTCTGCCAGCAGCCTCTCACCACACCTGGGTGTCCTGGTCCTGGGGGGGCTCCGTGATGAGTAGGTGTTGCAGGAGGGCAGTGAGCACAGGGACTGAAGGGACAAGTCAGAGTGACATAGATTTATCTCACTTGGCAATTCCTGCTCCTTGAGCAGAGTATTCTAGAAGGTTGCTTTTCCCAATCAAGCAAAAGTCTTCAGCCACCATCATGGGCTGTCTGAAGGGCAGCCTGAGGAACAGCCTCGCTAGATCATAGAATCACAGAATATCCTGAGTTGGAAGGGACCCACAAGGATCATCAAAGTCCAACTCCTGGCCCTGCACAGGACAGCCCTAAAAATCACACCATGTGCCTGATAGGCTATCCAAACTTTTGCTGGTGCTGTGACCGCTTCCCTGGGGAGCCTGTTCCAATGCCCAACCATTTCCTAATATCCAATCTAAACCTCCTCCGACACAACTTCAGGCCATTTCCTCAGGTCCTGTCACTGGTCACTCCAGAGAAGAGATCAGTGGTTTTCCCTCCTCTTCCCCTCACAACAAAGCTGTAACTGCAGTGAGGTCTCCCATCAGTCTCCTCCAGGCTGAACAGACCAAGCACCCTCAGCTGCTCCTCATATGGCTTCCACTGGAGACCCTTCACCATTTTGTTGCTCTCCTTTGGACAGTAATCCTTATAAAAGATTAATATCTTTTTTATATAGCGGTGCCCAAAAGTGGATAGAATGATAATCAGTGTTCTGGAAGATACTTTCACATACATGTCAAATGCTCAGGTAGCAGCTTCTCCTTTAGCAACATATAGTAGTATATATAATTAAAATATTGATATTAAAAACCATTCCAAAGGGTAAGACACATTTTGGAATATTTGAAAGCAGGTAAGGTTTGCATCAAAAATTTTTAATCATCCCATTACTCATCCAAAAGGAAAGAAAAAAGTACGAAACTAAACAACCATTTGTCGTGAGTCAATTAGGTGTTCGCTTTTTATGCCTTGTGGAGAGATGAATCAGAACATTTTGAGGTCTGGGTGTTAAAACAAATTCCAGCAGTTCCCCAAGACCTTCCATACCCTTTTTCTTAGCATTTCCACACAAATTGAGAGATACTGTACTGTACCTGGAAGGTAAATGGGGCAGCACACATTTCCAAACACATGGACTAAAAGAACTTGCAGAAGAAAAGATGAGTCAAAAGTATCAGCTAAGGGGATCAAGTCTCAGTTGATGAAGGTGGCACGGCTATGGCACAAGTGGCAACAGCAATCTTGGAGAGAGGTAGTAACAACATTGGTGAGAAAAAATACTGAGGTCTGAAAAAAACAGACTGAAATATTACGTTTCTGGTATGAAACAAGTTATTTCTCCTCTCTGGTTAGCTAAAACAGTGTTCTACTTCCTCTTTCCATTGTAGAAGAATTCATGGACATTTTTAGTTACTCACAAGGGTCAGACTTCTCACAAAAAAAAGTTTGAAAAGTTTGTCTTTTGTCCCCTGATCCATAGATCAGCTCATTCTAAAAGAAAATTACAGAAATTCTCCTGGTACTGGATATTTGGAATGCTGCCCAAACTCGAGATTCCAAACCAATATGTCACTCTTAACATTCTAGGTTGCCACCAGAACTCAAATATTGAGCCTAACTGAAAAAAAAAAGGAAACTATTTTAATTTGGTGATTTTTTTTTTTTTAAGGAAAACTAAACGTTGTGAAAATAACAACTAAAAACTATTGAATTCCTTTCCTTAAGAAAGGTGGAGAGAGCAGAAATTTCACACAGGAACATCAGCAGTGGCTCTGGAAAATGTCATGCTACAGGTGGTATAAATGTAAATGAACACTTGGTATTCTGGAACAGGAACACAGTGTTTGAGGGGTTTTCTTTTCTTTCTTTATTTCTTTTTTTTTCTTTTTTTAATCTGTATGGATTTATTTTGAATACTGAGACCACTGTCTGTAAAGTTACAAAGTTGTGGGTAACTGGAGGGACACTCCACGGTGTTAATAGTTTCACCCAGGTGGCTCAACATCTCTGTTTCAGCAAGCTTAGAAGAGCCCCTGCCAATTCCCACAGTGTTTCTGTTTCTGTCACCTCTCCTGTCTATCTGTGCGTTCCCTGTTCTCCCCAGCAGTCCCTCAGTCCCCAACAGCCACATACTCCTGATTCCACACAGGTTACCTCTTTATCCCTGTCTGTGCCCATTCTGAAACCTGTTCAAACTTATTTTCTGCTCAGAAAGAAAGCAACGCTCTCCTTCTCTTCCTCCAGATGGTCCCCTCTTCTTCAGGTGTGTTCTTGACTTTCACTCTAAGACTTGCACTGCAAATAGGAGAGGAGCCATCAGTATGATGAGAATAAGTAAGACTGATCACTCTTTGCTATAGTCTTTTTGAATCTTGATTTTTACGGTCTCGATTTACATTTCAATTTTCTACAGAGACACTCAAGCTATCTCAAAACATACTGCTTCAGGTCTCAAGAGTGCTGTAGTCCTCTTACACTGCTAGGAGGGTGAATCAGTTCTGGAAAAGTGTATACACAGCTATGTTACTTCTACACTAACTTTTTTTTTAGAGCTTTACCTTTTGTATTTTCATTTCTGACACACAGGGAGAACCAATTATCTACTGCACACTAATGTTTTGTGACTGTTTCCCAGGTATCTCTAAATGGAGACAAATTAATCAATTGCACTTTGATTTCCACTGTTGGGACTGCGAACTGTTCTCATCAGGTAACTTTTAGATGCATAATCAAGGTAGCATGAACTCATATTTTACTTGGAGTAGCCTATAAATTATTTCATTCACTTCTAAATTTTTTTAGCATAATCAAAATATAAAAGGCGACACATGGATTTTAGACAACTTTAAACGGTTCAATTTTATAATACTTGTTTAATTTTCATAATTACCACACACCTGTCCACTCCATTTTAAGGATCAAGGCCATAAAGCTAGCAGGCATTAGTATTCTGAGGTTGCTTTGTGCCTTGTGAGCAAAAGCCTCATGATAAAAATGAGAAGAAAATAATGTCTCTAGATCCCTTGCTGAAACTGTAGATCATCTAATGTGATTTTTTTTTTCCCCTAAAATTCCTTCAGCACACGCTGAAATCATGTTTACTGGCCATTCTTGGAACTAACAATTCATAATGGTGTAATTCAAAATAAATAGAAAGATAGAAATGTGCAAGCACACACTCAAGGTAGTAAAACAGCAAAGCATTTTGAAAGAAATTTTTAAAAAAATTAAAACACCGAAGCATGTTTCTCTTCTGCTATAGGGTATCCTTAATGCACGATGATTTAATCTTGGAATGAATTTAACAACTGCTCTCTCATATGCTCACAAAATATGGTTCACATCTTTCTTACAATTCTTTCCTGATAAGTCTAAATAAGCCAACCGAATAGCTTCATCTTCAGAACTGTTAGCAGAGCAGTTAGCACTTTTTAAAAAAATAAAAGATGTCCTTGGGGTACAGAGTTTCTTTCTTCTACTTGTATCAATTTTGAGCAGACACCATTCCATATGCATTCCTTCATTTATTCAAGGATGATGCACGTTCTACATGGATTGCAGCAAAAAATCAGAATTAATTAGTGGCAGGATGGAAGCTGTCAGTGTGATTGCACTTTTTGAATGCTTCACTTGAGTTTATTTAAAGTTTTTTTCCTACTCTAAGGACAAGTCAGAAACAAATCCACATTCACATCAGTGAAGCAGCAAATAGAGACCCACAGGAAAATTCCAGTGGCTTGGCATCACAACATGCTTCATTTCATCATCTAAGAAATAAGGATTACTATTTAGTCATTAAAGACTGTAGATATAAAGGAACACACACCAGAGAATTTCTGCTCAGGTATTTCCAAATGTGTTGTAGGTACTTTCAAATGTATTGTGCACCTTCCAGCTGAATTGGAGTCAACAGAAACTGCTGCCATTGGAGAGATGTGGTTCTACCATTGCTTGGCATTGGAAAACAGCAGGAGTGTAGGGATACAAGATAGATTTGTTGCCTGTAGAACCCAAAGATAAAGGCTTCAATGATAGTAAAGTCAGAACAAGAAGAAAGAGTGGACAAAGTTCAGGAACAAGACGTGAAGGGAAAAAAAACATCTTTTTCAAAGCTTCAGAGAAATAAAAGCCCAAGGGGGTGGGAGGTGGAGGGGAAGAAAAGAATTATTTAAAATCAGTTTCGATCCTAAAGTGCTGGGAAAATGAAGAATTTCAGTTTCACTAGATTATCAGACTAGTTACTGGTTTTGATTGGCCACACTTTCTTAGAGAAGAGCACCTTCTTAAGCTCCCTCCTGCAGCTGCCAGTGCCCTGCAAACTCCAAGGTGGTGGTTTCAGCTGGTCCTAATCCAATGCTTACATCAGCATTTCCACCTTTCTCTCCCATGCTGAGCTTACTTGCTTCTATTTGCCCCTCACTTATTCTAATTCAAACAGGGTGCTATCCAAACCTGGCAAAAGACATCAAGAGATGGCAAAGTCACAACTTGTTTTCCTGAACTTTTAGATTTTTCTTTTGTTTGGTTTCAGCTTCACTCACTCAGTTCCTGTTTTGCCTTTGCCCAGGGGACTGAGTACTGAGGCTTTCTTCTGCCACTGCTTTTCCTCTTTACAGTACTGTCTCTAAATGTAAAAAGATGTTTTTAATATTCTTTTGAGAAAATACCCCTGGAAAGCTAAGCTAGGCTTTTCAAGGGACACTTATTTAAGCTACCAATCCCCTAAACTTGCAGTAAGTCACTGAAAAACAGGTTTTATTGGTCTACCAGCCATAATAATGTTTCATTTCTTCATCAAAGTAAATTCTGCACACATTTGGTTCTCTAAATATTTAGAATTATTATTATTATTGCTTCCTACTTATAGAGAACACCAGAAATAGAAGCAAATACTTAGCAAACAGAACTCAGAAATACCAACGCTGTTTATTTTTGCAAATCTTCTTGTTTTCTCTTATAAACTTTTCCAACCAGTGCTTTTTATTCTCGTAACTCTCTCCAGTGGAAATCATCCCATTTGGATCCAAATGTTCAAAAGACTTTTTTTTTTTCACAGGAACATCCCAGGCTGCTGAGGAGCCACAGAAATGCTGGACACAGTCAAGAAACAGAGGCTGAACAAAATCAGAGTAGCAAGGGACAAGGCCAGTGCCCCTAGTCTAAGGGGGTCTGGACCCTGCTCTAGTCACCCTTTTGCATTGCACCAGTCAAAAACAGGGAACTTGAACCCTGAGGCAGCCCCATGACCCGGGGTTGTTATAAGGAAAATTACAAACACTGAAAAATCCTTGACTGCTACAACACAAACTCAATTCATGGTCTGAAACGCTTGCTGAGGCAGATCACTGTAGGTGGTTGTCATTCACTAACCCCTCCATCCTTTCAGTCATCCTGCTAGATGAAGTTCAGCCCTTCCTTACCCATCTCCCAGGCTGTTATGTCCCTCACATGCACTGATTTTTCAGTCCTCGGTGTCCCCTTTCTGCTCGCTTTGGGCTGGGGTGCTGCACCTTTTCCACACACCCACCGTAAAGGACACACGGGAGACACACCACGCTGGTGCATCCCTTTTAGCAACAGATGGTACACTTTTTCCAGGATTATTCCATCTTGAAAGCTTTTTTTCTTTACCTCCCACACAACTCATTTCATCCCAGATAACAGCATTTGTCGTGCCCACTCTCCGTTATCCCCATGTTCTCTTCCTCCTGTGTCACTTCCAGCAGTGATTCACAAGCTCACAAATTATTCTGTCATTACTTATATTTGTTTATGAAACTGCCAACAGATGGGTAATGGTCTTCCAAAGTAATCATTACCTCCAGGCACACATATTGGCAAAGTACAATGAAATGCTTTTGTTTATACCCTGCTCTCCTCTTTGTGATACACCAAAACTGCCTTAAATGACTTCTGAAAGTCTTTTTGACTCAGCTGCTATTCCTCAGTGGAGTCAGTTTTCCACAGCATTGTAGACCTCACTCTCTGTGGTCTCCCAGTCAAACCCAGTAAGCCAAGATTCAGTATTTCTGCCACTCTATTTTCCTCTAAGAAACAGTCAGAAAACATTTCTTTGCGACTTAAAAAAAAGTTACAAAAAACGGGGCACTACTCCGGCTGTAACAAGATATATCAGCACAGCCAAAGATAGCTATGAAAGAAAGAAAAAAGGAGGACAGATTTGTAAACTAATCAGCTAAAATTTAATATACCTGGAAAAAAGCTGCAGAAAACCAACTTTGAAGAGCTAAATGCTTCCACTTATCTCACACTTTTTCTGAATTTTTTTTCCTAAATATATTCAAGGTCTAATGTGTTTTTTTCCTATACACCTCTATGTTAGCACTTTGCCTCTTCATGAACCCAAATGGAATATAAAGGCAAATTCATTAAGAAATTACCAAAAATATTCCAGTCTTGCTTTATGTCTCACCCTTTACTTAGAACAAAATGCAAATACACGTCTTCCTCTTTTAATTATTTTCTAGACTTGCCTACTCTGCCTAACCATATCTCCCTCTAAGGCTTTTTCAGGCTTGTGAGAGACTGATTTAGGGCTGAATAGAAACATCCCTAGGCAAGTTATAAGGATTAAATGAGAAATATTAACTCAACTTGACTCGTGACAGTTTGAATGTTACTATAGTTACTCAGCATTTTTGTACAACTCATCATTAAAATGTCCCTGAAGTTCATGTCTTAGCACACAAGAAACTCAGAAAGGCAGTGTAAGTCTCAAGGGTAGATTTTGGATTTTCTTTAGAGGGGTAATGGGCTTCAATTCATTTCTGATGTAATGAACCCCCCTTGGAAGAAGGAAACCTTATCACCATTGTAATGAATGCAAGTGTTGTGAGTTCCTTAGATGATTTTTTTTTAAATCAGTTATTTTATTTTAAAACTGATTAACTAATAGTTTTCTTCAATCTATAATAAATTCAGTAACAATTAGAATGAATCACACAGTTATGATACTGTTATGCCTCTTCTTCTGTGAGTATCCCCTTTGATGACTCCCTAAAATCTTAAAGAACAAACATGGTTTTTCTGACAGTGAAAGTTCCAGAACACTAATTAAAAAGTTTACATCATTATAATATGTATTAAACCAGCAGGTTAGTAACCAGTAAAACAGTTGTTAAATTCTTTTTATGGGGTATTTTATAACATTTAAATTTCTCTTTTAGAAAAGAAGCACATAAACAAACCAAACAGCAAGGCTCATTTGTACCCTCCAGCAGTCCCTGAATCAGTTTGTGTTCTTGGTGTATTTAACTTGCAAGTCACTGCAAGACAATACCTGACACACCTGACTGCATAGTTCCCTATTCTTCCTCTCGGTTAGATTTTTTTGTTTGTTCTCTAACATTTTGGTGTTCATTTCTGTAACAATTTGTTGTTCATTGCTTTACAGTGTCAGTAAACACACTATTGAGACTGATCTGTAGATCCAAACAAGCACAGCAATGATCAGAATCTGGTTGTAAAAGACCAAATCACTACCTTAGAAGACATTAAATTCTTTAGCAATTTCAAGAAAGTGCTAGGCATGTTCAGTCCATCGCTCTAAAGACCCATTCTTTGCTGTTCAAAATCCACGTTCTGCAGAAATAAAGGACTGGATGACAGACTAACAAGAAAGAAAAGGACTGTCATGTAAATAAAAAACATTTTAAAAAATATTCCAGTTGCAGATGTCACATACATACAATTGAATCTGAAACATAGGAAGCCCAGTTCTGGAACTGAAGGAATATATCTGACACCTTGTTTATTAAGATTAATTTAAATTTCTCAGTGCTCTGCAGATTTTTTTAAAGAGCTAAGAGACTGGTAAGGTTTTAGAGTAGATCCTCCTAAGTGCAATCGCACAGTTCCTACCAGATGGACAAGGGATTAGACCCAGCCAGCACAGGTTTAGGAAGGGCAGGTCCTGTCTGACCAACCTGATCTCCTTTTATGATGAGCCAGGTGGATGAGGGGAAGGCTGTGGATGTGTCTATCTGGACTTCAGCAAAGCCTTTGACACCGTCTCCCACAGCATACCCCTGGAAAAGCTGGCAGCCCACGGCTTGGACAGGGGCACTCTGTGCTGGGTCAGGAACTGGCTGGAGGGCCCAGAGA
>JAYRBT010000001.1:14812955-14833028 GCA_036023395.1 Myiotriccus ornatus
GAGTATTTCTGTAAATACATAGCACTTTTACTTAAGTAGAATTGTTATAGTTATAGTTCTTAAGTAGTTTTTATTTTTCTAGTAATAAATGTTCATGTTATTTTCCTAAATCCAGTCTCTTTTGTCTGCATAAACCTTCTCTCAACTTAAAAGTAATTGTGTGGAGAGTGTGAAAGCAAATTGGCCCAGGGCAAAACCACAACAAAGGTCAAACACAAAATTGTATATTTGGTTACTCACCAGTACTCTTCTGTAACATGGACTAGTTCTTAAGTGCAACTAACTAACCATTTTTTTTTTTAATTTAAAATAAAACATATTTTATCTCACTGTGTATCTTCATAAACATTTTCTTCTGGTTTCATGAGCAAAAACGGCATAAAGAAACCTTGCATTTACACAGACTCCCTTGAGTCCACGTACAAGTCTCCATAAGGATGTATGAGAGGAGCTGTTATTCTGTAGTTCAGTATTTACTTCTCCATTTTCTGTCAAATGTCAGGAAAGTATTGTAATCTTTCAAAAAACTGAAGTCAAATAAATTACTTTGAATTCTTCACACACAGACAAAAAAATATATATTGCAATTCTGAAGGCTTATCAAAGCATGACATTACAAAGCAAGCGTAGGGGAGGACCCAGAGAATATTGCCTGGTACATTATCCTGTTCAGTGATGGAAATAATTCCCCTCTACAGTTAATGCTGTATAGTTTTTTGTATGCATTTAGGGATTATAACTACACTGCAGGCAGTGAAAGTATACGCTATCTCTTTCTTCCTCCAAATGCTTAGTAAAATAACAAATGTTCACAGATATTCTCATTTCTAATTGGATTCCTTCTAGGCCACCTACACAGAACAACACAATTGCTGATGCCTGCAGCAGCCACCACGGGTGTATATATTGTGTAAATAGCTCTGGGAGTTCAATAAAGAGCCAAATCGCACAACAGGTTTCGCAAACAGTCTTCATTTGATAAAGGTGAAAAGGTCAATCCTTCAATTTCCAAATTGTTTTTCCTTCTGAAGCACTAGAGGATAGGAGATTGAGATGGGGACAGAAGGGAGGAGGTCGATTTTTGATTCTCTCTTTAACATTTATCTAGGTATTGGCTCTGAAATGCATTAAATAAATGTAACAATACAAATTGCAGATGATTATATGCAACACTCACAGTAAATCATATGGGATTATAACAGACAGTGGATATAAAATGGACTAGAATGAGACAAAATATATTGCTCCAGTAAAAAAAAAAAAGTCCAGTACAGTGAAAAAAAGTCCTTTAATAGCATGATATTGTTTGAACAGCTAAAATGGATTATGAATCCTCTGGGTAGATGTGTGCTTTACCATCCCACATTGTATTAAAGAAGATAAAAATTCGAGAAACAACTGCCATCAAGAGAAAACCTTCAAATAGATCTTCTCTGCTGGCAAAATTACCACTTACATTTTTCACTTTACAAAGAAATACAAAGCTGTGGGTTTGTATTGGAATAGATTTTTATTCATGCAAGAGATAACTAGATAGCTAGATAAATAGATATCAGTAGACAAATACACAAATATTCTCTGTACATGCACATGTATTTTAGATGCATCTTATCTCAAAATAGGCTACCGTGTGAGGCATCTAAAAGTTTATAAATGTAAAAGTTAAGGTTATCTGTCAAATTGGCTTCCTTTGCCATAGGAAGTGGTGCTATCTATAGCTTTATGCTGATTATCCCGGCACTTTGAACTCTCTCAGATCCCTGTTTAATACAGCTTCCTCAGATGTTCCATGTTAAAGCAATCCCCTGATTTGCAATCTGGAAGGACTAGTCTGAGCTAGGTCATAGCTTCTCAGAAACACAAATTTAATTTTGCTGACCCTCCCAAAAGAAAAACAGGAAGCAGAGGGACAGAGAAATGGATGAGGAGAGCAGAGGAAAAGACAAGGGATGAGACAATTTAGATTCAAGATTTACAGATCCTTCAGTGTCATTCCTTGATGAATGATTCTAGCAAGGAGCTACTAGCTTATCTAATCCCTAAGTGGAAGCAGCTGTAGTCCACCTTGCTTACCAGGTCTTCCTGTATGTAAGTAGACCAGTATGTGTACTGCAAGATTTTCTCAGTTATGCATAATTTAATCAATTGTGATCTTTTCCTAAAGAAAAGGCAATGCCCTGATTCAAAAACAAGTTCCACAAGAGTTTTGTTTCCTAGCATGCAAGAGCTGGTTCTTCTCAGTGAAGTATTTAAGTTCTTTTTAAAGGGCGAACGTACTTTCCCACTATTTACATTCTGGGAAATTATCTAACCATGTAGTTATACCTCTTACAGAAACAAAAAATGACACTCAGCATGGGCATTTTCACCAAGAACATTTTAAGCTGTGAAATTTTCTAAGAAACTGAAAACAGGATCTTAAAACAAACAAGGGACAGACCTTAGATGCAGACCCTGCCTACACGTGCCATGGAGTGGGGAAGCACCCTGGCTTTATCTTGCTGTTCAATGCCTGAGCAAAGGTTTTTCTCCGGAGAGCACCAAGGTGGGGCTACATGAGGAACATCAGTGTCTCCAACATGCTGCACAGCAAGCAGGGGAGATACACCAGGCTCCCTCAGTCCACATCTTCTGCAGCTCTACAGCCTCATATCAGCACTGAGGAGGAAGGAGAGAGCAAGCATATTTCTTTCAGTCCAGTGGTTTCAGCAGTGACTCCTGGGGTTATGCTGCCAATGTGCCTTTCACATTCATGGTCTGCAGTAAGCATTTTTGTGCATACAAAAATGTTTTCACCTATTGAGAACAAAAACTTCCTAAACACCTGCAATTGTGAGTGGTATCCTTAGGACCCAAGGCAGATGGGCTCTGTTGGGCAGAAGCAGTGAGGCCCCACAGACTCCTTGGATGCTGCTTACCATGACACTCCTACATTGGTTCCATCAGTCCACCCTTGAAAATGTCTCATGCATTTTTTCCTCTTGTTTATTAAGCAGTGTAATGCGTTCTTTCCTGTGTTCTTCTGTAAAATTCATCTTTTTGCTAATCCTTCTAACACAAAAAAAACTTTGTTTTATTCCCTTCTCTTTCCTCTAAGTGTGCTTTCCCTCCAGTTTTCATTCTTCTCTGCACAGCCTGCATAATCTTTCTTTGCAGTCTCTGGTGACATACTGGACACATGCTGTCACTCCTGTGGGACCTTGTTCTCACACAGTGAACTGAGCAAAAATACAGGGAGCATCCACAAGTGCACAGAAAGATCTGCTTGGTCCATGGGGCCCAAGAGGGCTTATGCACAAGTTATTCTGTGGGATATTGTATATGTCCACATAGGAAAAGCATGTGACGTTGTTAGAGCAAACTTGGGCAAAAAAACTCACATACTAATGAAATTTCCAAATTCTTAACAGAGCTCTGGTAAATAGTTGTACACTGACAATCCTTTAAACTAATCACATGGTCAAGTTTGAGCCCATTTCTTAGTGACAATGAAAACTGCTGATCCCAAAAGATCCTCTTCCTAGTTTAAATGCTTCTTCAGAACACAGATATGCGCTAGAGGTGCCTCACAAATAGCTGTTTAATATTTTTAAGGGGGGGGAGGGTTAAAGCTCATTTTGCTTTTCTGAAAACTTCCCAAACTGTTCACACCTGTCAAGTTGCAGGCAACATTCTGTATCTGCACCAGCTCTAGGCGAGCCCCTCATAGCACTGCTCCTGGTGTACATCCCTTCAGGAGAAAAAATTATAGTACTCCCTCATTAACTTGCCTTTTTATTTTTTTTTCAGAATTCTAATGTGAGGAATAGATTGGGAGAGCTTTGCCAGTCAATTAGAACTTTTTAACATCATGAACTTGATCAAGGAAGAAAAAAATTAGTTTTCTAAGCAACTGAAAATATGATGGAGATACAATTTATTATCTAAATAAGGAAAATATTATGGAATTCAATGTGAAAAAGGGTTCATTCTTCCATTAATAGAACACTTTAGCTTTTAATGTTACTATTGCACTTACTCCAGATTCTGGCATACATAATAAGAGACCTGAAACCTTTAGAATGACTTGCTGTTGAACTGAGCTGGCTTTTTAAACCATCAAAACTATGTAAATGGTAATGCAGAAAAGAAAAGTAAGCAAATAGAATGCAAATGCTGTAAAAGAAACTGGCATGGTGCTCCTGCCATCTTGTGGTTCTGCAGCACAGAGTCATAAGAACAAAAACTCATTCATTTCTATGCTTAAAACTAAGTTTCAGTATTAATTTTCCTGGTCTGTACCTGTGGCACAGGACTGCAAATAATAGCCATAAACGTATGAACTGTTCAGATAAAGCATAGCCATGTGTTGAAATAAAAACAATATGTATCAGGTCAATATATTAGGAAAGAGAAAGACATTTTGCCTCCACAGATCTCTTTCATTCTGCACTGGGCTCCAGCCATGCTTTTCCAAAAGAAAAAAACCCAACACTTTATTACATTTATATATGTACAAGAACACACACACACATATATATATTCCTATATATAAAAGCATTTTTCTTGTATTTTTCTCCTGGAAGTGCATACCTTTGTACCTCTATGTTCATGCACACAAACACAGACACGAACACCATTCAAAATGTATGCGTTTCAATATCTGAGATTCTAAATTGGACCAGCAGATAAAGTAGTACATGGCCAGCCTTACTTGTTTCAGTTTCACTTCCTCCTAGGAGAATCAAAACACAGAATTACTTCCCCAGCTGCAGCTTCCAGGAGCTACCACATCAAATCAGACAATCTGACCTGAATGTAAACCATTCAACTCAATTCAGCAAACCATCATGTTACCCTTCAGATAGATTCAGTCTGAAATTAAATATTGAGCTTGTTTTCCCAATTGGAAAGCAAAACTTTGCAAAAGAATTGAAACTTTAGGAATCAAAATTTCTGCTTTGCAGACTTTGGTGTGTTCAGCTTACTGTGGCCACATTCATTTTTCATTAGAAAGCCTTAATCAGATCTAATCAAAGGCCACTCCCTGATCAATCAGTATGAACAGAAACTGATGGCTTTCTTCATTTCACCTTGGAGCCCAAGGACAGAACCTGGCAATTTTTCCCTGCCCTGAAAACTTCAAACCTGATGACATATGATCAAGGCTTACGCCATTCGTTTGCAACCAGTTCCATAGAGCGAACACACTCACACTCCAAAACCAGAAAGAAATTAGAAAGTGAGGAATGGGTGGTCAGCTCCCTGGGGCCCCGAGATGCCTTCTTGAAAAGACACTACGGTGTGAGATTTTAGCAGATTGTATATAATTCCAACTGCAGAGAAAGAGCAAAGTGTTTACCATTCCATCCTGACCATATCCTGTGTCGATATATGAAATGTGCTTGATTCGTACATGAAGGCACAAATAGTCAGCAACTGTCGTAATTCCTCATACACAGCTGGGATGAGTGGTTACAATGGAGATGGAATAACCTGTTTAACTCCTTGACTCTGCACAGGAGTGCTTTACCAGCAGTCAAAGCAGTCCCAGCACAGGGCCAGTACTGACTCTTATGACTGGAGAACATGGATCAAAGAGTCCCTTTCCATCACTCTATCAAAGCAGGTGCCTGGGACTGGAAGACTTTACTCACTTTTTATAAGCACAGTAACTAGGTCTCAAAGGTGTACTATTCCAGAAAAAAGAAGGACTGTGACATGCTATCATTAGACTGCTTTGCACTAGGAAGTGTTGAGTGCGTAAATGCTTCTCACTTTGATCATCCAAAGCTTTATCATAGATAAGCACATCATAACCCTCACTACCCACAGACAGTCACTACTGGTTGTAAAGACAAGTTTATCTTGCCCAGGAAAAGTGATTTTTTCAGAATTATAGATCTGTATAGCTTGTAAAAGACCTCTGGAGGTCATCTGGTGCAACACCCTACTCACATCAGGGTGAACTCAAAGCTACTTGATTAGCTGAATTACAAATAGCTCCAAGGATGGAGATTTCACAACCTCCTTAGGACACATGCTCTGGAACTTGAATACCTTATTACAAAAAACACCCCCAAAACTAATATCTAGTTGGAGTTTCCTGTATTGTTCTTTGTTCCCTCTATCTCCCTCCTTTCTTGCCAGTCAGGACCCAGCCTCTGGCCCAGGTCTCTGGGTTTGCCTTTGCTGAACCTCATGATATTGCTACTATAAAATATTCTTTGCATATGTTGAAGAAAAAATAACTGATGATTGTAAGAAGGGCACAGTTTTAAAGTTAGTCATTGTTCAAAAGTATTTAGATGGGTAATATAAGATATCTTCAAGTTTCTAAAGAATAATTCACCTAAAATATATGTGGTACCAAGGTCAACTGAGAGTTTTCAGGTGCTCTGAGGAACAGGCTGATTTTCACTGTAGAATTATGTTTCCAGCCACTTACATTTTTCTGAACAATTTTTTTCTAAATGAAATCTTCTGTATCCTCTTGTCCTGTTCGCAAATTATTGCAAAAATCTGAACATTGGCAATTGAGAGGTAGGTAAAAATAAATTAACTTCTTCAGTTAAAAGAAAATAATTACTTTTTACTTTTATTTGAATGAAATATGCTGGAGGGAAAATGCTTTAACCATGAGTAAATACATCCTGCAGATGAGCTGGGACTGGATGAGCTATGATCATTGAAAACTGAATACATAACACATCACACAGTGCTAGATGCTCCATGCAACACATTTCATTGGTGGGTGACCAGGCCTAATTTTCAGAATGAAAGTGTCTCTTTATCTGTATTGCAGTAACACATACCAGAACTGCAGCCATACACCAGGATGTGTCATCACCAGAATCCTGTTGTGCTAAGTACCACTTACACAAGACAAAGACTATCTCTGCCTCAAACAACTTGCAGCTAGGATCAGGACAAAGGAAGACACAGAGAAATACTAAACAATTTCTAAGACCAGTAAGCTGAAAAAATCAAAAATTAATAATGCATTAAGACAGATGAGGTTCCCTATCAATGAATCAAATTTCCAAGGTCAAAGTCATCTGATACTGGAGAACTGTGAAACTCACATGTGAAACTCATTGGCCAAATAAAAGTTTTAACACCCCAGTCCACACAGAAAAGGAATGTCAGTTTTGTCAGTTCATTTTAGCTTAAATGCCAGAACTGTGAGTTACTGATTTAGGAGCACTAACCCTGCTGATAGTTTGTGTTGCTATAGGCCCTAATTTCCTTTTATAGCCCCTTGTCTTGTATTTTAAGACCTTGAAAATTATGCATTACTGGATATTTTTTAAGTGGCTGCTGCAAAATTAATTACATTCAAATTAAGAAATGTAAGGATTAAAGCAGTATCTGTCACCTGAATTTCATATCCCTGCTTGAATGCATTGTAATAGCCTTAGTTATACCTCTCCATGTTGTTCAGGTTTGTACCTCTCAGTATAAGGCAGGAATGGTCCCTGGGAACATGTCGCTGATTCACAGGAAAAGAAGCAGTTGCCTGTAACACTTTGGTTTGGTTTGTCATTCACACTGGGAAGAGTAAACTGACTTGGGAATCAAGAGGGTCTTCTGCATAAGACAGGTGAAATCTGTCCCACCGAATTACATTTTATCCCTCCCTCTGTCACAGACACTCTCATGTGTTTGCTAATTATGAGTTTCTCAATGAATGCCCGACTCGAGACTGTTGTTTCGTCAAAGCTGATCATTCACAAGGGAAACTGAAGTCAGTAAAAACTATACCTTCAATCTGAAAAACTGTCACAGTAAGTGTTCTGATAAAAATCTAGCTCCAGACATCTTGAAGTGGGCATCCAAGACAAAGATGTCTTAGACCTAAAATCGTTCTGTACCTCCATAACATCATTCCCCTCCATAAAAACAAGCCGATATTTTTAGAGTTGCAGTATTAAGCAGATAAATTTGTCATTTTTCAACAGTCAGGATGACACGACACAGTATTCTGTCTTCGAGGAAGGCCAATTAGAGTAAATATTGTACTGAATCACACTGTGATATTAATAAAACATATTAAAGAGCTTCTCACTAAGTAAGCACAAATTTGGAACAACAAAAAAAATACCTCAAAGAATGTATGCACAAGGGTCTTGTTCAGCACTAATGTTTAGAGAAAACCTTAATTTCTGCTTTTTTTTATACTCAAGTTACTTGATCTTGCAGGAAGTACATTTCTTTTTACACAAGACAGATTAAATTTTTAGTGTTTAAATTTCAGGTAATCCCATTCAATCACGTCACTAAGTGAATGACAAATACAGAATAACTTCTACAGCTT
Source organism: Myiotriccus ornatus (assembly GCA_036023395.1). Lineage (NCBI taxonomy): Eukaryota > Metazoa > Chordata > Aves > Passeriformes > Tyrannidae > Myiotriccus > Myiotriccus ornatus. The sequence continues at coordinate 14,821,252 of JAYRBT010000001.1, forward strand.
TGCAATAATCAAGTAAGAAGTGACAGTGCAATGAAATTCGAAACTTTTTTTTTTCTTCAGCTCTGGATTCGGACAAACTCACAATTACACCTTATCAGTAACACCTTGTAACTCTAAGAGTACTAAATAAACCTCTTCATTTGATTTAGTATTTCTTGTCTCATGAGATTGTTACTTTTTAAAGCTCTTATCACTGGGATAGACTACAGACATCAATTGGCCAGAAAAGTTTATGGTTTTATTTTCATAGGAACTTAGCTGTTCTTAATGTGCAGTTAAGCAGACACAAATAATCACTCTGAGATCCAAAGACAATTGCACTAGTTAAACCAAAGGCAGAAAGTTTTATTTACATGTCTGTTTCTATACTAACAAGAAAGCCTGTAGCTTTGGGGTAAAGGGAACTTTTGTGCCACTAATAACGTTAGAAGATTTTTAGAGACTGAATTTCCATCAGCTTAGGAAAAAAGTAAAAGACTGTCAAGTTCAGAAGTAGCCATTCATGTCCTAGAATTATTTGTGGTGTGCTTGTCTAAGGTAGACTGGCTTCAATACAGCTCATCAACTTGCCTCTTAGTGATACTTTACTTATGATTAAGCCTTTACTCACTTGTACAGACTACTTAACATTTAAAATGAAATTTTATTGAAAAGGTTGCTAATGTGGTTCAGACACATTTTTCTTTTTTCAGATTGCTAATTACTATAGGGGAAATCCTTCCTACACTGACTACTGAACACTGAAGAGAAGAGTGGAGGACTAACCAGAAATATCCATCTCATTCCACAGTTAATCAAGCCTTATGATCCAAACATAAACTTTCAAATTGAGCTATCACAGGTTAAGCTGCTAAATCTGTGCTCAAATACAACTGATGCATCTTTATGACCACATATTACTAAAAATAATTAAAACAAAACTTTAGGATGGAAGATGCCTGACTAGCAAAATTTTGTTTCTGCTGATCAAGGACCGGCAAAATGGTTAGAAAATCAACCAAGGTCTTATGATTAAAATTGTGAGACTTTCTTGGTAATAGGTGATGACTTACTAGATTGAACAAGACTGTCAACATGAAATATTTCTTTTGCTATTTTTAAACTGTGAAAAAATAATATTTTTCTACTTGAGTGATTTCTTAGTGAGACAAACCATGAAAGCTGAGTCCATTTTAAAAGCTCTGAGGAAAGGATATACCAATGACTTTCAACAGAGAATCACCTGAGGAAGGGAATTCTATTTTGATAGCCAGAGAGGAAAGAGGAAGGCAAGGAGGAGGATCAATCACAATATGTGGATAGGAGCATCCTAAGAGGGGTTGAAAAGTGACCTTAACAAGCAAAAAGGGACTTCTTGGTTTAAAAAAAAATTATGTTCTATGGGCAATCCTCCTGCTGAATTGTGGTATGACACTTTGGTACAAAGCTTCCTTTTCTCCCAAAAACTTTAATCATAGCTACCTTCAAATTATTATTCTTTAGTGTATGGAGCAGAGCTGTGAACACACAAGTCATTCTGGAAGGGACTTTATTACTCAAAAGCTTTTTAAAGCAGTTTAGTTAATTGCATTTGCACAATTTTCAGTAATACATATAGATGAAAAGCACTGGTAGTTTCAGTGTAGTTGAGAAGAACAAAGCTTTATGGTTCAGAGAATATAGGAATATTGAGTATTAGGGATGCAGGCCACAGAATGCACTGAATTACAGATTTTACTGTTCAGGAGATGGATTCACTGGGGCTGCTAGATCTGGATGCTATAACTTTCACCATGTGTTATGAGATGCAAGGTGCTTGGAAATCCCCAGTGGAAGCATTGAGAGTTCATTTTGCAGATGCAAAAGACCTTGTATACCTCCTTCACCCAACAGTTATTGCAGAAGGGTGGGTATTACACGTGTGATGTCACTGTCCACTGTTAGAACACCGGGGATTCAGCAGGGCCTGGCTTCTTATTCAAGCTGCCAGATGGAAATCCTTAGTACGCCCAAGTTTCTTTTTTTATTCTCTCAGAAGAGGAAGAAAGCAATGCAAACTAATAGTTAATTCAGGGAAAGCTGTCCAAAAGCCCAATGTGCTTTTATAAATAGCAAATTTGCCTTTCGGTCACACCCAGAGGGTAATTAAGGGCATCCTAAAAGAGGCCAGTAAGAAAGTAAGATTGAATCAACAACTGGTAGGAAGTATCTTTCCCTATTATTTATAGAGAAATACCACATGAACAAACTCGGTAAAAGGAGTCTTATTCAGAGCAACCAGATATCTGTTAGACAGCCACACTTGGTAAAAACTAATGTATTTCTTCAGGGATTAGAACTTTCCCATTTGTTTGTTGCTGTCTCTTGGTGATCAGTGTGACTTCCTTGAACATCATTTCTACTCCTCTTTGAATTGTTATAGGACATTTTGCAATTTTATTCTTTCTGCAATATCAAAAAAATAACTGCATCTTTTTACTATGAAGGTATTGTAAATGAACAGTTTGATATGAGGGGCCAGATTTCTCTGGAGGCAGGGATCTGGCAAGTGGCAGATGCTTTTTAATTCTGCTCTTTTACTTATTCTAGCATGATCAAAAATTCAACAAATACTACTAAGCATTTTGGCACTAAAACGTACCTGAAAATCCAAATATTGCCAGCTCCTTTCTCGATAAAGATTGATAAATCTTTGTTTGGAAATCCCTTGAAGATATAATTTCCTGTAGCTTCTCCATTGTTTCCTCATTCTTTGAAGCAGAACTCGTAAGGCTCCAAGTGTTTTTTTCTTCCATTCATGTGAGTATTCAGTTTCTTTTACAGTCAAGAGATTAAAAGTGAAAAAAACCCACCTTATAAAGAGAAGGAAAACAACCCAAGTAATATTTTCCAATACTGACAGGGAAAAAGAACATTTGGGTATAGATATGGTTGGGGCTTTTTTTATAACTTCTGTTCTCACTTTCTTCAAGCCTTTTCAAAAAAATAAATACTGTACAGACATTACATGTCTACTAGATGTCAGTGTTAATTGTTTCTCCCAGCACAAACAAGAGTAAAAAACATTAAGCATATACTTCTAAGTTAAACCTTGGAAATTACTACATTAAAATTCACCATATAACTACACTGCTGAGTTTGTCATCTGAATTTTTTCTGTTTTCCCTCAGGAATTTAATGCCTATGACTTTAAACAAGAATTTAAGTCTCTTCCTTATATATGTAACCTGCTATTTTGTCTTATAGTTGAAAGTTTTTCACTTTGTCTGTATTACCAAGGGTATACATAACAGAAGTGAAAGGTCTGATTAATACTACTATCAGGAGTGTGTGCTAATCTCTTCTATCCAGAGAAGTTGTAGGTTATTTCCAAGCTGATGTCATTTATAGAAAAAAAGCATTTTTTAAAATCCTGACATGATTGGGAAATTTATAATTTAAAGTACACCCTCCCTATTAAGGTGGTTATTTTCTGCAGATTATTCTGTCTGGCCCTTTTTGCCCCTTTCATTCTGTGAAATAGTTCAGGACCCTGCTGATAGGCATAGCATAAATGAAAGGTAAAAATTGTGTTGTCAAAGCAGGACATACATAAATTAGTGCTTCAGAGGTTTATACTTGGAGGAGGTAAGGCACAGTCATACATGTGCACCGCCTGTCTAAATAGAAATTATTGCTTTCCCGATAGTTAGCCACAGTACTTATTTTTGTTGTTAAAAATAAAATAAAAATCACCTTTCATACCACCTGGTCATCCCAGCCCAGAGGACTCTGGAAAGGGGCAAGGGAAATATTCCTGAGCTGAAAATCAGCACTATTCCATCACACCTCAGACAGGGAAGGAAGCCCCAGGGCTGAGCTTATATAGAGCTCCTGGAGACACAGGTGTGGGTGGAGGCCCCAGGTGAGGCTGGTCAGCGTTTTTATAGCTTATTAGTGCACTCAGGGCCCTGGTAATGGGAATGGTGAGTCAGAAGGAACACAGCCATGCTAGACTATGGGTTCTTGGTTTTACCAGTGCAGAAGAACAAACTAAATACTGGCCTGATTGTCCCCAGCTAGAGCAAGACAGAAAAACAATCATTCCTAACTGAGGACACGCTCACAGGAAGCACAAAAGACAGTTCTTGATTTCAAGACTAATACTTCTATAAGCAGCAACTTCTTATTTCTCTGTCAAAAGCTTATCACAGAACCACAGAAACCAGGAGATGAATGGATTTAAAGACACTGTATAGACCATTCACCTGCCCCAAATGCTGTAGAACTGAAGTCCTAGCAGCTGATCTTAAAAATCTCAAGTAATGGTTTTATAAAGGCATATGCCTTTTTAAAGGTACGGGCCCTGCTGGAAAATATTTTGGGGGTCGTGTGGGTTTTTCAGTTCAAAGAGTTTATGTCAGTTCTTTTTACCTTGGAGTCTATTGTTTCTCATCCTCTCAATCAAGAACACAGAGAACAGATCATTTTTTTTCCTCTGTTAGTTTCTTCTGGTTTTCAAGACTGATTAGTCACCATGATCATTTCCTTCCTGACTAAACAACTCCAGGTCTTTCAAGCTTTCCTCATAGGTCACATGTTTTAAGAGATGGATCACTCTTCTTGTTTATTTCTAAATTTTCTCCAATTGTTCTGTATTATTCATGAAGCATGAGTATTGAAAGAAATACTCTGGTTGCTGAATGCATGCTAAATATACCAGAAAGTTGACTTTTAAGGCACAACCTGACACCTGCCTGTATTGCATTACACCCTTCTTTCCCAGATTTTTTTGTCAAGTTTACCAGAAGCACTTCGAATTACAGTTTTGTCTTCTAGCGTAGTTGGTGTTGTCTGTAAATTTAGGAGTCATACTCCCTACTTTTTCACCATGGACACTAATAAAAATGTATCCTCCTCTTTGGGTGATGAATCACTAATTAAGACTGTAAGAACAGTTTTCCAACCAGCTTTGCACTCTAAAGCAGTTTCATCTAGACTGTTTTTCTGCAGTTTGTTTATGACAATGTCATGGGAGAAAGTGTCGAAATACCAAAAACCAAGCATCTTTCCTGGCAAAAGAACATGTTCACCTTTGTGAATGAAACTACTTGACACAATTTTTTCTTAATGAACCTGTACATGTAGGTGTTTATAAATTCTTCGTTTCATTATTTGCTTCACTATTTTTTCATAATAAAAGATAAGAGTCTATAACTCCTTATATTCCCTTTGTGATGAGCCTACTCTACTGCAGAACTTTCTGAGTATCACCTGGTTTTTTTCAAAAGTTTACAAAGATGACTGTGCAGGACTTTGAGACCATATCAGACTTTTTCTCTAAGTGTTTAGTGAGGAATTCCACTGAGCACTCTTCAGTGAGAACTCCACTCTTCCAATTTGAAAAATGCATGATTAAGTAGCCCTCAATCCCACATTCCCCTGTTTTCAAGCTCCCTTCAGGAATTCAAGTTAAAGGAAGTCAGTCATGTTCCCTATTGTATTAATTGAATTCATTGAAATGCTTTACTTGAATGAAATACACTCTCTACAGGGGATCAAAACAGACTGCCATGAGGTAGCATAAAATAGCTACTCATCCTTCCTTTTGTTAAATAGGTTAAACCCATCTGCCAGGCTCTTAGGTGTCCGTTTTCTAGCCAAAGGTGGGTTTTTTGGAGGAGCAAAATAAAGCAAATACACCTTTAACGACAATAACCTAAAACAAAGTATTATCACCTAGAAAAAAAGTTATTTGAAAGCCAAGGGCACACAATAAATGTCAGTGGTTTTCCATTCCCAGCAGAGGCTAACATGCCTACTTGTGGTCTAGAAGGACGAAAATTAAAAAACTCACTAGACAAACTGAGAAAGTTGATGCTTATCTTCCTGCTATAAGCTGGAACATCATTAATAAATTTCCATCTCCAGATCTGAATAGTCACCTTGAAGAGAAGACTGAGTAGAAATGAATGACTGGAATACTTTTCCAGGACAAACATTCTCTTCACCATTTTATCAGCTACGTCTACGCCAAGAGATTCCAAGTGCTTCAACTGCACTCCAGAATGACTCGCAGGGTGTGGGGGTTTTTGAGGAAAAGCAGATACACTGAAAAAACAGGAACAAATGTGCTCTAATATGCTTTGGTTCACTCCTGATCATCCAGATTTTCAGTCTGGTTTCTCAATAGACTAAGATTGCAGCAAAGGACTTGGAGTTCATGTGCTAAGATTCAGCCTTTCAATGCAACTTGATCTGCTCTGTATTTAAGAGACACATTTTCTTTACCTGATTTTAGCTTTTAGAGCTACTGTACTAGCTGACTCCTTGGAACGATAAAAACCAGCTCCATCTTCTTAAAAGTGCCAAAATGGCCATCTCAAAGGCTGCTTTAAACAGCACTATTTTGACTGCTCTTTCTACTTCCCTCTTCCATGTGTCTCATGTAACATTCACACCTGTTTGTTGAATCCTGAAAACTCTTCAGAAGCCAAATTCCCAGAGTCAGATCATTGGTAAAGATATTACATCTCCAGAGTTGTCCCCAGTACTGACCCTGGGGAACATCACTTGTGACCAAACCGCAGCTGGATTTAGCTCTGTTCCCCACCACTCTCTGGTCCCCGCCATCCAGACAGTTTTTCACCCAGTGAAGGGTGCACCTGTCCAAGTCCTGAGCAGCCAGTTTCTCCAGGAGAATGCTGTGGGAGACATTGTCAAAGGCTTTACTACAGTCCACGTAGACACATCCACAGCCTTTCCCTCATCCACTAAGGGGGTCACCTTCTCAGAGAAGGCCATAAAGTTGGTGAAGCAGGATCTGTCTTTCACAAATGATGCTGACTGTGTCTGATCACCTCGTTATCCTGCACATGCTGCATGATCACACTCAAGATGATCTGCTCCATGACTTTCTCCAGCACTGTGGTCAGGCTGACAGCCTTATAGCTCCACGTATCTTCCCTCTGGCCCTTCTTGTAGATGGGTGTCCCATTTGCTAACTTCCAGTCAACTGGAACCTTCCCAGGTTAACCAGGACTGCTGGTAAGTGACTGAAAGTGTGTTGGATAAATAAGGCAAGAGGCCAAGAAAGGTGAAATCATAAAGAATTTTGTCTTTTTTGGCTTCTGATGAAGAAGAATAGGTTTGGAATAAAAGGAAAAAAGAAGGTACATTCATTAAAATGCTTAATCTCTGGACATTTGACACCTCTTGACAAAGAGGAAAGCATTATTAAACTCAGAAGTCAAGTGTTACATGAAAGTGGCATCATTCCTCCACACTGCAGAGTGCTGTACCACCCAGATTTGGATAGAGAACATGAACAAGTGCCAGAGAGAGCACATCAGCAGACGCACGTGTAGGATGGTAAAGTCTTGATCTTCACAATAGAGCTGAGATCAGAAATGTGCTGAGATGCAGAAATTCACTTTCAAGCACTCTTTTTAGAGTTACCCTTGCTCAGTGGGAATCCCCACTTACTGTACAAAATCAACTGAGAATTGCCAAGATGAATCATAGCAGTGGTCCAACCTGCCCTAGCCAAAACCAGAGATGTTGAGTTCCAGACACCTTGGGTCTAAAATCACTAAAAAATACGTTGCTTTTTAAGTCACAGCTTTCTTTTGCCGTTATTTCTGTATGTATTTCAAGTCTACTCTATGTAAGCCATGTTGCTTTGTCATAGCTCTAAGACTGCAGTAATAGCAAAGGGATACATTTATTTGTAACTATTAGTCAAATTAATAATTCTTTAAAAACTGCTGCCCCTAGTTTGGTGGCAAACTTGGTTTTGATTTTTTTTTTTTTTTGTCTTTGTGGCAAAAGCACAAAGGTTCACAAAATTAACATAAGTAAATGTCAAGAGATGAAAAAATAGAATGAATCAGTATGATCACTGATCAATATTCATATACTTCAAACAGTAAAACATCTCTACTCTGAGACATGAGAAACAAATGAGACATGAGAACTTAATAGCATGTAGGTGTCCAGAGGAAATTATTGTTCTCCTATGGCCACCACCTTCTCTCTCTGTCTGTGATTTAGTGGTCTTCAAATACAAAAACATTACTAATGACAAGTGCAGGTCCCAAGAAGGAAACAGATTACCAAGCCAAAAATGAGATGTAAATGTTCTTCAGGTAATGGCATTTCTCAGGTGTTACAAGGGATCTAAAAAATTATTTCTCCATCTTCTCCTGTGCACCATAGTGATTTCCATAAACCCTCCTGAAATTCAGGCGCTTATCCTACAAAGAGAAATCACCCAGTTTAAACTTTTGAATAGTCCCATTAGGTTTGCTGAAATTACTCTTTCACATGAAGCCAATCACTGTTATCAGGATTTCTATGACTAGAGAAAAGTTTCCAAAGCTCACCTAAGTATTGGTCAAAGAATCAGGTTGCTGAGTAAGACTCTGCCAGGGCACTAGGAATGAAACTGAGATGTGGGACGCCTCATGTCATGTTGAGGAGAACTCCACAGACACTGAACGTTGCTGAGATACCTCATATTTTATCTGCTGCTGGAATAAAATAGTTTGAAGTGTATTTGAGGAAATAAAAATGAATGAATAAAACAAAGTTGTAAGAACACAGGCAAACAGGCTTCATTACTTTTGCTGCGCTCGGTGCTTCACAATGAGACAATACACGCACTCTCCTTGGACACATTAAAATTTCCAGTTCCGTGTGCACAACCGATATCATGGACTTAAAGCCCCAGCAAAAATGAAGGGAAGGCATCACTTTGTCCTCTGTGGGAGCAGAAGACAAGTTTGGAAGCTCACCCTTCCCCTGTGGCTGGTAAGAAACCTGAGTAATTTCATGTTAGTACATGAAGTTTCAGGATGAAAGGTGTAAAAGGCTTTAGATTTTCCCTGTGATGTTCCCAAAAGAAATATTGAACAAACCCTCATTTTTTTTTTAATGAGATTCTCAGCTTAAAATGACTGCCAACCACTGCAAAAATCAGAATCATTTCTTGAACAGAAAAATGGAGAAGAGACATTTATCTAAGAGCCTTTCAGCTCAGACTAGTTTGTCATTCTCGGACCTCATTTTTAATTTTGAATAAAAGATATTACTTGAGTCCCAAGTTTAATTAAAATTGGGACATATTTTTTTTAAAAATTATGAGATTTCCTACTTCAAATAGAGAAATCTGCCTTCTCTAGCTGTTGAGTCATTGGCTAATCCAAAATAAGTAACAGTTACATGCAATAAAAAATAAGGTTGCACGAGATTTTCTATTGAATTTAACAGTATGTTTTCACAGTGTCTCTGAGTAAGTGCACGTATCATGCCAAGGTACATATATGACATATATTTCTTTATTCTTAGAAACAGTCTGTATTTTCTTTCTTCATACACTGGATCCAACCTTCACTGAAATAAATTCACACTGAAGCAAGTGATGTCTTCCATGGATACAACATTATGATATATATGTGGGACCAACATGAATAAATCCATTCATTCTTTACAGTGAATCTTTATTAATTTTACATAATATTAAAAAAAATAAATACTGCTATTTCTATGGTATGTGCCCCATATACTTAATACTGGGCTTCAGTATTAAGAAAATAAGACATTAGTCAATATGTGTCTGAATAACCAACTATGTTTAAGAATTCACTCAATTAAGAAGCCAATAATTATTTGTTGTAAATGTCACATTATAACCTGCAAGAAAACTGGCTTCCTCCTCCATCAGTGTTGTATCTAATTATATATCCCAGATGAAAATATAGAATTTCTTTCCATTTCTGTTATATGATTTCTAAGCAAATTAGAAATTGAAAAGTCTGGAAAACTCACACTGCTTTAAAAAAAAAAACAGTGGGAGCATGTCCACCAAACAGAAAGTATTATTGTTGTGGTTTTAAATTGAATATCACACCTGTATTTGGTATTTAATTGACATATTAACTTACCTGGTGCCCTACTCCCCCAGGAGGAACTGAGTATCCCAAATTTGCATTGATGTAATTGACTGGAATGAAACATCTTTCATTTCCCAAGCCCTTGTAGGTCATCCCACTCCACAGGTTTTGCTGAAATACAAGACCTTTTTTTTAAATAATACTCTTATCGTGTGCATGTGCAGGTCTCAGAAGTCAGTCAGAATATAGTAATTTTGTTTCACAGCACAAATGTTGTGGTTAAAACAGTCCTGTTTTTAGAAATCTGATAAAATTAAGTGGCATTTCCTGTTTGAAAGAGGAGAGCAACAGAATTTTTCAGGACCATGCAGTGCAGAAACATTCAAGTAGGGCGACTGATTTCATGGGATATGGGCTAACTTGTCTACAGTTGAGAATGTAAGAAAAAGTATTCCCTGCACTCCATACAAATGTGTATTGTCTTACCTATTTATCAGGAGGTGGGAATACAACATTAGAGAAGGCCCTTAGATGCACATCTAAATAAAGGTATAATGTGTACTTCCGCAAAGCTGTGAGGAAATTCCTTCCCTATCAGCCCTTTTTTTTTGTCTGTGGTTTTTCTAGACCAGGGGAGCAGACAAGTGGGCAGTAAACTCTGTGTACTGACTTTTAAAAGAACTGATCATCTGAGTATGACAAGTCTTTCAGAGCTCAGATATGGTTATCATAATTTGGACATCTGCATATAAATATCCACAGAAAGTTCACAAAGTTTTGATGTCTAGACCGAGATAAATGTTCTTACATTGCACTCCATAAATAAGAAACTCATCAGTTAACTACAGTCACTGCCTGCCAAGGATGCCCTCACCTCGCCAGAGGATGTCCAGCCTCTCTCCTTATTTGCCTTTGGCAAGGAGAGATCATTGCAGGTACATTTACTCAGATGACACATCTGAGCCAGTTGTAAATAAAGCTGCAAATTGATAAATTCCATGTAGTAGCTTTTATAAATGGGTTTCTGATGTTTTCTTTATTTTTTTTAACCATGGAATCTTACAGACTTGTTTAGATAATGTCACAGTAAATTCAAGTACCCATCTGCAACACCATATGTTAAAAATGAAGTACTTCTGTAAAGTAAATATGGAGCCAAAATCTAGTAGAATAATACCACAGAAATTTTGCAATTGTGTTTTTTTTGCTAAAGCTGGAAATCAGTACTGAATCTCAATCACTATAGCTGTATAGCCCCCTGCTTGAGGATGTTGCTGAGGTTACTGCACTTCACTGGACTTGTCTGATTTACCAATGGCTTGGCCTAGGCTTTGGGAATAGGATTCACATGAAAAAGTGTAGTGTCTAGTGTAAGCAGATCTGAGCATCTGAGTTAAAGGTATAGATTTTCTGTATAGTCATGGAGAAAAATAAGTCTTTTAAGGTACAAATCATCACAATCTAAAGTAGAAATCTAAGCCAGGCCAGATGAACTGTGTCTAAAAAAATCCGTTTTCTTCTCACTTACAGACCCTTCAGAGAATCCAGGGTAAGTAACACAGACACAGATGTCAGTACCATGGAATTCTATCTTATACGAGATTAATCCCTGATCAAAGGTCTAAACCTGCTTGCATTCAAGTCCAAAGGGGCTTCAGAATTGCCCTCCTCCTGTAGAAAGTCCCAAGTCCATTAAAATTATTGTCCCTCGAACATTAGCAAATTTGCAGATGACACCAAGTTGGGGGAAAGTGTCAATCAGCTGAAAGGCAGGAGGGCTCTGCAGAGGAACCTGGATAGGCTGGAGAGTTGGGCTGATTCCAACGGGATGAGGTTCAACAAGGCCAAATGCCGGGTCCTGCACTTTGGCCACAACAACCCCCTGCAGCGCTACAGGCTGGGCACAGAGTGGCTGGAGAGCAGCCA
>JAYRBT010000001.1:14833128-14992019 GCA_036023395.1 Myiotriccus ornatus
GAGGGAGCTGGGGTTGTTTAGTCTGGAGAAGAGGAGGCTCAGGGGAGACCTCATCACTCTCTACAATTACCTGAAAGCAGGTTGTAGCCAGGAGCTTCTCCCAGGCAACCAGCAGTAGGACAAGAGGGCACAGTCTTAAGCTGTGTCAGGGGAGGTTTAGGTTGGATATTAGGAAGAAATTCTTTGCAGAGAGGGTAATCAGGCATTGGACTGGGTGCCCAGGGAGGTGGTGGACTCTCCATCCCTGGAGGTTTTTAAGATGAGACTGGATGTGGCACTGTGTGCCATAGTCTGGTAACCACGGTAGTGTTGGATCAAGAAGTGGACTTGATGATCTCAGTGGTCCTTTCCAACCCGTCTGATTCTATGATTCTGTGATCTCTGGCAACAAAGAATTTCATTGATAGGCTTGTTCACATACATATACATGCAGCAAGTGTCAAGCAAGGACTGACCTTCCACACACATCGAAACCTCCTTGATTCTAGTTTTCATATGAAATAGTCAAACTCTGCCCTATGCCTGGCACCACTTGCCAGGCATTTCAAATATCCAATAGCTGGTGCTAGCAAACATCTGGAAATCTGATAGGTCACCACCTGCAGCAGCAGTGCAAATAAATTATTATACAAATGACTATCAAGCACCTAAAGCAGTAAAAATTAGGTCAGCAGCAAATGTAAGATAAAGACACCACCTGTAGCATAACAGACAGGAGACAAAAATACATGTACCTTGACAAGTTGGTTTTTAGGATTCTTTTTTGAATGTCTGTTTCTTTCCAAGTGCCCAGGCAACATATGTTATGCACAATAGTCTACGCAATATGATAAATGGTCTGCCTGTAAAGTAAATGAACACACATAATTATACAGGAATTAAATAAAATCTAAAACAAGAATGAGTGTGTAAGTTCATGAATAAGTGAAAGTACACAAAGTAAGGTATATGTAAACTTATCTTGTGTCCTATGAATCATTCTTGACATACAACTGTAACGGCAGCCTTCATTAGAAAGGGGAACAGCAAAAACTTCTAAGAAACGAAGTAGGAATGCTTCCTAACGTTCAGTGGTTTGGCATTCTTTGTTAAAAAGGTGAAGGAAGCATAAACAGAGCCTGCATGCATTTCATGAGTCACTTCAGAAATTAAAATTTCGCATATGAAGCTATGTCACTTGAAAAAGAGGATGTGATATGCATGTGATGGGCATGAAAATAGTGTACACGCTTCTTGTTGCTAGTTGTGGACTCTGCTTTATAAATGTTCATCTTTCAAAGGCTGAAATTTCAGAGAAGGAGGTAACATTTGATACCTGAAGGTTTTCATTTTATTCTAGAATGTAAACACATCCTATAGAAAGGAAGATAATGCAGTTTTAGGGACTCGGGAAATAAATGTGTGTGTATGTATGTGTCGTAACCATGTATGTCTTCTGGGATCATAAATTAATTTACAGATCTACTGATCCTCTAGCTGATGTTGTCTTATTTTCCCTGAAAATCATTCATAGATACATTTAGTATTCTGAGAAGTGCACGCAGTCATCTGAGGACCATGGACGAGGACAGAGAGGGAAGGGATGGATCCCTACGTATGTACACACTTACAATGATCCCATTCCACCTCCAATGGCAGACTGAGCTACATCTTTACAGTGAAGTCCTACAAGGAATGGACTGCTATTTGCAGTCAGCTTCCTCATCCCAAACTACCTTCCCTCAGGCTGCAGGGTTTTACAGGTACTGATCTGTCTCATCTCCTCCAAGTAGAGCGTCCCTTTCCATCTCACCAGCTCTACTTGGGCAGCAAACTTTCTAGCAAGATGACTGTGGTTGTGTTGGCTAAAAAGAACTGGAAATTCATAGTAATTTATCTCTTTGTAACATCAAATGCACAGCAACATGGTTGTCTGATGTTTTAAATTATTAGAAGGGAATATTTCAGTAAGTTTCACTCGAGCTCAGTTGTCAACTACTGCATGGAGCTGAAGTGACAGAGGGAAATGCTTTGGCTGATACCAGATCTTCCCTGTTCTGCTGTGTTACCTGTTCTTCCTGCAGGATAAGAGAATGCAGGGAAAGGGAGAACAAGCTAAAAAAAAATGAAGTTGTGCAATAGCTATCTGTTGCTGGGCAGAGCGCAGCACTGAAATATTGGGTTATTTATTGGGTGTTTTCCTTTACAAACTTGGACTTAAGAATTCTGCAGTAACTACATACTCCCAGTTTTCACTCAGGGAAGTCTGCAAATATCCCTGCAGTTGAACACAAACTGAAAACATGATCCTAAAATGTAGAACACATAAACGAACAGGAAAACCTGCTTCACCATTTCTAAATCAGTGTGCTGGCATCTTGCTTCTGACTGAAGTTATTGGCACTTAGAGACATCACATAGAGTTGGTCAAGAATCCAGCAACATAGAGCAATTTTATGATGATCAGAGGCCTCATGGAAACATTTTTGTTTCAAAAAACTCTCACTAAATAGGGAGCAGCATTCCCTGTGGTTTCCTGCCACCTCATCTCTCCACCACAAGCTTCGATCACTGGGGCTCGTGGCCCCAGACTATCTCTTCCCTCCTACCAGGACTGCCCCAAGACCAAACTGCCCCAAATTGAAGTAGGACTTTTAAGACACCTTTAAGACACAGTAAAATCTCCAGTAGCTATGTAGGAGCTAGAACCTAAGTCCCTTCTATGCCTTGCTATGCAGCCGTATAGATTTTTTGCTGAAGCCAGACTTTCTCTGTATCCCGGGATTTGCACTTCATAGCAGGCGTGTGCACTGAGGGGCTTTCCAACCACCCCTGTGTGCCAGAGCCTCTCTCAGAGCCCAAATTCCTACCCACAGTCTTATAGCTGCTGGGAGCTGCCCCTGATTGGCCCAGACCCCTGCACTGCACTTGCAGAATCTTACCTCCAGCTTCACTTTATGGGGGGGAAATCCCATGTGCCTTTGTCAGCCTTGCTCAGGCTGCTGAGAAAGCTTGAAACAATACATCATTCACAGAAGCAAGGCCTACATGATACAGGTATACTCTGCTGCACTTTCCCACTGCTAGCCAGTTTATTAGGTATAATGCTACTTCCCTGCCCATGTGTTTGCTGTTGAGGCAGGCTCTGGTCTGGGGTAATTTTCTTTGTTTTTCCACAGTTCCAGAAATGCAGGAGGAGGAGACGATCCAGATAACAGAGACAAGTGTAACCCTCATTAATAACAGGACCAGCCATGTGAAGAACTGCTCCTCACCTGAGCAAAACCACAGGGTATCCAGTCCTCAGTGCTACCATGTCCTTCTTTAAAAGCAGCACATGCTGTTACAAATGCAGCTCTAACTTTTCTCAGTGTGGGATTGTGTTGTTCTCTTTCGAACAAGACAGATATATTCCTTTGTCCCTCCTTGTAACAGAGAAGAAATCAGTTGAGGCTGTGACTCAAAGCAAAACTGTTGGCCCCATTGAAGACCACAGCCTCTCCTTTGAAGACCAAGTTAGATGTGACTTAATAACACAGTTTTTAGGCACATAATTACTAGTTGTATTCCCAAGATAACCTGATGCTGGCAACATGTGCTGTCAGATCCTTGAGACTTCATTATTCTGGTTCTTACCACTTACAGAAGGCTGTGAGTAGTAGCCCTGGGGCTACCTGTGGCACTGAAACACCCTCTTAAATGTAACACTCTCCCATCCCTGCAGACATAGCTTTCAGGGTGTTGACCCAAATAAGGGACACCCCACTTTCCCTTCCTTCTAAAAAGCTAAATAGAAGTTTAGTTATAGTGATATTGGTTATAGTGAGATTTTCCCTACCCAATGAGTTTCTTCCTCCAGCTACAACTTAGTTTTGTGTGCCATCTATCCTGCGTAAAGTCCTCTCTCAGAGGTGTGTTACCTCACTGCAACCAGTCCTCTCCACTTACATCGCTTTTATTTTACTTACTTATCCATGCATTTCTTGAATGCAGATCGCTTATAACTAATGAGAATTTCTAATGACCGTGATTCATCAAATGAGTTATGGATTAAACTATTAGTTGTTGTTATTATTGCTACTATTACTGCTATTAATAAGCCTTATTGATATTTATTAATAGAACTTACTGGCATTTAAAGAGAAAATGCAATTTTGTAGCAATTTATAAAGTTATTCAGTTTTTCTGGAAACACACAAGAGCATAGAATACATCCAAATGTGTAATTTTTTAATTCAACATCTCTCTCTCTAACATAAAAATACTTATTACCATATTACCGAGCAATCTTTTTGCTATTATTAATCCCATGTCTCTGTAGTAGCAACCAGTGTTGTCATTAAGGGCATTCTGGAAAGGAAGTACTCATCACTGACAAAAAAAACCACAAAATCCCATGTACTTTACAGAAAGAAAGAAAAGAAAGATCATTGATTGAAGAAGACCAACTTCTTCAGAAATTTCTGAACTTGTGTGTCGCTTTTAAAAATTCCCCACCCACATTATTCTCTTTGAAGCACGCTCTCACAGAGATACTCCTTCCATTTCTTGCCATAAAACTGTCAGCTGAGTGTTTCGTGTTGTGATACAGCTCTCTGTGTTACAGGAAATCGACCTAAGTAGTTTTCCTGTGAGTATAAAAAAAGCAGATAAAATCCATTAACCCATTCAATACATGATATATTTACAGACTTGTAACTTTGCATTCCCTAGAACAAATTAAAATGGTCTCAGTGGGAAACAGCAGTGGTTGTGGGGAAGGGTTTTTTTCTTTATGAACCTCTTTTTTCGAGTCATTGGGTAATTTATTTATCCACAAAAGATATGCGTGGGTGTGTTCACGAGTGGCCCTTCTTTATAAAATTGCTGTTTCTAACAGCTGCAAAATAATTATTTTCATGTGAATATTCTATCTCAGTCTAGAAAATTAACATCTGTTTTTCTTCTTCATTTGGCAGGCCAGTATGTTGCTGAAACAGAGCTGTGCCATGAGCTCAGACCCAGCTCTAAATGCTCAAAGTGTGGTAAATATTTCTGATTTAACTCTTGCTAAAGTCTCTTGCTGGATTATTAAATATGTGCAGACTGCAAGAGATTAGGAGCTGTGAATAAGGCAGTGCAAGTTCATAATCCTTACCTAAATTTCCCTAGACATCTAGACAAAGAGAAAGTCTGGAGCTGTAATAAGGATATCTTGCACTGTGGAATTCTTAATAATTTTTAATGTTCTGCAGATAATGGTTTGTCAAAATACACACTCTCCTAGAAGCATCCTAATATTTCACAGGAATAAAATTTGCAGTACAAATGGGAGAAGACAGCACAGAGGACTTCAGCTTAAACCATAATAAGAGGTGAGCAGGGATCATAAACTCAAGATTCAAACCCCAAAATGTGTAGCAGTAACTTCATCCGTCAGAATTTTTTTGTTATCTACCTATTAATTTTGAATTCTTCTCCAAAAAATCCTTTATCTGTGGTATATTCTGCCTGAACTCTGCTGCTGGAACCACTGAATAATACCAGGTTGAAAGGAACTCAAGTTACAAGACCACCTTATCTCACTGCATCTGACCATACTGCAAAGGGAGTAAACAAAACCACTGAAGAGACACACAGATGCAGGTCAGAAAGGAACAGCATAAGAACCATCTTCAAAAGCAAAATAGGTCATATTTCAGGGAAAGGATTTTTGACCTTCCAGTGGCACTCAAAAAAAGCTGCAGATGACCCCTAATTGAGACAAAATATTGCCAACTCTTCTCTTTTGTGGAAACAAGAGGCCTGTGTAGCCTTTCTTTTGCTTTGTACTCAGTCTTATGTTCTCATAAATTCTGAACTACAACTTCTTCCTGTTCTACTTCCCACTCTCTTGCTGATGATACATCACCATGTAGCTCTGAAATATAGTCGTAATTTTTCAGTAAATTCCAACAGTTAATGTTTATTGTTGGAGTCAGCTGTCCCTTAGTCCAGTTTCACATCTAAACCCACTTATCTGGGGAAAGGTACAAATGAGAGAATATATAATTTCTTTCACAGCATGAACCTAGCTTATGCAAAAAGCCGCTCTGTGTTTACAACCCTCAGAAACACAAACCTCTGAAATAATAAATTCTACAGACTGACAGTTTTCTTCAGCCTAAGTGATCTCAATAATCTGTAGAAATCTCCTTCTGATTCCCAGAAATGTTATTCTGATTTTCAGGAGGAAATAAGAACTGAAGGATATGATATCATGTCTGTGCTTGGAGGCACTTATGTGTGATATACGCATTTTTCTGCTTGTCTTATATTTAAATCATGTAAGTATTGTCCTGACTATTGAGGGCACTTATTCTCAAATACCACACAAGGAAGTCAGGTAGCACAAAATCTGTAGGTACAAGGAAGTTCCACAACACTGAAGGCAATCAGAGTTTTCTGGTTTTCCCTTCACTGTTCAAGTGCAAGTGCAACAGTTGGGTTAGGATGAGAGAAAAATTGCTCTTTTAATTTTGGGTCTAGGTTTATCTGTGATACTAAGACACCTACAGGATGTTTTAGCTTAGTGAGGGACCTGAGGGGTTTGTGAAGGTCATTTCTCCAAGCTGGAGCCGTGTTGCCCCTTCAGCCTGTGCCTACCAAGACTGAGGGAAAAAAATAAAAAAGAAATATAAAACTTCCCTGCTTAAGGTTACATATGTCTTTCTGTAAGCTTAAACGTTGACTAAACACACTTCTGTGGTGATTAACTTCCTCAGTCATATTTTCATTTCCTAATATAATTGTAGACTATATTACATAGCTGAACAAGAAAATTCCAAAAAGTTCTTAAGCAGCCATGAGGAGACACATGCAAATTCAATTTTTCTCAACTCTGCTACAAAAGCACCTTCTGTCATTTCGTTACTTAGAGAGTGCTCCTGTCCCCTGCTCCTTTTTCCTCCTGCCAAACCTAGCAGAGATTTCTCTTCTACCTCTCATTTATTTTCCCTTAACTGGCATCTCTGAAGAGAGAGAGGCTGAAGAGGATTATGGAAGCTGCACTGACAGGGAGCACTGCCAGGGGCCAGCCGTGGCCCTCTGGCTCCTCATCAGCTCCTGGCCCCTGCCTCTGCCTCTGCCCCTGTCCCTGCCCCTGGAGCACCACCAAGGCTGCTCTGTAAACCACCTGTGCACAGCCAGGGCTGCTCTCCATAAAGCGGTGACTCTGATTACCAATTCATGTTTTATTGCCTTCCTTCCTAGAAACAAAGTGGACAAAGCATGGATGCTAAACATAATGAAAAATAAAGTAATATCTCACAGTCTGCTAGCAATTAAAATTACTGAAAGCCTGGTTCTCCCTCAAGAGTAAAAGGCTGTAATATTGAAAATGCAAGCTCCAGCTGTAAGTTGAGACCACTGAAAATGGCACTAGGTTATATATCTAAACATTAGTCTTTGATGGCTGCGTACAACTCAAAGCACTTTGAAATTACACTCAGTATTTGGGTATTATTAAATGTATTTTTAATTATACCTGAATTCTACTCAGTTACACTCAGACTTATCCAGGACGCATTAAGAAGCGTACTTTATGAGCACAGCCCATTCTTCCATGCAAAGATAATTTCAGAGGCAGTTCACAATAACATCCATTCCCCTTTTGTATTAGAGTCCTCCTTCCTGCTTCCAGTTTTCATTGCTTTCCAGGACTGAGTCTTTCCCTTTAAGAAGTAGGAGGAAGTTTCCCCTAGGATGCAGCTTTTAAAACAGCTCTCTCCATCAGTGCCATGTCCTTCCAGGGCCTTGACCACAGGGGCCCTGAAGTTCATGTTCAAATCCTGATTTCCATTTTTTGCACTGGAACACCCTCCAAGATGCACTCCAGCATCTGTGCAGCCTATTCATTGCTCTGGCATGTCCTGGATTTCTCACTGTCCATTTCGACACGAGAGGAGGAGGACCACAAGGTTTTCCTGAGCCTCCACAGCTCCTGGGACCCTTGCTCTAGCTCTAGTTCCTCAGAAAAGACCATAAGTTCTGCTGGAAGTAGATCTCCAAGAACATCTTGCTTGTGTGGCAGATTTAGAAAGGAACATCTCCATTGCATGGACAAGATGGACAAGAAATAGAATGCACTGTTCATTGCTGTTTAAAGCTGTACCTAGGATTTAGGACCTTTGCATCAGAAAAGGAAGATAGATCTGAGCAATCACATTCTGGCTCCTCTGTGGCTCATCAGCACAATTTCAGTATCACAGAAAAAGTGATAGACATTTAAAGAGTAACTTGTGCAGAACTTTGGTGACCACAAGAGAAAAAAACTGCTCTCCTGTAAAAGCAGTTCAGTTTTCATTAAAATCCAGTACTGCACAGTTTGAAGTGCTAGAGGCTATTGGGAAGGAATAAAGGAAAATGGGGAGAGATGGTTTGAAAAAACATCTAGGCAATGTGACAAAAACCAATTAAAACATATAGAATAATTTTTGGCTAACTGAAATGCTAACTTTAAGGGAATTTACATTCAAAAAATAAACTTGCCTAATCAATGTCAAAATTTCCATAAAAGTATTGAAAGTGTACTGAAAATAAAAATTTATAGTCAGCTTTTATTGCAAAGACTAATTTTAGCAATTTCGGAATTTTCAATGCAAAAAAAATCTCAGTAGAGGAATAAAACAATTTATTTCAAAAAGGAGAAGAAGAGTCTGAACACTCTGAAGAAAATTGAAGTTAATTAGAAGAGAAGTTTGCTACATCTAGATTTTTATTACTTTTTCTAGTGACTCATATTTTAAGCCTCTGCAGTTACTCATGAGCAAACTCCATTTAAAGATGGTACTTCTGTCATTAAACAGCTTTAATTAAATCCAGCATTTCCACCTTTTCCATTGTTTATTTTCTAACAGAGCTCAAATTGTGATCTGCTTCTCTCTCTGATAGATTTCATTATGAGCCTTAACCACTCTCCCAAGAGAAATTTGTCTTGAGTGTTACAGGTTTGACCAGTGTCATACTCAGCTCAAACTCTCCCTGACTTCCATAAGTTTTGGACTGTAGTCTATTCCTTGTATGAATGCATTGCCCTCTGTTGGTCAGGTGTATCTCACAGAGCATCACAGAAGACAGGAAACCCAACCACCTTTACTTTGTCACCCTGGAGATTTATGTCTCTATGTCTGCTGGACAACTAGAAACACTCTAGGAATTTAAAAATATATGGCACACTTGCAGAGACACTTTTTTTTTTTTTTTAATTACCCTAAAAGGTTGGGGGGTTTTTTCACATTCTTGCAAGACATTATTGCTTTGCATCTCAGAGTAGCCACTGGCATCGTATTTTCATGCCTGAAAATACAAAGAGCATTTATCCTCTCCTAGGATAATATGGGAGTGTTCTGGAGTACAGAGCCACAGTGATAATTGCTGTGAAGTACAAAAAAGA
The DNA here is from genome assembly GCA_036023395.1 of Myiotriccus ornatus. Lineage (NCBI taxonomy): Eukaryota > Metazoa > Chordata > Aves > Passeriformes > Tyrannidae > Myiotriccus > Myiotriccus ornatus. The sequence continues at coordinate 14,842,520 of JAYRBT010000001.1, forward strand.
GTTTAGGGAGTGAAACCCAGAGGAGCAGGGATAGAGCTTGGGACAGGCTCAGCAAGGCCCTGGGCCACAAGAATATTACCAGACCACTTCACAGCATCCATTGGTCTAGACATTTGTAGCTTCTTTCCTGCCTGCCTTCAAACAAATGCACACACAGGCATCAATGCCTAATTGACAGCTCTCCTGCTACATTACCCACCTATATTGCTCTTAGTAACATTAAGATTTTATTTGCTCTTTAACCCAAATTGTCTATTCATCAATGCATGAACTGGTGTTTTCATGCGTTTAACATAATCCCTTACAAATCAGGTCATTTTGTGAGTGGCCAAAAGAAGGAAATCTCATTGCCTATAGATTTGTAATTGAGTTCCCATGTGGACTCTGGGATATTTAATTACCATCTTTTCCGCAAGTAGGAATTTTAATAAGGTGTTTCCTAATCTGCACATTTGTTTTCACAAAAATTATCAGAGTATCATATCCTCGAGATGTCCATTTATCACTGTAGGTTCAAATTAATCCATGATTTCAAATTATTAGAGAGGAGTCCAACAGATATGCACACAGATATACACATGCCAAGTCACTCTGTAAGTCTCATCTCCTTAGGAATATAGCTTTCCAATTTATACTGAAATCAAGTAAAAATGCAAGTTAAAAAAAAGAATTTGAGGTAAAAAATAAGAAATTCTCACATGGCTGGAGACAATCTCAGGGTCTAATCTCACTGAAAAGGAGCCTCTGTGTTTGTTCCCATAAAAGCTGTCCCCAAGTTTTGGCCCTACATCAAGTACCAAGTAAGAGAAGATATTTGGGGGAGACAATCAAGGAGCTCTGTGGTTTTGTATTTACCCCAAGTGTCCAAGAGAAATCCAACCTCCTTTCCATCCACAGAGGAGAGTCTGCCATAACCTCCCCACTCATCCAGACACATGAGCATTAGAGCACAGCCCGACTTGCTGCCCTGTCCTCCTCCAGCAGCGTGGGCAACGACAATGTCCCAGAGCAGGGAACCTTGGAGACAAAATTGTTTGTGCTTCTCAGAGCTGCTTCTCTGGGATGTGTCATCACTGCCAGCCACAGCTTCAAACTCTTCTCTCTGTAACCATGGAAGCCAAAATCCATCACATTGTTAATAAGGCATGAGTGTCTGATGGAACCATGTAAGTGCAGATCTGAGGACAAGAACCCAAAACTTATGTGGGCTCAACAGGGAAAATGAAGACATTTATAATTATACACCTAAAACAGAGAGAAGATTAATGTGTGTAAAATGGAATTTGATGGAATTTTTTCCTTATATTTCAGTGGTTGGCAGAACTATTCTATTACATCTACCTTAGAGTTCTGAAATGAAAATTAAAAAACTAAAAAACTAAAAAACTAAATATCACAAAACTGCCAGAGGTCAAGGCAAAAGAAATTCTGTCATTCATAATGAAAATGTAGTATTTTGAAAGGATACAACCCTCAGTGTCTCAGGAAAATCAGGAGATAGCAGCAACACCTTTCGTTGCTGGAAATTCACACAAACTAGATTTTGATAGGAATACGTGCAGAACATAAGGACTGTATAAATCTGTATCTCTTGTCCATTTAGACAAATCTGTCTTTCCAGTAATCTGCAGCGGTCTTCCAGTGGTGTTCCAAATGCCATATAATTTTAGTAACAGGCTTCCATAATCTGTTGGTTTACGGTCTTCCATGTAACCCCTGATTTGGCTAGAACCTGTCCCTGGTTTTAGAGGTTTGCAGCTGTTCCAGCTACAGCTGCCGGGTGTCTCTGAACATTTCCCGAGGTTTATTTTTTCTGCCTGGATCTGCCGGGGTCAATTGTCGCACAAAAAGTCTGTGCAGGACAGCTCTGGATAAAAAAGTAATACAGAGAAAAGTAGCAGACAGCTCACCACAGTGAACTCGCTCTCCAGTCAGATCTCTGAAGATACTGCATGAACTCTCTCTCGCACGACATACCCATAACTTGCTTGAGTGCAGTGGCACTACTAAACAGTCATTTGCATTTATTATTATTACTCAATTCAAAGGCTGATGTCAAGCTGTCTGAGAGAAGGAAAGTACACAGTGGATTTTTTAAAAATCCTCAATTTGATTGGAGTTTTCTATTTTCCTTGGGTTTTCTCTTTTCTTTTTATTTTCTTTCTTCTTCTTCTTTTTTTTTTTTTTTTTTTTTTTTGAGCTGTGTTCTAAGAAAAGGAAAGCAGGGGATTTACTAAAGGCAAGGCAAGTCGGTTAGTTATGAGTCACCTCCATGACTTATAAAGGGTCTCAAGTTGTTTGGAGCGGGCTTTCTTCACCTAACTTGTGCTGCAGGGATATCAGGTGACCAGCCAGACCAACAGACCTCTGTGGCAACTGCTCCTGCCTCATTTTTTATTTGCCTTCTTTCTCTCTCTTTCTCTTTCTCTCTCTCACTCTTGCTCTCTCTCTTTAAAAGAAGGAAAAAAAAAAAAAGAAAGACAAAACACAAGCCAAGCTGAATGATCATGGTTAACCTGTGAGATGGAACAAAGGAAATCTGTGGCCTCCTTGCTGAATTGGTTTTTCTTGCATCTCTGTGTAAAGAAAGTGCCTCGTAGCAGGTAGGTTTTTCAGTTTGGTTCTTTGGCTTTTTTTGTTTATTTTTGCCGTGTGCTCTTTTTTTTTTTTTTTAATGAGGAGTTCACCCCTTACAGGAGATGGGATCAGGCCAAGGGAGGGGGCCCCAGGGCAGGGTTTAGAAGGCTGAAGAATCAAAGAGGTTGGACTTCAAACTTTATCACCCATGCAGAAATACTAAGGCAGGCATCCTTATGGGAATATGTCTTCAGACATCCAGGATCTCATAGTCTCAAGGGAATACAAACCCAGTCCCCTCACTGTCACTGAATTCACTTTTGTGGGTCACCTCACATAGCTGGTGGCCCAGCACACACAGGAAAGTTGTCTGGGTGCTGCTTTTCAGCTCCTGCACCCCTCCTTCTGTTTTGAGATTAATAATTTAGAAGACCATACAACACGGAATAGAATGTCTACAGTGGTTCGGTTACCTGTTTGGAAGAGTTCTATGATTAATTTGCAGTTATTCTCTAGCCTACAGCTTGCCAGACACATTTTGAGGTGGGGAAAAGTAACTGTACAGACAAGTTTGATTAATTTAATTTTGGCCATCTAAGTACTTTTGGCTATGGACAAGTTTTGGTCCTCGTTTCATAATTAAGCAGCAGAGAAATGCTTTCTTTACAATATATCCATTTGACTTCCATCATTTAGCTATGGTTTGTTTTAATACTTCTTAAAATTAATGTGTTTAAAATACCTATATAAGAACTTTACATAACTTTCCTGAAATGTATACCCATACCAACAAAACAGAAGCTCCATGCTCAGCATTAATACCTGTCTAGTGAAAACTCTAAGGTTTAATTTGGTGACAAAAATTTGCTCTGAAATCAAATTTTGGCAGCCAACAAGATCAGTAATTTCTTTTATTAGATTTTCAATACGGCAATTTTTAATTCACAAAGGAACAAGCAAAATAGCTGAAATTTGGTATTAAAAAATTATTCAGCTACTTGAGCCACAAAGTGGAAGCATGTTTTATTTCAGAGGGAAGTTTTCAGAAAAGAAAAGCCTCTTCTATCCACTTTACACACCTTTGGAGCTCTTCCAGTATCTTAAGTAAGAGACCTGAATTCAGTAACTCTCCAAGTGTTTTAAAAGGAACAGCTTTACTTTCTGAGAAATTAGAGGAGATAGAGGACTTAAAATCCTTCTGAAAATGTAAATAGGGTATCTGAAAATGGATGTCTGGTGTATTGTTTACATATAATAGCCTTTTTTAGGTGATTAAAAGATTCATAGAATGTGCTAATTATATTAACTCTAATTCTCATTCTGTCAAAATTATATTTCTGCTATTCAGAGGTAAAAACATTTCTGAAACTGAACATTTAATTTCGGTCTTATTTTTTAACCAAAAAATGGGGGGGGGGGGTGGTTCATGACTGCAGAGGAAGACGGATTCAAAAGCCACTCTCATATACTATACCACATTTATTTTCTACAAAGAAATGGAAATATGCTTTTCCAGAAGGCATTTTGCAATGTTCTAAGAAAGATATAAAATAGATGAGTCATGTTACCCTTTGCCCAGTGCCCACTTCTCTCTCTCTCTGGTGAATGTTAAGGAAGGGCACACAGAGACAGCACCGAGAGAAGACAATTCTGCTGTAGCTGCAGTTGGGTGATGTGGGTGCCACCTCACATCCCCTACAAATCTACTCATGCAGTCTGCTGGCTGGCACAAGACCCCCGAGTTCCTTCAGGTTTTTTCTCACAGAATCAGGCCTTTGGGTTATTTTCACTTGTAATCTGACACTGTACTTATGAGCTGTATCTCGTTTATGTGCAGTGAATGCAGGGCTCACTAGGCCTGTTCAAAGCCTGTTGCGGTCAGAGCGGGTCTCTATTCTTTAGCATCAAAGCCTCAGGCCTGGGGTCTATCACATTTTGATTCCAACACGACTGTGAGTTTACAAACTCACATGCATGAGCGCTGCAGATTTCTGGCCTTGGTAATTGCCTTTTCTTCCACCAAAAAAGGACTTTGCAGCAGAGGCAATAGCACAACCCTAAGCATCATCAGATGAGGCTTCCCAAAAGGCAAGCTCTGAATTATTTTTGCTGTTTGCAAAATTTGGTGGCCGGTTTAAAAGATAAAAGAGGTATTCTCCAGAGTTGAAATTACTTTCCTAATCTGAGTACGCTTTTCATTAAAAAAAAATTATATTGGGAAATACTATCAAAGTTGGCATGTCCTCTTGCGAGCAAAACAAAGACAAAAGGTTGAGTTTTATTCCAGATTTATTACAAAGAATCCCCTCTAGTTGACCAACAAGTAAATAAGAATTTGGTCACTTGGATTGGCTAAAAGTCGCATAACAAGACTAATGAGGTGGATGCTTCTGTCCATCAGTGGACCAGTGTCAGTCCACTCACACTCTAGAGGTACAAAGATGTACAAATGTACAGGTGGGGAAAGGGGCACTTGACACATTTAAAGTACTTTGAAATACACTTGTGGTGATCCATCTGAAAGGAATCTGACCTTTTAAGTGGACAGCTTCTGTGGAGGCAATAGCAATGAAAGCAGACAAGAAGTTTGAAAATGAAAATAAAACACAAACCTACCTGGGGTCACTGCAACAGATGGAGCAACAGAAAAACAGTTGAGTGGATGGTACCTAATGACCAGAGATCAGCAAATAAGATAGGAAGGATACATGTGTTTCTCTAATGTTACTGACTGAAGGAAGAGAGTGCTGGAAAGGAGAAGAGGGAAATCACACCAGGTCTCACGAACTTTTTCTTTATTAACGTTGCAAGGGGAATAATAGGGGAGTTTATTTCATTATATTTAAAAATTAGTAGATGGTCATTGTTTCCACTGATGGCAAGGCCAAGTTTTTCAAGCTGTGTGAGCAGGCAGCAATACGGGTATTTGTTCATGTAATGGAAACCTGACAGCTGTACAAAAGGCTGTTACAAAGGTTCAGCAAGAGGAAACACGTGTCATTTCTCACCACTTCCTGATAAAGCATGATCCTTATTTTCGCCTTTAGCACGCAGAGGCAAAACAGTTTGCAGCGCTGGAGATGCTATGAAGCTTTTAAACCCCAAACTGAAATGTTAGTGTAGCAGCCTAGGCAAAACTATTCCGTTACACAAACCCTAGATTATGGGATTAGAGAAGTCCCAAAGTGAGGTCTTGTCTGTGGTTATAGTTACGCGCTTACCTACCTTTTTGGAACAAATCTGCAGAGACCAAGTGCTGCCTGAAGTCTCTCACTTCCCTCACTGCTGAAAGTAGGCATAGGCAAGTTCAGAACTCATTCAGCTTTTGCAGAGAAACAATTATTTGATCTACTCAAGTGATCAGTTTCAAAAGCATCCCTTCTCCAAGTCTGAACATAAGCAGACTGAAGAGGAAAGTGCTGTCAACCACAAATGGCTGCTGCAAACCACAGATAAAAATATTTGCTTTTTTAGCAAAACCCATAAAAAATATGAAAGAATTAGGGTTTGGGAAGCATGGTGTGGCAACCTGGAATACACTTAAGAGAGCACAAATTTACATATTCTATAAATATTCTCAGGGTAGTAGGCTTGGAGGCGACAGGAGCTTCTGATAGGAAAGCTCTTGTCCTACTGTCCAGTATGATCCTTATCCAAAGCTTAATGAAGCCAAATCTAGTGTTCCCACAAGAGGAATGGACGTTTAGCATCAAGCCCTTCATAAATATGCACGCACACTGGGTGAGAACAAATAAAGAAGGATTTAGGGACTTAGAGACATTAAAAGCACAATAACTGAATTAAAGAATAATTTGGGTTGGAAGGGGTCTCTGAGGGTGACAAAATTCAAATCCTTTCTCAAAGCAGGTTCATTCCAGAACAAATTTAGATAAGACAGGAGCATTTATTGACAGGAATTATTTTTTTGCTTTCTTCCTAAAACAAAACAAAGCAAAACAACCCAACAAAAAAAAAAAAAACGCCTTAACTTGTATGTCTCATTCTCCTCCCCTGACCTGCACCCCTCACCTTCCATACATTTTATCACAGGTTTAGAAACTGTTTCACTTCATTGCCCACAAATGCAAATCTTACACCACAGGTCTCAGTGCCTGACTTTAGTAGGAGTTTAGTTTGAACGCTCACCAGAGCTCTGAATCATCATCTTAAATTTGAGGTTCGGAAATTTCTAAACCGCTTTTTTTCTGCCTACCAAAATTTTATATTCACCTTGGAATTTTTGTTTGCTACTTGCACATCACAGCCATGTACTCGGCTGGTTTCATTTAGAGTGGCACAAAGTAAAAGGTAATTTCCCTAAAATCTCTAAATTAGATCACAGTCTTACTATGACATTTTAACTTCCTCTTAAAACATGTGTTAGTAACAGTAGGGAAGTTATAAAAATACATAAGTTTCTTTAAATTTACATACAAAGAAGATCTCCAAAACTGCCTCATATATAATGTCTCATTTCCCATACGGGTTTTTTTGTTACTTTTTGATTAAACAACAGAAAGGTGGTGGTTGTTTTTTTAGGTGGTTATTGGGAGACTAAACAGAAAGCAAACAAGATTCAACTATTTATGAATTCTGCCCAGGAGCTGGTATTTTATTTTAGAAGGATGGAGAAAGAAAATATATTTCAATCAAGACATACTTAGCAGAGAACTAACTGGGCATCACTTAGGCCTTTTTAAAACTGCTTGGGATGACTGTCTCAACTATTCCACCCTTATAACTGATGTAAGTAACTAAATATTGTAAAAATAAATCAGATAATTTGATGTATAATGAGGATTCTCTAACTTTTTTTCTACTGATTGTATTTGTATTTCATTGTGTGATGTCTTTGCACATTTTGGAAATATTTTTAAGAATTACTGATTTCAAAAACTATGTCTTCTTGTTAGTTTCCAGGGAAGAGCTCATAGTAGGCTGAAAAAAAAGCAAAAAAAAAATGTTCAACTTTGGTAAAAAAATTCAGCACATTAAGTTTATGGTCAAAGCATCAGTTAGTGGACTGGTTAATATTATGAAGTGATTAGCAAACAGTTTATTGTTCAACACAGACAGTTATAGTCATTAATCTCATTCTAACCTACTAGAATAAGGACGTAGGAGCCCTGTGTATGGATTCTAGACCAGCAACTAAATCTGTCCAACAGGTTTTCTCTCCTCTCGGTGATCATTTATTCCAGAATCCAAAGGAACATTTGTTGTTTAATCATAAAACTCGAATACTGATAAAACTGATTTTTCAGCTCTGTTTCTTACCTCCTGTTAAACAGTCAGCTCTCTTGAGAGGCATTTTCTCTTAAGTAAAAATCAATCCAACTAGTTTTTGCTTTTGTTTATTTTGAGTTCTTAAACATTTTGAGGCACTAGGCTGACATTAGCAGTCTTCATTAACTGATATACAAAGGGGTACAAAATTAGGTAAGACCATGCAATCACCTGTATTCCTTCTGCTCCAAGCAAGCACAATGCTCTCACTGCTCGATGCATTCTGGTTCTCTTATAAAAGTAACTAAAACAATTGCAAGTCTGTCTCATTTAAATTGTGCAGAAGACGGTTCCTGTATATTTTACTAACTACAGTAATCTTCTCTCCGATGTCTGTACTTCCTCTGACATAGTTTTTTAATATGCATGTCTCTTTCTTTGTCCTTTTCTTTTTTTTTTTAGGTATATCAAGGGGGAAAATCGGTGGTTTCAGTTCTTTATGTCTCATACTCCAGCCTCTAGAGTTCTTCTGTAGGCTGTATGTTGTTAATGCTAATTGTGATAGGGGTTTTTACCTCTGACTGACTCCTACATGTTAGCATTAACACTGTACCAAGCCTCTTACCAGAATTCACACGGAGCACACTGCTGTGGGAGGAGAACAGAAACTGTGAATCAGTCAGTGCTGTGCTGGGAAAACCTCCACTCTGTGTGCAAAAACACAAGTTGTTCTGCAGACAAACACACTTGCTAGAATGCTTGCTGGGTTTAGAGTTGGAAAAGCCGAGGAAAAAGCAGCTCTGTGTATCAGCAAACTCTTACTAGATGTCAAACGTGTAACATCTTGAGCACAACAACCTGCTTTTTATTCTGTCTTATTGCTTTTTAGCTCTTCCACACAAATATTTCATTTCTTCATTTTTATTTAGTAACAAAAAATGATGAATTAAACTTTTGGCATGTAAAACTGTGCATTTTACTCATTTCTATATCATTATATTACATGTAAGAAAATACTGACAGAAAATGTTTCTCTGCAATTTCGTTGTCAGGAGAAATGGGTCAGTGGGTTACTAGGAGAAAATTAAAATATCTTCAGTTTACTTTAGGACTACCAATGCATTCCAAACTTAATACTTATTAGAAAATTGCAGAGAAACGGGAAAGTATTGCCATACTTATTTTGTGGAAGGTCAGAAAAGTTACTGAATACTCACAGTCACAAAACCTGAGAGACAGAGCCAGTGCTTAAAAAACTCCCTCTTATACTCTACTTAAATTTGCTAAGTGAATAGTTTAGCTACGGAACACTAGTTTGATGGAGGAGCAGAAGGGGAAACCAAAAACCTCGAAGTACTCACCATTAGTTAAGGAATCAGGTTAATGTTTGTGCTGTACCAATACAAAGACCTTTTTCTGTTATCAGTGTTCTGCCTGTGAGCCCCCAGCATGAGGTAAGATCACAGAGCACCCAAGACCGCAGACACCCCTGAATCAATGGTCTCACATACAAAAGAGTCTCACGTACAAAGAGTCTCACTGAACATGATTTTTCCACTCAGACAGAACTGCTCCAATGTTTTCCAAATCAGGCTGTAAGTTCAAGGGCTCCCCTGGGGATGCATACAGCCAGGGGGCCATGACCACCAAAAAGCAAAAGTATCAGCACTTCCAACATCAGAGCCATAGGTCTGAAAGGGAATTCTCAGTGTGGTGAAGCACAGTTTGGTGAAGAAAATCAGTCTTATTAGCTTTGGAGGGAAATGGCTTTGAAAGCAGGAAGAGAATTGCAGCAAAAGAGAGGTGAGTTGATAGAAATTCTCATTTCTTGGGACAAGGTGAAAGTTGGTTTGATTTCCCTGTCCTTTTGAGGCAACATTGGCAGTATCAGTTCTCTGGCTGCAGCCAAGATAGTCCCCAAGCCCCCAGCAACAGGAGGACTCACAGGTCACTGCTGCCTGTCTTCCATGGTGCACTTACCAGAGAACCAGCAGCAAGTTTGGTGCTGCCCTGACATGGTTACAGAACTTAGAGTTGCTGTGTGACTGACTTTTAAAGATAATTTTAAAGCTAAGATTTCTGTGAAACACAGGATCTGGTGATGCTCCTGAGCTTGTCTCCTCAACTTAAATTCCCCCGTGGGATGTATACATTAAAGTGAAATATTAATCAAGTGATTACATCTATTATGTCAACTATGCTCACAAAGATTTTACATGGTATTTTCCTTTGTTCTTCATTGCATTTAAAGAAATCTCATTTATTGCACAGCACACCAAGCCTGCAAACAGTAAGAGATGTTTTTCTCTTCTTCAAAGGTTTTGATTAACATCAGAGCAGTGTACCTGGAATACATCACTGTCTTAGTGCTTGTGAATGACCCAGTACTGAAACAATCACCAGATGTGACTCCTCTCTTCAACCCACCTTCCCACTCCCCAGCTTGGACTTCCCATTTCTATCCTGTATAGACACGTGCCAATAGAAGGTGTCTTAAGGAAGAAAACTGGTCTTGCCACACACCATGATGATTCATAGTCATCCTATAAAAATCAAATGTTTGTTCCCTTACGTGTTCTCTTTTTAAAATGTAAGTTGAGTAACTTGCAAACTTAAAAAATAGACAGCAAACACAAAGATAGTCATTAGACCAATTATATGTGTTCTTTTTGCGCAGCTGATTCCCCAGAAAAGCAGGCATATTAGGTTGTGGATATCATATTAGCAGATATTATAACAATAGGTTTTCTTTTTACTCTGAACAAATGTTAATGCTATCCATGACTGGGGTTAAATCTCGTGAAAGACCACAGAACGACAGCATTACCATTTTCAGATGGTCGGTGCTCCTCAAGAAATATCCACTGCCAAGTCTTCCCATTGAACACTTCTATGCTGCCAAGTTCCAGTGTCTGTATTCCTTAAAAAAGTAGTAAAATAAATGCAGTGAGTTCACTGGCTTCAAATATAACAAAGTACTGCACTAAACTGAGTGGTCTAGCTCTAGATAGGTTATCAAAGAGCAGAAAGAGATTATTTCTTGTGAGAGGTTAAAATAGAAAGGGAAGCTCATTCTGGCTGCTGTCATAAAAGGACTTGATGTCCACTGATGATTGAGCGTTTTCATCACTTGCATGTGTTCAATTTTCCAGGGAAGGGCTTTACTTCCTTGGTAAGAAAAAAATAACTCTCTTGATGTTTAATTCCTTCTCTTACGAAATAAGTCAGGCTATATCCCTATTGCCTTTTCTATCTACAAAACCCACAATAACATGAAATACAGAATACTCCCCTTTAGAAAAAAAATTCTCAGTTGGTCATATCTGTCAGCTGGAATTGACTCAGCTCAACCTTCCTTCTTTCACCTCTTAGAATCAATGCACCATGTAGCTTTACCCTTAGTATAGAGTTTTCTTTTTGGATAAAAATGGTAAATAAAAGGAAAGGCTCAAAATTTTTTACTCTTTTTCAAACGAGAGGCAGAAGGAGGAACAACTTGAACGTGAGAAGCCATGGAGCTGCTACTGGGATGTGCAACAAGGATGAAAGCCTCAGTTCCTGCCTTTTCCCCTGTCATCATAGAATCCTGGAATGGTTTGGATTCAAAGGGACCTTAAAGATCATCTAGTTCCAATGCCCCTGCCATGGACAGGAACACCTTCCACTAGACCTGGTTGTTCCATGCCCTGTCCAAGCTGCCCTTGAACGTTTCCAAGGTTCAGGTACTCACAACTTCTCTGAACAACATGTTCCAGTTCCAGTATCTCACTACTTTCACCACAAAAAAATTCTTTCTTATTTATTCCTTATCAGAATCTGGCCAGTGTTGTCTTCTGCTCATTTATGTTGGCCTAAGTGACCATACCCTCCCCTTTCTCCAGTTTGCAGGATGGTGCCTTCCTAGATTCTTCCTGACCTTTACCTGGCTCTGCAGTTCTTTTGCTGAACAGGTAGAGTAAAATTGCCTCTTTACACCCAAAAGGAAATTTAATAAAGAGAAATACTCAAGGAAGGGACTTGGCTTAATTCTGTGATCTCTTCTGTCCATCTATGCACCCCTAAACCCTGCAGTTTCCTAGTGTTCCACATAGAAAAGGACATCGTCTACTTTCTTGTCTCTTTTTGAACTGACCAATCGTGGTCTCTTCCCGTGGAGAAGATTGGGCCAGGACCCAGGATGGGCAGGACAGTGCACACATATATGGAATCCACACCCAGACAAAGCTTTGCCATACCCATTTTGGTATTTTATATAACCCCATAGCTTTAACTTTGGTGTGTAGGGTTAGTTCCAGATGTATGTTGGAACACAGCCCGAAACAGCCAGGCTGGCACACACCATCTGCTGAAGTTCAGAAGTTCAGAAAACTTGAAGGCAAAAAGAGAAAGGAAGAATTGCTCTAACCCAGCTGCTGCAGTAGTCCCCTTGGCAAACAAGATCAGCATTTTACACACCATCAATGGTAAAATAGAGAAACAGCCCTGAACTCAGGGTTGGGATCTCCCTGCTGCTCTGTGGCTGCCCTGGCACTGAGCAGTGCTTCCATTTGCTCTCACACTCACCCAAGAAATGGTCAGGACTGCTTTCTAGCAGTGCCATCATTTCATACAGATCACGTAGAGAGTACTCAGAGTACCTTATGATCCATCCCCCCCCAAAAAACACAGATGTTTCTCCCTGCACATGTGGCTCTGACTCCCTGTCTGGCAGAACAGGTACTTGAATCTGCATTCCTACTTCAAAAAGTGCTGTGGTGAGAAAGAAGTGGACACTACCTTCTATTACACAGTTCTCTTAACTGCTACTTAACTGCTACACAGTTCTGTTAACTGCTACTGTCCTCTGAGAATCCTGGTGCTTTTCAAAGGCATCCTCCACCTCCACCTCTCTTTAAGGAAGACCTGCCTTCTGGAGTCATCAGAAGCCGAGATGCACGTTAGGACCAAGTTCTGCAGAAGTTTGAGCTCCCACCTTCTTACGCACAGATCTCTGGGAAAGGGTCTGCTTCAGACCTCATCAGCTGGCAGACCTCAACAGCATTTTCAGTACTGTAGTTCTGTACTCATAAAAGCCACTTCCACTGGAATTCACCCGTGTGGTGCCTCTCCTTCTCCTCCCCAAGCTGATGCTCCCACCCAGTGGCCGGAGCTTGGCAGGTTCCCCAGGTTCTGCTGCAAATTCCCCTTCCTGACAGTTGCACATCCGCTTGTCCTAACCCAGTAAAGGTCAGGAAAGGTAAATTCCCTCTCCAGACTTTTCAGCCCAGCTGTATGCCTTTTAAAACTTAAAACAGTACAAAGGCGAAGTTTTCTCCCCTTCAAAAAAAAAAAAAAAAAAAAAAAAGAAAAAAAAAAAGGGGAAAAAAAAAAAAAAAAAAAAAAAAACAAAAAAAAAAAAGGGGAAAAAAAAAAGCTCTGAAATTCCAGCAAAGGTTACAAAATTTCCTAAGGGGAAGCGCCATACTCACCCGTCTCTGCAGGTGGTGGAATCCAGGAGGAATTCTGAACTGAGAGTAAACATCAGAAGGCTGTGTGGGTTGTAATATAACTGGCTTAAGATTCAAAACAGACCTCCTGAGTCGGATGCCACTGGCAAAACTTCACTACAGTCTAGGGTTAATCAGAGACGGCAGGTACTGCATTGAAAAGAAAACAACACAAACAGCACATGTTTGTGCTTCTCAAGAAAAGAACCAAGGCCTGCTTTTCCAGCAGCACCAGAGCAACAGGTTCAAAGCCAAAACATACTCTGGCAAGTTAGATTTAATGAAAAAAATACAGAATGTGTAAATGCATGTGTGTACTTTTAAGGTAAACCTTGAATCAAGAAACTCATTTAAAAAATTAAGCATCTGATAACCATTATAGAAAGTCCTCTGCAATATTAATCAAGAGGAGAAAAAAAAAAAAAGTTCTTCAAGTACTCTGAGAAGACTTGGGCTATACTTGAAAGAAGTAAAGAAGTGCTGAATTTAATACATAGGACCAAACACATACCTTAAGCAGATTTCTGCAATTTCATCCAAAGCTAATATTACCCCTTGCATTTCTTCCATGCTCTGAAACATTCTGCATTTGCTGGTTATTTAGTTCAATTAAGGTAGGTCAGACTTCCTTACCTACATGTATTTTCCTGAATTGCTACCCAGCTCTCACAAAACTGTAGTGTCAATTCAATTAGAAAGCAAGTGATGCAGTTAATGGTAAAAATAGTAATTTGGGATAAAATTCAGAGAAAATATTTGCACTTCAAAAAGTAATAAAAATCTCCTCTGAGAACAGTTCTAATGACTCGGGGACAAAAATACAAAATGTCAGAAAACATCATCTAACAAAACCCCCTTGTGAAATTTAATTGAAGTCACCACATTTAAATATCAAAGGAAGAAAAGGCATAATAAATCTTACTACACTGGGGATGCAGGTAATGAACTACATTCCTGTTATGTTCTGGAAAATGATCTTTAACTGCACTCATGCAGCAGAAAGTAATAGCCAAACTCAAGCAGTGGCAATTACACAGTTCTCTACTGAACGGAGACTTTGCAAACTGAAACACAATAGAGTATCTAATTCAATTCTGACAGGAAACCAAGATTAGTAAAATACTATTTTGGAATCTTTTAAGGGTATCTTTTTAAGATACTGTTTGTCTCAACTTTCTGTTTCAGTACACAACAACATACAGATATATACAACTGCTGTCATCAAGGTAACAAGAGGGGCAACTTGCAAGATGAATTATTGCAAATAAAACACTACCTTCTCTCCTCTCTACCCTTTTTCTTTTAGTGAAGTCTTTTGACTGAAACATCTCATAAATTCCTGTCTTTTACACCTATCCATAATTCAGGTCCACAGAATTCAAATTAATTACCCAAGACATTTTTATATGAGTCATGTAAAAATACACATTTTATTATGTACATTTAGAGGTTCAAGTTAATTTAATGATACAGTTTTTCCTTCTTCAGTTCCATCTTTTGCCTCAAGATGTTCTGCCACTGCTTCCACGTATTTTTCTTCAGTGACCTGCAGAAACATATAAATTATTTTTTTTTTTAATTATTTAGTTCTCCTTGATACTGAAAATCCCCCCATACTGTCAGTGTAACAAGAAAGCATAGCTTACAAAGACAATTATTTTCTCCAAAATTAAACAACCTGAAGGACAAGAATATTCAAACTAAGTTCATAGAAAATACTGTAGGGTACACTCAGAACACATCCTTGGCTAACAAGCTGCAGCAGTCATACAGCACTTCTTTTTCTCTCCCATCACACAAATAAGTAAAGTGTTTGATCTGAAGGCTCCAAAGCATCTGTTGTTTAATTCTTACAAAGATTTCCTACGTTTAAACGTGCCTTGATAGTGAGTCTCTGGTTATATGTAGCTTATGGCATTTTTACAGTTCCATTTATCTTAAAAATTTGCCTTTTGCATTTAATGAAACACTGTAAAGCTTCTTGTGGGTAAGTACATTTCCACTTTGAAACACTGGTTCTTTAACAGAAAAGTGTTTGCAAGAAACTCATTTGCCATGTAAGTTTTAAACAGGAAAAAAATGCCTGAAGTAGTGATTTATGCGGTTTATTGCACGAGCATTCCCTTTTATCTCCACTAACTTCCACTAGGTTCAAGGACAGGTTGGATGAAGCTCTGAGCAACCTGGTGTAGTGGAAGGTGTCCATGCCCATGGCAGGGGGTTGGAACTAAATGATCTTAAAGATCTCTTCCAACCCAGGCCATTCTGTGATTCAACCAGTGGTATTAGATTTTATCCCTGTATTTATTCATAAGAAACACATTAACATCTGTTCTCTCAAACCTGTGGCAGAAAACTTGTCAGCTAAAATCTAGATAGGTTTAAATATTCCCATGTTCATGACTGAAACAGGAAAAGATAATTTTAAATATTAGACACAATACCAAGATTAAGGTGATATAAGATGATGTAAGGTGGGAATTAACATCAGCTTAAAATATTTCTATAAAAAAACATTTCGGATTCTTAGAAACAGACAGCTTCCGAGCCATGGATGTAAAGTCTGACACAGTTTATCCCATTTCTTTTAATTCTACCAATCATATCAACTGGATAGTGTACAGGGTCTTTTTTAAATGGCACAATGTATTTTACTAACCAGACTCCACAAACAATACTAGCAGGTCCTCTACTACACAAGCAGTTCAATTTCTGATTTTTCTTCACCTGTGAATATTTCCATTCCAAAAAAATAAACTCTTGAACTTAATACCCAACTCTAATCATTCAAATTCTCTACCCCAGCATACCTTGCTATTTGCTAAGCTGCACTTCATTGCTAATGAGACTTACCAGCCTCTTTGATCTTTCCAGCAGTCTGGGCCACACGGTGTGGTGAGCCTGTGTGACATGTCATTTAATGATGTTAGTGAGGTAAAAAATAATCTCATGGTAGAATAGACTCTGACAAATGTACAGAAATGATGGCACAAAGCCACAATAACGCCTAGCTCAGATGCTACAGATAGCAATTTCAGGGTCTGATTTGCCCATATTCCTCTGGGGGACTTGAATAAATGTCTGCCCATCACGTGCTCCATTCCTGGAAGTGTTCAAGGCCAGGCTGGATGGGCTCTGAGCAACCTGATCTAGCGGAAAGTGTCCCTGCCCAGGTCAGAGGGGGTGCAACAAGATGCTCCTTAAGGTCCCTTCCAACCCAAACCACTCTATGCTTCCATGATTCATTCACTGACTGTTTGGAATCCTTGAGGGGTTAATAGGCAAAAATGGGAATTATGGTGAGGAAGGGAACACAGAGATGAGCTGAGAAACCCTTGAAAACTTCCCCAACTGAGACAATAGCACATGTGCTACACCACAGGTCAAAATTTTCCAAGTCAATAGGAATGGGAAGAAAGACTTTCTCCTCCACCTACAGTTCTGCAAAGCCTTTGTTTAAGACTGATTAGCAAAAGGACGTCTTCTGTCATTGTTGTTAAGTTTTACTTTGGTATCTTGGAAGATTTTTTATCATATCCTGCATTATGAGTATAAATTCCAAGTTCTGCTCTTTCATGAAGGTGAATGAACTATCCGTGCAGAAACTGCACAACCAAAACGACACTTTCAGTACTGAAAAATAACATCAAGGGCCCTTTGATGCAAACTTTTCTAGCTCTGATTCCACAACCACAACAATTCCAGGAAAACAACCCCCAAATATCCAATATGGTCCTCATCATGGGCCTTCCTTTTCTCCTGTTCTCATCTCTGAATTATGTTCAGCTCCCAGCACAGCACATAATAAATATCAAAAAGTAATCAAAATGCCCTAATTTAAAGAAGAAAAACCTGCACAAAATAATTACCCTCAGATGGATTGGCAGTGACACACCCTGGAACCTCCTTATCAATTCAGATTGGTCAGTCTGAAGATTATGGGCTGCCGTTATCTCATACTGGAAACAGAAACTTGTCCTTGGAATATGAGGGCCTTCAGTAACATCTACAAAGTCACCAAACCTGATGGGAGGGAAAAAACCAACAACCTATGTCAAACATATTCAGAGAAAAGTACAAGCAGATTAGGTTTTATTTCTGATTAGCCAATTCCAATCAACAAAAAGAAAATCCACACAAATACCAAACCAAATCAAAGCAAACCTTCATTCAGCATTTTTAGGTTCCCTGAACAAAAAGTATAGGTCACACTGTTTCCTTAAATGAACTTAGGAAATTTAAACTTCAAGTCTATGAAAGGATCCTTGGTTGAACAAATCTTTGATGCCATGTTGGCTCTAAAACTGGGATAATTCTGTCACTCACCAGAAAAAGATTTGTCTCCAAGATCACTCATTTTCCACAGTACAGTGCTTACAACCTGCAAAGGTTTTTTTTTTCCAAGACCTTTCAGACAACAATTTAGACACCTAGAAAAATTAATATCCCACACTAGCCTAAGCTAGAGATAAATTCTTTTAATTGCCTGAGATACAATACAAGCTTCCTGCCTCCAGCCTAAGAACTTTATGTATCCCAGGAGGCTGTTCCATTCTCACCTCCACCACTACAAGGCAGTAGCTTGCCAGTTAGGAAGATATTGAAAACTTGAGAAGAAAAATCCACCATACAGTCCTAACTCTTGTTTTCAAACAAGTATATGGCTTGCATGTTATTTAACCTGCAAAGCTCTAGAGGTTTATTAAAATTTCATGTAAAAGCATTGAAAGCAGTAAGACTGCTCTGGCAATTACTACCTTTAACATAACAAGAAATGGAAATGTAGTATCACATAGTATCACAAAATCATGGTTATTAAAAAAAAACCAACAAACCAGCCCAAACAACCCTAGACAGACTTCAGAACAGTGATGAACACAAGTGATTCTTAAATTTAAAACCATCATAAGTAACCTGCTCTTCTCATTTGCAGAGAGTACTTGCAATATAATGAAATCTTTCAGTCAATCATTACAGAATGAGAGTTCAGTTTTGCTCACCTGTGTAACATCACAATTCCTTCCATATTCTGGGAAGCTTTTCGTTCTATCATCTCCATTTTGTACCTGAACAAGAAAAAAAAATTATTTTAAAAAATCCTCACCTTTAGCACCCAGTTCTTATGAGAATACTTTAGAAACCAATTTAAGGGGGATCCTGAAAAACGTTTGTATTTATGTGAGCTTTGAGATAGGTTTAAATTCCTAATGACAATACACATTGTTCTAGGTCCCTTCCTACTGAAACAGTCCATTCCAGGTCACAAAAATATAAATTATTTATCATTTCTCCCCCCAACTGCCAAAAAGCTGTGGACTGAAGATTTTTTTTCCCAAAACATTGCTGAAGTGTGTTTTTTCAGCATAGAGTGTTTTGAACAAGACATTTTTGTAGCACAGACCAGAGCATTTTAGCCATTTCTCCCCTGTAGACCTCAAAAACTGCATTTCACCAAATCTTCATTTAAAGATACCAAGACATGAGAAACCTCTTTTCTTTAAATATGAAAGCCTTTCAGCAAAGGCTGAGAAACTACTATGCCAAGGTTAACCATGATAGCTTCAATTTGATAGTAGAGAAATCTTGAAGCTCAACTAGTGAACAAAAGCAGTCTTACAGTCTTTCAGTTTGTCACAAAACTACATCCAGTAAAGGTGCCTGGTGTCGGGCTCTGAAGAGAACATTAAAAATTAAATAAGTTAGTGTGACAAAAAGAATGAAGACAGGCTGATTCGG
This sequence comes from Myiotriccus ornatus, assembly GCA_036023395.1. Lineage (NCBI taxonomy): Eukaryota > Metazoa > Chordata > Aves > Passeriformes > Tyrannidae > Myiotriccus > Myiotriccus ornatus. The sequence continues at coordinate 14,861,545 of JAYRBT010000001.1, forward strand.
AGCAGTGGGAAAAGTACCTTCCCACTTCACCTGTCACATCTTATTTTAGATTTACAAAAGCAAGCAGAGATTTGAATTGATTTCTAATTGCCGTTTTGAATGAAAAGCAACTTCACACACTTGCCTGTTATGCAGAAACATTTCACGTGCTACTTTTGCTTCAACAAACAGTGTTTCAAAGGGCAGGTCTTGATAGATTAGCTTTTTGGCATCTCTTGTAAGAGAACGAAAGTTTTCCTAAAAAACAGGGCATATGAAACTGTAACCACTGTTTCTCAGCTGTAGTGAATGGATAAAGCACAGCAAACACTAAATTTTAGTCAAAACAACAAATATCATCTATTACAAATCCTAAATAAATATTGCTACAGATCATCACTGTTTAAATGGACTGATTCAATGTCCAATCAAACCAATAGGCTTTTGTCCATTGGAAACAACATATACTAATTAAACTTCTCAGGTTTTCCCTACATGATATATATACATTCAGTCTTGCTACTGCTAAATATTCATCTGTATATCTTGTTTCCCAGAGTGGTGACATCACTTGTAAATGTCCTCTCTTTGGATTGACTTAAAGGGAAAAAAAGGTACTGAATATTTAATAAATAGAAATTGGTCACCTTGGTCCAGAATTTGAAGTTCTGCAGAACTCAGATTTACTGATAAATAAATAGATTGTTATGAGGAGAAATTACATTTTTAATGTAATGTAGAAAATATTTTTAGGTAAATTACTTCAGCTACAAGATCATGTTGAAGAAAAATTCTGCATTGTACCAGTATTGCTTTGTTAGCCACACACAGCTCTGCTGGTGTTTGGGCACAAGAACAAGAATGGGCACCACACAAGTAAAACACTTGTAATCCCATATAGCTCTGAGATTTAGAGTGTTCAGATTATCAGATTTACTGCAGAGCATGAAATATAAGCAAGCTATTAATGGGAGCTTCAGTTGAACATGCTCATAGTTCTTGTTCAACAACAAACTGATTCTGCTGTAAAACCGCCAGCTGAATACACATCTTACACACACTTTCACTTTTGGAGGGCTCTACTCACACAAAGACTGGGGTTGCATCCCCATTACCAGGCAGGAGAGGCTGAGGAGGACCAGATCTGCACCGTAACAGAGATGGCACAGAGGTCCCAACAGCTACATCAACTGTTTCTGGAATTTATTTCAGACTAGAACCTACTCTAGAATCCCACAGACCTAAAACCTGTAAGCATCTGGAGGACATCCCAAAGTTTAGTTTCATCTGAAAGGAACTCTGAGAGCACCCTGCAACACAGACAGTGCACTGTAAATGCAGAGATCAGCTCCCAAAGAGAACTCCTGATGTGTAGATACATCCCCTCTTCCCCATTAAAAAACAACCACTGGACAAGGATACAAGGCATACAACTTCCTAGGCAAGAAAAGTTCTTACATTGGTTGGTCTCCATTCATTCAGTCTATTGTCCAAAAGTACATCATAACAGAAAGCTCCAGAGATCACTGCAATTCCAATCCAAACGAAAATATTCATGTTTGTAAGAAAGTATGTATTTCATTGTCACATTATATCCTTATAGCAAAATGATCGAGAAGAAAAACAGAGTTATCTCAAGAAATTCATCATAAAATAAAATTTTCAGCTGTGATTATACAATAATAAGGCAGAATAAACCTGTATAATTTTAATTTCACTGAATGAGAAAGTAATTTGAAATGAGTCAGTAAAATAGCACCCCATTAAAGAGGGGAAAAAATATACTGCTTAACAAAACTGCATCTAACTCTGGGAAAAAATACAGAACCCACACACTTTGAAAATACTTCACATTTTTCCTTTGCAAGCATCATATGCTAAATTTGAACTATTAAATTATAAAGAGAAATTTACTGCACAGAGAAATCAGACAATATTAGAGCTGAAATAAATTGTTTTACCATGACACAAGCATGGCACAAATTTCTGATAAAGGCAAAACAAATTTTTGTGGTAGTTGTTACAACACTCTTTGTGCATATTTATTCAGTTGCTGCCATTTAGAAATCAAATCTTTGAACCCAGTAAGCTCACACTATTTCTACACATACAGTATTACAATACAGCTCAGTATAGCCAAGATTATTCCAACTCCTGGCACAACTGAAATATCCACCTGTGCTGACCAATCAAGACAAATGCTGAAAGTGTTAAAAAGAGAATCAGTTGCAGGATTCCACCTGTAAGGACCAGCAATCAACCTTCTTACATATCAAATGCATAACCATGCAGGCTTTGTTACTGAAACAACCTCTTCTCGTGTGCTTTCTCACTTTCCTAAATCTTAAATCAGGTCACAGATGAGTAGACATTGTTGCTAACCCTGTCTGTACTTCAATAATCTTCCAATTTGGTGCAGACTTTGCTATTTTTAGTAACTCAAGTGCTCACAAGGTTATGCAGTTATTAGAGCAAATTTCACAGAAACACATCACATCATATCTAGAGACCCTATTCATGTCACTTCACAAAACAGAAGTTGAGGTACTCACTTCAGCTATGAAATCCTAAGTGGTCTGAAACCCAGTGGCCACGTGGACTAATTTTCTGTACATTGATAATAAAACTGTTTTTAGTGTGATTTCTATAAATTAAAGGCAAGAGCAACAGCACGTAATACACACACCAGTGAGAAGTACCATCAATCATTGGGAAAGGAGCCTCTGATTTATTGGTAACTTTGGTTATTACACACTCATTTAAGAAGCAGCAAAAGACAATGAACACAGAGCACTTCTATCACCTGGCACTTCTGGAGCTTTCACGAGGCTCACTGAGTACTCGTCCTTGAACGCCCGCTTCAGCACACACGCCATGATCATGGCACAGGAACGCCAGTATGCCTGCAAAGGGAATTTCAAAATATGCATTTATTACCTAGAAGCTAACAAGCCACAGCAGCTGACTATCAGCTAATTATCCCAAAAGAATGCCATCATTTAACTGAATGATGCACAGACCTAGCTGTCTATCCAAGTATTCCATCCCTGGAAATGCCCAAGGGCAGGCTGGATGGGACTTGAAGCAACCTGGTCTAGTAAAAGGTGTCCCTGCCCACAGCAGGGGGTTAGAACTGGATGATCTTTAAGATCCCTTCCAACCCAAACCATTCTATGATTCTATGATTACTTTCTTTAGTATTTAAACTTCTGTTTAGAGATGGTTCTCCAGACAGAACCAAATCAAAACAAAACTGCATTAAGAATGCAATCCAGATGTTTCCCTGGAGATAAGTCTGAAACCATGGAATAATGCAACAATATAGGTTGAAAGGCATGCCAGCACATCACATAGCCCACACACTGGTTTAATGACAACTAATGATGCACCAACCAGCCATTAAAAATATCTGAACTTTCACAACAAAGTTCAAGAAAGCAGACAGACATGGAACTGAAGGGGGGCACACAGAATCAAGTGGTCATAATCAGGGACACTTGCAATTAAATAAGAGACAGACAACCAGGGTCCCCTACAATGGAATAACAAACTGACTTACCTTGTTCACTTCCTCTGGATCTTCATCTTTGAAGGTAAGGAACTGAATTTCACATGATTTGGTCAAGGGTCTGTACATATCCCAGACTTCTCCATCCACAAGAGCCAAAACTGATTTCTTGCAATGCCACTCACTTAAATCTAAAGAAAGTAAAAAAACCCAGAAGTATTACACAGTTATTAACCATATTTCTCAGGATCAGTTCAGAACCCCTGCATTTGTAACAACAAACTGCAAATTTCAGTTTTGTAAATGACTTGGGAAGATGAGCTGTTAACAGATCCTCCAAAAACCAACTCAGTCTCTAGTTCAGTTGGCAACACAACATTCACCACGAGGGGCACAGTGTCAGCTCAGGAGCTCACCCACTTACGCATGGCACAGTTGTAGGGTGTAGACAGAGCCTTGTTCATGACAAAAACGGTGCCAGGGTGCGACTTCCCGGTGTATTTCACCTCGATTTTCTCAATCCGTGGGTGGAGAGACAACTGTCTCTCCTTCTCTTTGGTGAAGAGCTCATTGCGCATCCGAACCATCTCCTCGGGAGCCAGCCGAGGCACAGCTGGTGTGGAAAGGAACCCTGAGCAAAGGAGAGACCCGGCATGAGCAACAGTCCTGCAGGAAGCAACCCTGGAGTGGGCCCAGTGGAGAGCAATAAGGACAACTCGGAGACTGGAGCATCTGTCTTATGAGGAAAGGCTGAGGGAGCTGGGCCTGTTCAGCCTTGAGAAGAGAGGACTGAGAGGGGACCCCATCGGCGTCTGTCAGTATCTGCAGGGAGGGGTCAGGGCATGGACCAGGCTCTGCTCGGTGGTGCTGAGCAATGGGACAAGAGGCAACAGGCAGGAACTGATGCCCAGGAAGTTCCACCTGAACATGAGGAAGAACTTCTTTATGGTGCAGTGATTGAGCACTGGAACAGATCACCCAAAGAGCGTGTGGGGTCTCCCTCACTGTATTCCATAACTGGACACAATCCTGAGTAAAAGACCCTGCTTGAGCAGGAAGGTTGGACCAGATATCCACTGTGGTCCCTTCCGACATGACCTATTCTGTGTGACCCATTCTGAGTTTTCAAAGCCTGTTTAAAAGCTGCTGTTTTCTAAAAACGGGGAAAAAGGAAGACTGCACTGCCAATCACCCACACGTGTGTCTCAGTCTGCACAGGGTGAGCACTTCAGCAGCTCCAGCGAGTGACCACGCTCCGTCCCTGCAGCGCCTGCAGAGCTACAACACAGGACTCTGAGGGACAAAAGGGGGTACAGAGATGATGTCTCGACTATCTCTCTCATGAGGAGAAACTGTGGGAGCTGGGCCTGTTTAGCCTGGAGGAAACTGAGAGGGGATCTCGTTAATGCAAAGAAGTATCTCAAAGGTGGGTGCCAAGGAGACGCTACCAGACTCTTCTTAGTGGTGCCCAGCGACAGGACGAGGAGCAACGGCCACAAATTAAAACACGAGGTCCACCTCAGCACGGGGAAGAATTTCTTTGCACTGAGGGTGCCAGAGCACCGGAACTACCCAGGGAGGGCGGGGTGTCTCCCTCTCTGGAGACATTCCAAGCCCTCGTGGACGTTCCTGTGTCACCTGCTCTAAATTACCCTGCCTTGGGACGGCGGTTGGACTGAATGATCTCCAACATTCTGTGATTCTGTGCAAACATTAATGTCGTTCCCGGCTGCAGAGGCCCTTCCCTCAGACAGCCAGACTCTTCTACGGCCTCCTCAGGGCACCTCAGCGCCTTTAAGGCACCGCCGCAGGACGAGCCTGAGCCCGGCCCAGCCCTGCACTCCAGGCTCCCGCCCCAGCTCCCCCCTGCACTCCCGGTTCTCCCCCGGCTCCCTCCCGCACTCACGGCTCCCGGTTCTCCCCCGGCTCCCTCCCGCACTCACGGCTCCCGCTCCGGCTCCCGGCCCGCAGCCCACGGCCGGCCCAGGGCCCCGCCATGTTGTTGTCTCCGCGGTGCCGCCTCCCCCGGGCTCGGCCGGAAAGAGCGGCCGCGCCCGCCCCGTTCCGTTCCGTTCCGTTCCGTTCCGTTCCCGCTCCGCCCGCGGCCGGCAGGCGGCGGGAGCGGCCGCGCCGCTGCCAGCGCTCCCTGCGGAGAGCCCGGGATGAAGCGGCCGTGGAAGGCGTCCTGGTTCGGAGGGGACCCTCCGGGATCATCGGAGCATGATCCTCTCGTCCTGGTGGATGAGAGGCTGGACATGACCCGGCCATGTGCGCTGGGAGCCCAGAAACCCCCCGTGCCCTGGGCTGCATCCAGAGCAGTGTGGGCAGCAGGGGAGGGAGGGGATTCTGCCCCTCTGCTCTGCTCTGGTGAGACCCCGCCTGAGAGAACTGGGATTGTTTAGCCTGGAGAAGAGAAGGCTTTGGGGTGACCTAATTGTGGCCTTGCAGTACCTGAAGGGAACCTACAAGAAAGAGGGGGTAAGGCTTTTTAGAAGAGCCTGTAGAGACAGGGCAAGGGGGAATGGGTTCAAACTAAGAGCGGATTTAGATTTGATATCAGGAAGAAATTCTTCCCTGTGAGGGTGGTGAGGTACTGTAACAGGTTGCTCAGGGAAGTTGTGGCTGCCCCATCTCTGGAAGTGTTCAAAGCCAGGTTGGATGAGGCTCTGAGTAACCTGGTCTAGTGAAAGGTGTCCCTGTCCACGGCAAGAGTTGGAAGAAGATGATCTTTAAGGTGCCTTCCAACTCAGGCCGTTCTGTGATTCTGTTATCAGAGTCCAAGTCCTGGCCCTGCACAGGAGGGCCCCACGAATCCCATCATGTGCCTTAGAGAGAGGGTGTAGAGTCTCCCTCTCTGGAGATATTCCAGAACCATCTGGATGCAATCCCGCGCCGTGTGCTCTGAGGTGACCCTGCTTGAGCAGGGAGGTTGGACAGGATGACCCGCTCTGGTCCCTTCCAGCCTGACTCGTTCTGATTCTGAGAGTGTTGTCTAAATGCTCCACGAGCTCTGTGATTGCTCACATGAGCGCTGTGACCACTGCCCTGGGGAGCAGTTCTGTGCATTACCCTGGGCAGGAATGTCATCCCAAAACCACATAACTCCTGCCCCCCACTGCCAGCCCCCCTTTGCCAGTACTGACCTCCTGCACTGGGCTTGTGCGGCCAGGCTTTGGCAGCAAGGGGTTACAGGGGAGACCCCGTCCTGTATTTTTGTATGAGAAGCTGCCAGAAGCTTCCCCTGTGTCCGACAGAGCCAGCTGGATCCAAGGCATACCCACTGCTGTCCAAGGCCAATCCATCAGTGATGGTGGCAACACCAAGGAGGGAAAAAAATTACTGTGTGGCAGCAGCTACAGGGAGATAAGAGAGAAGTGAGAATGTCTGGAGGAGCAGCTCTGCAGGCACCAAGGTCAGTGCAGATGGAGCAAGAGGAGGTGCTCCAGGTGTTGGAGCAGGGAGTGAGGAGTCCTCCCTGCAAAGGGGAAGCAGCAGCAGAGATAACGTTTGATGAACTGACCACAGCCCACATTCCCCATCTCCCTCTGCTGCGGGGAGGGAGGAGGAACTAGAGAACTTGGGAGTGAAGTTGAGCCCAGGAAGAAGCAAGGGGTGAGGGGAAGGTGTTTTTAAGATTTGGGTTTGTTTCTCACTACTCTACTTGGATTTGATTGTCCATAAATTAAATTAATTTTCCTGAGCTGAGTCTGGTTCGCCTGTGATGCTGATTGATGGTGAGTGATCTTTCAACCCACAAGTCTTTCATTGTGTTTTCTCTCCACTGGCAAATTGAGAAGGAGAGGGATAGAATGGCTTGATGGGCACCTGGCATCCAGCCAGGGTCAACCTCCCACCTCCCCAAAAGACTGAACCCAAGTGGAAACTAGCTGCTGCCTGTGTAGGAAAACCATGGTTTGGGTTAAAACTTATTAAAATTTGTGAAAATAAAGAATTCATTTTGGTGCTTAACAATTTAGTTGATGGTGATCTTCATCCTACTCCTCAGTTGGCAACAACATAACAATGGCCATCAGGAAGCCAGTGTCAAACAGTTACACTGAATTAGTGCCATTAAGAGCTAAGGCCTCTAATTAAGCTCAGCATTAAAAAAAAAGAGAATTTTCCACTGGGGAAACAGATCCATGGAGCAGTGGGACAGCTGGCTCCCCCTGGCTTGGCTTCCTGGTTCACCTGGGCTCTCATCCTGAACACCAGGTGTGCAAGTACAGTAGCTGTTTGTGCCCTTCATTACATTATTTGATAGATTAAGAATTTCAGCAAGTCAATCATCCTGCTTCTTCATTTGTTAAAACAAGTTGAATGCAAGTTATTTAAAACATAATGATGCTGTTGCTATTTGTGTCATTACAGCTCAACTACAGTGTTTCTTCTCAACTTTTTATTCTGTGGCTGGAGGAATCATTTGTGCTCAATGATAACATCACATAATCATTTAAAAAAAACTACAAGCAAAACGAGGTTAACAGTGTAGGGTATAAAAAGAACATTTTTGTTCTATGAGGAGATACATGCAAAATGTTCAGAGAATGAAAGACAAAAACAAACCCTGTTCTGTCACTCTGAGGGAGCCTTGAATGACAGGAATAAAATCCTTTTTGATACTGCACACTTTATTACACGTTTCTGTTTTAAATTGCCACTTTCTAATCTCTAAACTTTCTTTTGTACAGTATTTGAAACTTTTTATTCAGATGGATCATCAGAAAAATTATGGTAGAATATCTGCTCCCTTCTTTACTCATTTGATGTTTTTGTGGAAGCACAATGCAGATTAAAAAAAAATCATCTGGGACTTGTAACACACTGAAGATGACAGAGAGAGGCTAAAAAATCCTGGGTGCACTCAAACCCCGTGGTCTGAGCTGAGAGCAGATGGGGGTTACTCTCAGCTGCCTGAGATGTACAGACCTGCTGCAATTCCCCAGCTATTGATCCCTCCGTGCCCAAAGAGATATGCCTGCCAACTGGCAAGTACTCTGGGAAGGGTTTCACTCAAGTCCAGTGGCTTTTGGCATGTCGCAACACTGGGCACATTTGTGGTACAAAGAAGAGATGGGTAACAGAACTGTCCAAGAATAATTGCAAGGTATCCATCTTCATAAAGCCCTTTGACTTTCAGGAAAACCCTGGCTGTTATTTTATAATGGTCAGAAAATCAGAGGTTGCCCTCTGAGGCAACAGGAACCTGTAATTGCTCTTATGCCATGGTATGTGGCTTGAAAGGAGTGCATAAGTGACAAATTGTGGTGGTTTATCACCCTCACGGTCCCCAAGACAGCTCTGAGCTCACTTCAGATTGCTTCAGAAGTAACACTGGCTTAAAAATTCCTGTTCCTCCTTTCCCATTCTGGACTGTTTCTCACTTCTTACCCTCTAGATAGACAGGAGTAGCAGTGCTGTACAAGGCCCCGAACACAAGGTCACTGAAGAGATACAGACTGCAGGATCAGTACTGCTGAAAGATTATGTTTTGTTCACATCATTCACATTATTTTGTATACTCATTTCTGCGCACAAGCAAAGTGATAGCATTAATCCATGGCCAGAGGCAGCAATGGCCTTGGAAAACAACATGCAGTATGACTACACCTTGAGAAGTATTCTTCATAATACCACAGAATCATGGAATCATTTCAGTTGGAAAAGATCTCCAAGACCATCCAACCTTTCACTGAATACCATCATGCCCGCTAAATTATATCATGAAGTGCCACAGCTACTCATTTTTTGAACGCTTCTAGGGCTGGTGACCACTACTTCCCTGGGCAGCCTGTTCCAATGCTTTAAAACACTTTCTGTGAAGAAATTTTGTCCTAATATCCAACCTGAACCTCTTTTGGTACAACCTGATGCTGTTTCCCTGTCCTATTGCTTGTCACTTGGGAGCAGAGGCTAACCCCCACCTGGATACAACATTCTTTCAGGGAGTTGTACAGACTGACAAGTTCCCCCCTGAGCCTCCTTTTCCCAGGCTGAACAGTCCCAATGCCCTCAGCTGATACTCCTCAAACTTGCACTCCAGACCCTTCCCCAGCTCCACTGCCCTTCTCTGGATGTGCTTCAGAACCTCAATGTCTTTCTTGCTGTGATGGGCCCAAAACTGAACCCAGGATTCAAGGTGTGGCCTCACCAGTGTCCAGCACAGGGGGACGGTCACTGCCCTGGTCCTGCTGGCCACACTATTGCTGATACAGGCCAGGATGCCACTGACCCTTTTGGCCACTGGACATGCACTGGATCATGGTCAGCCACCATCGACCAGCACTCCCAGGCCCTTTCCTGCCAGGCAGCTCTCCAGCCACTCAGTCCCCAGCCTGTAGCACTGCAGGGGGTGGTTGTGACCCAAGTGGAGGACGCAGCCCTTGGCCTTGTTGAACTGCATACCACTGCCCTCAGCCCATCGATCCAGCCTGTCCAGATCCCTCTGCAGAGCCTTCCTGCGCTCCAGACCTAGCCCCAACACTGAGCCCTGGGGAACATCCCTGGTGACCAGCCACGAACCAGATTTAACCCCACTCACCAGAACTCTCTGAGTTCAGCCATCCAGCCAGTTTTTTACCCAGTAAGCAGTAAAGCATTATAAACACTGTGGCAAAATAATTCTGAATCCACCACTATCAGCATTTAGGCTAATGCATTGTCCACTGTTCCTTAGATTGAATTGGGAAGTGTCCTACAATGCCATCCTATTTGATAGATCTTTTTAGAAATGTACCTTTGATTGCTACTGAGCTGCCTACTCAGTTGCAGTAATCTTGCAAATTCGGTTGAAATAAAGAAAAAGGCATTGATTCTGTGCTTTGCAAGTCAAAGATAAAATCATACAAGACATTCCAGAAAATGGAGGCGGAGGGTGGGGGGTTTCACAGGAAAAAGCTACTGGAAACAATTAATTTGTATTACTGTTATCTTGTTCTACCCCCACATTTTGTGGCCTTCTTTGTTCAGGTTTGGCAGACACATTAGATATGAAATATTTTAACAGTCTAATAGAGAAACAGTGTTCTATCACAGCTCTCTAGTCCATTGCAGCCAGGCAACTAAACCATGGCATGCTGTGGCTTTAAACAGCCATCCACGACAGCTTGGTGGAAAAAAAAGAATATCTGAATTTTATTTTTTTTCTCAAAACTCTTCTTGCTCACAGTTTTCAGTTTCAAATTGAAAAACAAGCAGATAATCTGTCAGCTAATTCAGATTTTTTTTCCCCAGACAGGAGTTAAAACAATTAATGCAGAGCAGCTAAAAAAAATTAATAAGATGCCACAGAAGTCGAAAGGAGACGAGACCTTCTGTAACTAGGGGAGTGGACAGCCATTAAAGCAATACCCCAGAACATTATAAAAAACTAGGTGTGGTGATAACTAAAACTGCAAGTGAAAAAAATATCCCTTAAATTGTAGATATTGGCCTGTGGCTGCTGCTAACTCTTCACACTAAATGGCAAGGCTTTCAAGCTGATAGATTCAAGGTACTGCAGGCTGGCAGTCTCAGCACCACAAAAAAAAACATAGTACATCAACCAACGAGTTTCAGGAAAAACAGAGCATAAAATATGTATATTAGTGATTAAACTAGTCAATTAAATGGAATCTGTTTTAGCAGTTTTACAAAATAGTTTTCTGTCAGTTTGTCCCATTGCTGTGACCAGAATCACATCAGAACAGTCACTCTACAGCTCTGTGCTCCTGTCTTCAGCTCTTACTACAGCAAATATGTGTGACCACAACTTCGTGGCTTGGAAAAGAGATGTGTACAGGGATTTAATGCACAGGCTATGGCACCAAATCCCAAATGGCATCTCTGACCACCTCAAATATATCATTTCTCTTTTTAGAAATTTGGAAAAATATGTTTCTTCTTCTTTAAGTATGGAAAAATATTCAAAGCTGTCTCCTTGATCAAAAGTTAAACAACATAAATTCCAATAACAGTAAGCCTTCTGTTTATTAATTTTTATCACCCTTTAGCTAAGAAAAATTAAATGTTCCTAAAGTGAATAGTCAGAATTTTGGCTTATAGCTTTTCACAGAATTTTTGCAAATTATTTTTCAAAATTTTTTTTCACAGAACTCTTTGAAAGAGTGATGGTAGCATAATAAAAGAGTTAAACTCTAATAATTAGAATAGATTATGATCAGCATTTCACATTTGCACAGTAAGTTTCAATAAAAGGAGAAATAATTCCATTGCAATGTAAGAAGGTAGATTTATCTAAAATATCATCTAATAAAATGTGGGCAATCTTTTTTTTAATGAATTCTGATATCAATAAGAAACATTCAAATCTTGAAATCATGTTGTAATTCCACTCCATTCTTAAAGGTTTTTCTATGCAAAGAACTTGACTAGGACAGCTATTACAAATAAGATAGCTATTCTTGACCAGCATTTTGTGTGCAGATGTTAATCATAGACTGTTTTTATTATTCTAAAAATGAGTCTGTGTGGAAAGTTCTCCAAGAATAACTGCTAAACTGAGCATCTCAAACAAATTCTTCCATGTTGCGCTCTATGTGCTGTTTAATGAAAATATTTTTGCTACATTCAACTTTAAAAGATTAAAAATATGGATAGCAGTCTTGTGCTCTTCTAACAAAGTACTTAACAGTACTTTTAAGAATACCATGGTTCAGCAATCTACATGCAGAAAAAGTGTATTTATTAAATGAACTGTATGCGTCGTAACCACTTCTCCAGTAATTCTGTAAATGCATTCAGAATACTGACATTTAATTTCTGGTGTTTCCTGCAGTAGTATAAAGTAAGCAGAGAAACCATGAAGAGGAGAATGGAAAGCAAATGTGAACTGTACTACAAAAAGTCAGAGAAATGTGGGGGAGACAGTCCTTTGCACTAGGCATTTGCTTCACTTGCAAGACAAATGAAACAGTGAAAAGAAAAAAGGAACTTTACTCTGACATGCTTATATAAACCCTGTGTATTTTAGTGAATTTACTGTGGCATAAGAATCATGCTTACAAAATACAAATTAAAGCTTATATATAAATCTATCTGTTTGGCCAACTAGAACTGAATGTTTACTATGGTGGAAAGGTTATACTACAGGTCTAAACTTCATCCCATCATCTCATGGGATACCTTCTCCTTCCAATTAGTCTCTTCATTCCCCTTCATTGATTCATTGCCATTACAAAGAATCATAGAATGGCCTGGTTGGAAATGACCTTAAAGATCATCTTTTTCCAACCTTTGCTGTGGACAGGGATACCTTCCACTAGACCAGGTTGCTCCAAGCCCCGTCCAGCCTGGCCTTGAATACTTCCAGGGATGGGGTAGCTACAACCTCTCTGGGTGACCTTTGCCAGTACCTCACCACCCTCATAGCAAAGAATTTCTTCCTAATATCTGATCTAAACCTACTTTCAGTTTGAACCCATTACCCCTTGTCCCATACTACTCTTCCTGAAGAATAGTCCCTCTGTGACTCCCTGGTAGGCCCCTGCAGATACTGGAAGGTGCTCTGAGATCTTCACATAACCTTTTCTTCTTCAGACTGAACATCCCCAACTCTCTCAGCCTGACTTCATCACAAAGGTCATCCTCATGACCTCATGGCCTCCTCTGGACTTGCTCCAACAGGTCCATGTCCTTCCTGTGCTGGGACCCCAGAGCTGGAGGCAGCACTACAGGTGGGGTCTCACCAGAGCAGAGCAGAGGGGCAGAATCCCCTCCCTCCCCTGCTGCCCACACTGCTTTGGATGCAGCCCCGGACACAGTTGCCTTTCCGGGCTGCCAGCACATAGGGTTGGGGCATATTAAGTTTTTCATCAACATCAGCTTTAACAGCCATCCTCTGACCTATGCTTTAGTTTAATTCCACATTGCCATTTCTTAACATTCACCAGCTCTATATTTTTTCCCCACCAGTCTGCTCCCATATATTTAAATGTTATATCAAGACAGCATTTTTATCACTGTCTGACTTTAAATAGTAAAGCACTCCTACTGAAATCTTTGAGTTGTTGTCCATGCTCAAAGTTATGATGTGCTGGGACACACAAAATAAAGAACTTTTCTGTTTTCAAAGGGACAGTTTTGATTTTATTAAATGTATGTCACTGCACTGATAATATATACTGGGGACACACACATATACATATTTATGTATTTATATTTGCAATTTTTTTGAGAAATATTACTTGTGTGCTGCATACATTTTTTTTCCACATGAAAAATAACCTAAGAAGATTTTGACACAAAGAGTATCGTGGCATCCTACTTCCTTGGTCTCCATTAAAATAGCTCTTAGAGAATTTATTTATAAATAATCTTTCCATGTTTTGCTGCAGTCTAACAAGATAAAGCCATCGTTGCTGTTCACATTACCAAAGAAATACTCGTGATACTTTTCTTGTTATAGAACGGTTTTACATCAGTGGTAATGTATTTTTAAGATGTCACTGGAAATTACTCAGATGCACTATTAACTGTCACGATGAGTAATTCTCCTTGATTCATAAATTTAAAGGGCCATTACACCTCCTGTATATTTAATCAAAAGTCTCCCAGACTGGTAAAACTAATAATATAAAAGGCTTTGAAGGTCACAGTGTGGTCCATGTCCTGCCGTAGGTGGGATTCTGTCCAGTTCAGCTGCGCCGACAGGCACAAGGAGTTACTGTGACTTCCTTCGGCTTAAAACAGCGCCTCACCCTCACATCGCTTTTTCGCCAGCCGGAACATTCAAATGTTTGTGCCGTGGTTCCACCCCCTTATCCCCACTTCCACCCCGGGTGGGTTTGCCTTCGGGAAACGGACTAACAGGGACAACGCTCTTCTTTGGGAAGTTTAAGCTTTTCGTGACGAAGAAGTTTATTCTGTTGCAACAAATGCCCTTGAGCTAATGAATATCTCCCAGTTTCAAAACAAACCCGTAAACATAACGAAGGGAAGGGCTGCTGGATACAGCACGCAGCACAGCGCCCGGGGATGCGCGGGGGAGGAGGCAGAGGGATGCTCCGGGAGCCGCCGCTCCGCGCTCCAGGGCGGACGGGCGGGCGCTCGGCCAGGGCACATCCCCGCGTCCAGCCCCGGCTCCCGCTCTCGGGGCGGGGAGGCGCCTCCTTGGACGCGTTAAAAGTTTGGGGCGGCCCCGGCGGAGGCAGGAGGAGGCACAGCCCGGGCGGCGCGGGCGCTGCGCCCCGGTTGCCGCATCTGCTGCGCGGGCACCGCGCCCCCGGCCCTGCTCCGCCGCCGGGAAGATGGCGAGCCCCGGACTCCGCCTGCTGCTCCTCGGTTACTTGGGGGTCCTGAGCTGTAAGTGCCGCGTCCCCTCCCCGCGGGGCTGTCGCGTTCTGCTGCCTCCGGGAGCGCCCCAGCTCCCGCCCCGCACGGCGCTGGGATGCGGGGGGACGGTCCCCCCGAGGTGCGGCTGTGTATCCGTGGCTCTGTGTGTTCCCGCAAGCCCGGGACGCGGGAGGGGGGTGTCGCTTCCCCTCCCTCGCCCCGGAGCCGGAGGAGCCAACTCGCATCTCCAACAGCGAAAGGCGAGAGAACGCCGCAGCCGGGGCGGTGCGCGCTGATTATTTCCATGTGTCTCTTGTTTTCACACAGATGTAACCTGTTTAAGCCCGGCCTGTTTGAGCGCAAGCCAGCGGTTCTCTGCCGCCGTGCAAACTTTAGAGATGCGGGCTGCGTAGTTCGCGTTTCTGATGGCCTTTACAAGGTGAATGAGCGAGGGACGGGAGTGTGTTTTCTACTGACAGCACTGGATGCTGCTGCTCCAGAACAGAGTTCTGTGTCCAATATTTTTATGGTCCTATTGTCTAACTCCTTAAAAACTGGAGGGGAATAGGGAATATTAGAGTAAGTTGGGGAAAGGTTCCCCACCCAGAAAACACATGGAAATAAGAGAAAAACAGATCACGAGGCCACATACCTGTGGAGAAGCAGTGAATTAACACACAGTGTTAACAGTGCCAGTCGTGTTAAGGCTGTCACTTTCAGATCACGTCTTACAGTGCTCCTGTTCTTTGCTTCTTGTGTCTTGCTGGTGTTTTAGGGAAAGAGGTATACATGGAAATAGTGTTTTGAGAAGACTTATGTAGCACAGTTGTGCAATGAAATGACCAGTCTGGGGTGAGTTCTCAGTCCGTTACGGATATGGCACATCCAAGGTGCCGATGCTGGGTATGTTTTGAGGTTTACCTTTCACTCTGCCTCACCTAACAGAAACTAACGTGTGTGGAAACTCTTCTTTTTGCAAAGGAGTCCTGTTGAGAAGAGGCTTGGAGTGATGCCTGTGAGATAGGTCTTTGGCTTCACGGCTGTTTTTCTTTTCCTCTCTCTTTGCTTCTACAAGACCTTAGAGAAATGTTGGGCTTTTAGATGAACAGCTAGCACAGATTTCTCTTTCATATAGTAAATGATAATAAATACTATTTCCTTTGTATTTTTTCCCTTCCTTTGTTGTTAATTGCATGGGTATATCTGAGCCTGTAAGCTGTGGTTTTTTTGTTGACAGGTTTTGGTTGTTCAGGCTGCTCAGCTTTCTGGTTAGTTGTGTCTGTTGGCAGTGCTGGCTTTGACTAGTGAGGAAATGATAGAGGGTGGTTTGGAAGCAGTACAGTGCATTGAAGTCTGGTGCCTACATTGTTCTCAGACTTACTTGTTTGGGGTTTTTTTCCTCTTCCTGTCCCAATTCCCAAAAAAACACCAGGTGGGAAGAAAGTTTACCAGCAAAGTGCTGATAAGAAGTCTTTACATGAAGAAGGAGACTGTAGGTGTGTGGGTGTGCAGATGCTGACTGTTTGTGAGCCAGAGGAAATCCAGGCAGAAATTCAGCAGCAGGATGGAGTCTGCTGCTGCTCCTGTGGCTGGAGCACATTCACACGAACAATAAGGCTGAGTGATTCTGGCATCCAAATCAGGCATATGGGCTGAGCGGTCTCTTATGTGGGATCCACATGCTCTGGAGAGGGTGGGGAGTGGGGAGAAACTAGTGAGGGGGAAAAAAAGGAGTGATTGATGCCTGACAAACAGGGTGGGTGAGGGTCAGTCTCTTCTCCCAGGCAACCAGTGACAGGACAAGAGGGCACAGCCTCAAGCTGCACTAGGAGAGGTTCAGGTTGGACATCAGGAGGAATTTCTTCACAGAAAGGGTTGTAAAGCATTGGAATGGACTGCCCAGGGAGGTGGGGTAGTCGCCATCCCTGGAAGTGTTCAAGAAACAACTAGACAGTGCTCTGGCCCACTTGATAAGGTGGTGATTGGTCAAGAGTTGGACTTAATGATCTTGGAGGTCTCTTCCAACCTAAATGATTCTGTGATTATGCTGTGGGGCAGGTGTAGACAACTTTCTTGGTAGCTCAGCTGCAGAAGTTAAAAGCTGTATAAGTTGATCACAGGACATTTTCACTGAGATCTTACTAAGAAATATTCGTGACCTGCAGAACTAGTGCTTTCTCTGAGCTAAGACTTCCCTTTCACCTTTAATTTAGGGGAAAGAGAAGGAGTTGGGGGTCTTTAATCATGTCTTTTCTCAAGCTTCTGGAACTGATGGTATCTGGAAAGTTTTAAAAGATGGCACAGAGCACTTGTGAGCTCTGTTGGCAGGACAGAAAATATACAGAAATTATTGTTATTAACCATCATGACTACTCTGGAGGAGGTATGTACTGATAAACTGCGAAGCCTCTAAGTGTGATTTTTTTTTTTTTCTTATATTAGTGTACATTAAAATTAAACTTAAGAAGAAATTAAACTTAAGTTGGTGATGCTGGTGGTAAATCCAGCAAATGTGTCTGTGTGAGGACAGTGCAGAGGCAATAAATAGTATTCTTGCATAAATATTTGATGGTACTCACTGGAATAGTTTGATTGAGCAATAAATAAGGTGATACTTTGTTTGTTCATTTCTTTTGGCTTAAAAAGCCTTATTCCTCAGGAATCTTTCGGTCAGATACAAAAGGTTTTTTTGGTCTAGAAACTCTGTATCTTTCTCCCCCGTGCCCAGCAAGCAATGCTAAGGCATGGCTGCATTGGCTGGGAGTTGATCGTGGAAGTCTTTAAACTGTGCTGTCTTGACTATATGTGATGTACAACTGATGTACTCAAATTTAAGAATACTGCCAACCCCCAGTCTTCTGTTGAACCCTCTTTGCTGGATTAGCTTGGTAGGAACTAATTTTTAGATCAGACCATAATCAGGTGAGATGGGATTTCTTAAATTTGTAAGACTGCACAGTTCTCTAGCAGTACCTGTTCACCATAATGCTGTAAAGCAGACTACCTGGTTTTAAAGGGGGAATGAGGGGAAGAGGCATCAAAGGAAAGTTCCTTCTCTTGCTGTTTTAGTGAGAAGCAGTTTTTCTTTAGGCTGCTCACAGTCCATAAACCTGCACAGACTCTTAGATACCCTAACATAAGATGTGAGAGGAGAGTGAGATGCTTAAATGTAGACAAACAAATGAAAGCTAACTACAGAAAAAGCAATGTGTGTTTCTGTCTTCAGCCTAACACTTTAATGACTGTGGTGACACTGCACAAGATACTCAAATGCTTCTTGAGAAGCTGGTGGGAAGATTTTCCTGTCTTTAAAAGGGAGATGTATTTCTCTCTAGCTCATTTTATAACCTGCCCAATTTCACCCTCTGTGTTAGATCCTCAGGACTCAGAAGAAACTGGCTGTGAGTTACTGGCATGTCTTTCAGAAATCATGGCCTTTGCTGCATTTCAGCAAGTCATACTGTTTTCCTTAAACCTAGGCATGCTGCTTGGAAGTGGCTCTGAATTCCTGAGAGGACTCAGCCAGAAGCACTGCTGTTCTGTGGCAGGGGCTCTGTCTCTCTCCAGCAAAGAGAGCTGGTCACTGATGGCCCCATGGTATCCTTATTTTGGGTTCCTGGCCCCATAATCTGCTGTTGGATGTGCAAAAGAGAAAACAAGGGTGACTGTCTTCCCTCACTGCATACAGGAGATAGGAAATATACCTGGAAATGTCATGTCCAGACGATCACATTTCCACGTTTCCTCTGTTTAAGGTGCGTATACGCAAAGGGAGGACTTACTTCTGTTGTTGCTTGGCCTCTGAGAGCCTGTTTTCTCAGCTTTAAAGTTGCACCAATTCTTTGTTCACATTGTAGGATATGTATTTCTGGGAACTGTGAATATCGTAGGGCATCTGGCATTAATAATGAGAGTTAAAACTACCACTGTGATTACCAGATCTAATTGAGCCTGGATGAGGTCTTCCTATTGGTCATTTAACTGAATTATACAATGATATTTTTGTGATTATTTCCTGTATTATACCTATAATTCCTTCTGCAGCCTGTTTTGGTAGCTGCCAGGTTCTGCTGCAGAAACTGGCTGATGCTAGTGCAAATGATTCTGTAAGAAAGGAGAAGTAATTGAACTTTGACATCACATTTTCTGTTCAGCTGACTGATTTAACAAAACACCTAGGTTCATGTTGCATGACCTAGAGCTACCAAACTTGTCTGCACTCACTGACTAACCCCAAATGTTATTTGGGGTGTTGCAGACCTGTTTTTAAAGAAGTGAGCTAAAAAAGTTAGAGGAGACATTTACCCTTCCTCAAAGGCTGCCCCAGCTGCTTTAGCTGCTTCTCAAGTGCTGCCGGTTGCTAGAGAGGAGTCCTCTTGTGAAGTGTGGGAGAATCTTCTTGTAAAATTCTTAATATCTTCTGATGTTAAGAAAATTCAGTTTCTTCATACATTCACATGGGTAAGTAATATAGCGATAGTTCTTCACTGGAGATAGACAGTGACATGCATGTGAACCTTCTGCAGTAAGCAAGTTTCCCTTGTTTGAGGGGGAGTAAATTTGGGTTGATGGTTCTTTTAGATGGTCAGGAACAACTTTTTAGTAATAAAAGTTTACATCTGGTATGATCTACTTAAGAGTCCATCAACACTCAAAATGTCATCTGTCTGTTGGAGCAGTTCTGTTTACCCAGCCTATAACTGGCTTCCTGCACCTGGCAATCCCTTTTAGGAACACTTTTCTAAAAGTAAGGCTTAGTGTCTTCCTTTCCCTTTGCAATGCTAGAGGTGACTCCAGTGCAAACGCTTACGTAAAGGAAGGTTAGTAAGAAACGTGGACACAGCCAGAAACATCCACCTCACAATATAAATATCTTGTGTATTAACGCAATTGAACCACAAGTTAGACATTTGTATTTGCCCTTGCAGACTGTTTGCCAGGACCATATGGAATGGCTAAATTAAGGTTCCCTTGAAGTTATACAACGATACCAAGCAAAAAAAAAAAAAAAAGAAAAAAATGGCATAAAATAGTGTCTCTGTGGATGTATACAATGAGCTGTCTCATTGTTGGTTTTTTGTCTTTGGCTGGTTGGTGGGGGGTTTTTCTCCACCATGAAAACTTAATTACATACATATGGGAAAAGAGATGGTTTACAAGTTCTTACTTTCTAGTTCAGTGGCTGGTTCAGTTCTAGTTCAGTACTGTGGGGTCAACACTTCAGTGGAAACTGAGGGAAACCTTATGTGGAAGCTGAAGGGCAATTTGTTTTCAAGTAATTAATCCTATTCGGGTTATCTCACACATTCCCACCTCCAATTTTTTTGAAGGTAACTTTGTTACAGTTTTATTTTCTGGCATGTCTTCTCCTATTCCCAGTACTTTGGAAAAAATCAGTTTTTGCAAAACATTTTTGCAGAAAAGCCTGTTGTGCCTTCCTCAAAGCACTGTAAGTGACTGTGCTGTAATTCCACCTCAGGAAGCTTAAAGCAAATATTATGATGACTTGTAATCAAGACAAATGATTTGTTTTCTTCATCTAAATACTGGGGGTTTTTAGGGAAATGAATATGTATTTCAAGGAATGAGACAGCATATGAGGCTGGAGGAGCTTTTGGATGATTGCCAGTGCTTGTGTTCACCCGTATTTCCAAAGTCACTTTTTTGTGTGGAGGACTCCAATGAGTTATGCCACCTCTGCGCTCACAATATATCATCAAGCACTCAAGTGCTTACATAAAATTTCTTAGAGCAGGCAGAAGGCGAGCTTGGCAGCTGAACATCTGGTCCTGTTCACTTGTCGGTTTCTAACACACGCTGGGCGGTGAAGGAGCTTTTGGAGAAGGAAAAAGAGGAAAATGGCCATTTTTGAACAACAGCAAATAATCTAACAGTGGTAGTTGTGGAACCACTGGTAAGTCTGTAAACCTTCCTGGTTAATAGGAATTAAACCAGGCATCCAGTTTTCAAAGATTATTTGCAGGTGAAAACATGATAGAAGAAATTGGTAATAAACTTTTCTGAATGCTTGCTTTATGTAAGTTCAAAACTTAGCAGTTTTAGTAAGAGATGGGAAGATTAAACTTGAAATGAAATAGCTAGAGCTCGATTTTGGCTCTTTAAGGAGGTAAGAAATGGCCAGACTTGAGCTGGAAAGAACAGACCCTACAGGTATGAAGTTTCAATAAATATATTTACATAGCTCTTGGGTGGATTAACTTCTTAAGTGTTGAACATGTTTTTGACCCTGTCCAAACCACTGGATCAGACTCAAAGGGAAACAAAACATATTATTGTCTGGATGGAAAAATGATGTATTACAGGGTTATTTTGATACCAGATAATGTTAACAATACAGGCTACTTTTGTTGTTCACAAACTGCTAGCATAGTACTTGGAGGTAATGATGGAACATTCCTGGTAAGTGACCTTTGCTCAAATGAGTTCAATAAAGAAAACAAAATGATTGTGTTGTATCTCAGCCTGCAGAACGTGCCCAGTACAAACTGGGAGACAATCTTGGAGGTGTTATGCTAAAAACTTGTGTATATTGGCTAGATCTGGCTTAGAGTTGGAGAAGTGTTTATGCTTGGCATACTTGTAAACATAAGATGAAATGATATGCAGAAAACCAGCATTTTTTTTTTGCCTTTTTTGCTCTTTTGTTGCTTGTTATTGGCTTGTTGGGGGTTTTTTTTGTGTGTCTGTCCACACCTCTTGCCTTTTTTTTTAAGAACAGATATGTATCACAGGGTTCCCTGTGGAAAGTGGGAAGATGTCTTGTATTTTTCCTTTTTCGTCTTTTTTTTTTTTCCTTCTTTCTCCTCTAGTGTCCACATAAAGCCCAAGTAAAAGTTCATTGATATCAATGCTTAGATGTTGGAAGAGTTTGTGCAGAAAAGGTTTTTATCCTCCAAGAAACCTTAGTAGCTTTCCATTTAAATGTCAGTAAATATTTTTATGTGGATGGCAAATGCTTTATTTTTAGTCAGTATTTGAGTATTCTTTGTATCTTGCAATGAGTGCTGCTGTTGCCTTCTGTTCAGCAGCATAATGGTCCTCCCTGGTGTAATGTGACTCACCAAATCACAAGAAAGTCATAATCATTTGAGAGGCTCCTGGAAGGAGAGTCAGTATCTTGATATGGGAATAGGGCAAAACAACATCCAAGAAGGTAATAAGAGAGGGAGGGTTGGGACAGACAGGTGATAGTAAGGGCTTGTGAGATTTTAAGATGATGCTGTTGCAGTATTGGAGTGACTGGTAAAGCAAATGCATTTAGATACTCCAAAGCCACTGGTAACATCAAAGCTGGCAGCTGGGAGAGGAGATAGAGAAAAGTGAGCAGATACATCCATTAGTGGAATTATGCTTAGATATCAAGAAGCAACTCTTTAGGATGCGTAATGTATGGGTTTGTTACTTGCTAGACACTCTTAAGAGGCCTTAACATAATTCCATTTCTAAGTCAATTTTTTCTTGTTTTCTGAATAAGACCTGCACCCTGGACATGAGGTAGTGCTATTCCAATCAAGTGATGCAGAGATCTTACAAAATGTATTAGGCATAAAGAGTGTGATTATTCTGTTTCTGTGTGTTCAGTTTAAGTGTTGTTGAAATGATGGCTCGGGTATTTCCAGAAGTAAGTACTTAGAGCACTTTTCTTCAGGCCCTTTCCATAAATAATATTTTCGGGGATAAAAGTCATCTGAGGAAGCTGTTTGTCAACAGGGATGTACAGAGAAATAATTTTTTTTCAGCTCAACTTTCCCTCTGTCACTGCATACTCTGCTTCTTATTTCATTTGTGTTCCAGTTGTGTTTCTAGCTGAGTCCCCAAGCCTGTAACAGTCCACGCAGAGTTACTGTCTGCTTTCTAGTTGTGTTCAAATTCTTGGCTGCCTTTTCCCAAGGACGCTTCTATGGCTAAACGGGGCAAGAGGTTTGTTATGAAATTAGTCTCTTAAAGTAGAAGATATGTGTAGACTTGGCTATGAAGAGTTGCATTATACGTCTATAAGCTCCAAAATGGATAATCTTTCCTCAGTAAGAGTAATTAATTTTGTTCTATAAGGAACCTATTCCTTTTCTGCCCTAAAACAACACCTGACACTCATAAACCATAAAATCTTATGCACTTATTTTCCAAAGTTGCTTTCAGCAGAACTGTAGCACTTTGACTGATGAGTTCCTCTTCAAGAAGAGAAATACTGGTAGCAATGTATTTTCAAAAATCCATCTTGTTCCCTTTCTCGATTTCTTGGCCACTTGTAGCTCTGCTGATGCTCTGTACCATCCAGGCTCGTTGCAAGACACTCAGCCCTGCAACAGCAGTGGGAATAAATATGTAAATGTGCCCGGATTCCCTAGGAGTTGGACTTGATGATCCTTGTGGGTTCCTTCCAGCTCAGCATATTTTGTGATTCGTGATAAAATAAATTTGTTCTGTGAATTTAGAGCTGAACTCCAAAGACCTTATTTTGTATCTGGGTTCCTTGTGATCACAATATTTATGCTGATGTGCATCTGCTGGTATAATCTCTTTGCCAGCATAGTCCTTGGACTGTTCTTCAGTCAAAGTGGTATTATTTAGTCTTATTACAGTCAGACAATCAGGACCAGAGCAGTGATTGTCGCCCTGTACTCGGCACTGATGAGGCCACACCTCCAGTGCTGTGTCTGGTTCTGGGCCCCTCAATTTAGGAAAGACACAGAGGGGCTGGAGCGTTTCCAGAGAAGGGCAGTGAGCTGGGGAAGAGTTTGGAGCAAAAGTCTGATGAGGAGCAGCTGAGGGAGGTGGGGGGGCTCAGCCTAGAGCAAAGGAGGCTCAGGGGGCACCTCATCACTCTCCACAACTGCCTGACAGGAAGGTGCAGTGAGGTGAGGGTCAGGCTCTTCTCCCAGACAACTGATGAAAGGACATGGCCTCGGGCTGTGCTGGGGAGGTTCAGGTTGGACACTGGGAAGAAATTCTTCATGGGAGGGTTGGTCAAGCATTGGAATGGGCTTCCTGGGAAGGTGATGGAATTATCATTCCTGTAGATGTTCAAGAAATGACTGGATGTGGCACTCAGTGCTCTGGTCTAGTTGACAAGATGGTGATCAGTCAAAGCTTGGACTTGATGATCTTGGAGGTCTTTTACAATGTAAATTTTTCTGTAATTCTGTGATTTCTAAAGGAAATGTCACTTTAAGCAATAATTGTGTCACATAGGTTTCTAGAACATCCCTGGTATCCCATGAGCAGTTGGTTATAAAGGGAATATGGGCAAAAGTAGGCAAAGCAGATGGTAAAACAGTAGTTTAAAGCAGCAAGAGATGCCTTGCTGGCAGGCACAGCTTCATGAAATGTGTTGATCTATTGGCTCTCATAAGTATTCTAGTAATGTAACACATGGGTTTTGATGATATGTGTGCTCTAGAGTATTGCAGGCATCCATTTTAACCACCAGACTTTCAAGCACTTAAGGTGTACTGGAGAAGGTAGTGACCCTCGGGGATGAATCCTTAATTACATATGGCTTATTCTAATAAAATGAAATTAAAATTAATGGCTTCAAACAAATTTTTTGTTGTATTTTTACAGCATCACTGGATTGCTAACATCTTTGTTTCATTTTTGTGACAGTGAAAGAGCTAGTACTGTCTTCGTGTAAGTACCTGCAGACAAGATGATCAAATCCCATTACAGGAAGCAGCAAACCACTGAACTGTGAATATTGGCTCACGTACTGAGCTCTCCCTTATTCTGATGCAAAGCACCAGAGTGTTTCATCAGGGAAATACTCTTGAGGATGTGACTCCTAACACATCTGTCCTGCTGAAAAGCTGTGATGATCACCAAGTTAAAATTTATGCTTGATTTAAAAATAAAGGAGGCACAGAGTTTGTTTATTCCTGTTTCCTGTGTAACTTTCCAGTGTTGTTCTAATGTTTTCTAATCTGAATACCCATATGTTGTTTTGCTTGTATAGCTTTTAATGTGATGAAGACTGTAGTGGTTTGGTTTTGTTTTGTTTTTTGAACTCTCTTCATCCCCTTTAAGAACTTGGCACCTCTTATACTCTGACCTATTGTTCCTAGCTGTTACCTTCCGGAGGATTTCTTCTAATCAACCTCCTCCTTTAAGCATGAAAAACATCTTCTGTTTATTCTAGCTTCTCTTGGTACTTATCAGCCTTAATGGAATTAAAGGAGTGGCTTCAGTCTTGTTCACATGGGCCAGAAGATTATTCTATAACATTTGGTATTAAAGAACTAAATTATCTATTAAAGGCCTGTAGAATTAAAGATGCACATTCATACTGTAACCCAAAATGTTGATTGAAAGTACTAGTCATCAAACATGATTGTTAGTTTCTTCTGGCAGGAAGAAACTATTGAGCAACCTTGGCAGTATAAAAGATCATGTGTGAATGAAAATGGGATGAGCTAAATGGTTATTGTGTTCCCTGCTCATGTTAGCAAAGAATCTGGTCTGTAGTCTGGAGGGAAAAAAGCTAAAAAATTAGTTCAGTGCTGTCTATCACTTAATAGGATGATGTCCTGAAATACAAAGTTCGAGTGGCATTTACTCAAGTGAAACCACCACCCCTACCCCCAGTTACTGGAAACATCGTCTCAGAAATCCCAAATTCACAAAGCACTGCACAAAGCTCTTGCTGAGTATTTGTATTTAAAGAGCATCCTACTGTTTTTGGAAGGACTCTGAGGTTTTGGGTTTTTTTTTAATGGGCATGCTAGCTGGAATGAAGTCATGGTAGTGTGTCGCAAAGTCAGCAAAATTTGAATGAGAGAAAGCCACAAGAAGTTATCCATGTATCCATTGCATATAAAAGTATATTCTAGGTCAATATTTGCTTCAGAAAGAACAGGGGTTTTTTTTAAAAAAGAAAGTTTTTCAGATGTTTTACCTCCTTCAGTGGGGGGACATAAGGTGACAATGTTGATTTGGCTTGGATTATTATACTTGGTTGCAAATGAGGGATTTAGCTATAGTTGATCCAAGTAGCTGTCCTGCCTGCTACTTAGGATGTGTTTGCAGCACACAATTCTGGTTAACTGTATATATATACATATAGTCCTATACCTTGAGAGGCCAGACCTTAATACATCCTTGTATGCACTCCTGCTCTGCTGTGAAAAAGTGCTTTGTAGAAATGCTGATATTAATCTAAAAGGTGTTGAGAAGATCCACTAGGGAAAAACTGCTATGATCTTGAGAAGGGACTGAGAATGGCAGAGGCGTTGGAAGCAGATAATCTTTAAGGTCCTTTCCGACACAAACCATTCTGTGATTCTTTGAGGTACAGGAAATTTGGTTCTGGCTTAAATGAATAAGAGTAACTATGGGATGTAACATTTCTTCACTTTACCAATGTACTTATTTACAACAAATTTAAAATTGCAGCATCCAGATGTTCTTCCTAATATCTGGGAACATGCTTCTATGGTTAGGCAGCTTGTCTGCCTTCACTGGTTCTGAACGAACAGGGACTCCAGTTTAATATGATGCTTACTGGAATTGTAACCGGAAGTGTTGGTTCATAAAGTTGGAAAGTAAACTAAATCTGTTTTCAGGCTTTTTAAGGTAAGTAGTGGGTGTATTTGTAGGTTTATAAATCAGGTGACTTCATGAAACTGTTTAACCTTTCCAAATAGCTTGGCAATTGCAGCACAAGTCACTTAAAGGCTGTCGATTTCAGAGATCTTTATCTTGAACCGTGGGCCAGAATGGTTGTGTTAATTTGGGGAGTGGTGGCATGTTGTTTATTTCCTTCCAGTTTCCCAACTCTGTTGTGTTTCAGAGTTGATTTTACGGTTGATGTAAATCAGTCTTGGTACCACTGACTTCAGAGGAACACGCCGGTTTGCACTGGGTATCAAGCTTTATTTTTTAAGTTTAATAACCATTCTGCAATTTTCTTGGCTATTTGCACAGGCAAGTGTTCTGCTGAATCGTCAGCCCTAGAATGCCAAGGGAAATTGGTTTGTTCGGCTCTGTAGTGTGATGTGAGGTGGGCGGGACAGCAGTGGCAAGGGGCTTCTACCCCCATAGACTAATCTCATGGTCTTTTGAAACATGATGGCACTAGACGCTTGTCCTCAGCGTCCCGATGCGTCTTGAAATAAGCAACAGCCGAAGCATTTTTAGGCTTGCACTGCATTTACGAGCTGCATTTGAGCCGCCGATGAGTTGCTGTGGAAACCAATGCTGAGCGGGACTGGGAGAGGGCTGGAAAACAGGCTTTTCTTGTGAGAGCCTGACTAGTTTAAACCCCCATCCCCCGTTTGCAGAAGCTGCCTCTGAATTGCCATGGAGACAAGAGGAGTAGTGAAGTTTTCAGTCTTGTAAAAGTGCAAGCTATAAATATTTATTTGGTTAATAACATGTGTTTTCTGCAATCTCTCTGTTGGAATAAACTCTGTGCTACATTGAACCTTTCCAAGCTGTACATGCAAACCCTTCCTCTCTTCTGTGTGAGTAGAAAAAAAAAGGACAGAAAATAAACTTTGGAGGAAACTAAATTTTACATGTTGATTATTATTTATAAAACATTTAATAGTAATTCTTTTCCCCCAGCATTTCCCATGCTCATGCAGTAATCTTTCAGTGTTGGGGACTACTGAAAGCACTTAGGAGGCTGTTCAGTTTACCTGAAATTCTTGTACTTCGGTGTTCATTTTCTTCAGAAAGGCTGACCTAAATAATCTCTTCCTTTCCTTTTCCCTGCCATGCGATTTGTTTTGGTTTTTTTCCCTTTCCCAATTTCTCCTCTACAAGCACTTCAGTTTTTGTCAGGACCAACTGTCCTTGGGACTTTGCTCTGAACTGAATCATTAACATGACTGTAAAGTTATCCTACTGATAACTTTAGGTAATTGGCTCTGAGAGCTTCAATCTTTCATTACTTTTAGTTTCAAGATATTTTTTTGCTTAACTTGAAAGTTAAGGATAAAGGCACCATGACTGCTGCGCTGGCTTTCCAGTTTGCACTAAACAGTGCCCAAAAAAAGCAGAGGATTAATTCATTCTTTGGTTATTTCTTTATAAATGAAAACCTCTTTGCTGATCTGATCTGTATTCGAGGCATTTAATACAGGAACTTCTTTTCCCAGTGGGAATGAGAGCTCCTCCGATCATCCCACACCAGCTTTCAATACAGGTAGAAATCCTGTATTCCACTTTCTGGAAAAGCTTCTCTACCCTGTTTAGGTAACTCCTGGCTGGGTGAAAAGGCAGTTCTGTTTGTCATGTGATTTCCATTACGGGGACAAAGTTACTGAAACTGCTTAAAACCTGCTTTCTGTACCATGAGCATGGAGGATGTTTTTTGGGTTTATGCTACATCTAAGTAAAACTGTACTTCTCAAATTAAGCTCTGAAACTGTAGATATGTAATCAGTAAATACACATGTAGTTACTGCTCGTTTCCCAGTTGTGCTCAAATTTTTAGGTGCCTTTTTTAAGGGAGAGAAGGGAGGGAAAACAGCAATACAAAGGCTTTGCCCAGTTGTCAAAGAATGCAGTGGCTTTCTAACATAAACAGCTGTTAGGAGAATGCATTGATCTTTTTTGTGGGAAAAGGAAGAAGTGATATCTCTATAAGCATTTAAACATATTTAAAGTTTATTCAAAGCTTTTGAAATCTCTGTGAATAGAGAAGTAGGAGGGGGATGGCTAGTTCTTGTATGTACAGAACGTGTTTCCTGAGTTACCTCTGTTTCCAGGCATACTGTTTAAAATAGTATGTCCAATACAGGTATGTTAGTAACTTAAAGACCTTCCATTTTAGGATGGGACTAATCACCTGAAAACAGGAAAAACTATTTGCTGCATCATGTTGCAGTAGAGAAAAGCTATTTGAACTTGAGCGGCTTGGCCACTTAAACTCTGTCACTTTAGCTTAAGTTTTGGTTGTTTGGGGTTGGGTTGTTGTTGTTGTTGTTGTTGTTTGTTTTTTTTCCTCCCCTCTGAAACAACTTAGTGCTTGTCAGGAGAGGAACGACTGTAAAGCACATTTTAGGGTGACACCTAGCTTTGTTGCAAGAGAAGTCCTGCAAGCAGAATACCTTAACACTTGACTGTTTTGTCTTGGTAAGTGTCTATGGTTTTGGGTTTTTTTAATTTGACTGCTTTTGCTTTTAATGTGAGATCTTTTATTAAAAAAAAAGATGAGAGTTATCTGCTGACTTCCCAGCAAGACATCTAATGTGTGTGTTGTATATCTAACCAACCTACCATCTGAATTCTGGCCTTGATATCAGCAGTGCCTTTGTGGTCATGAAGGCCAATGGGATCGTGGGGTTCATTAGAAAGGGCATTGCCAGCAGGTCAGGGAGGTGATCCTGCCCCTCTACTCATCCCTGGTGAGGCACATCTGGAGTGCTGTGTCCAGTTCTGGGCTCCTCTGCACAAGAGAGACATGGGGGTCCTGGAGTGGGTCTAGAGGAGGCCACAAAGATGATGAGAGAATTGGAGCATCTTTCTTACAAGGAAAGGCTGAGGGAGCTGGGCCTGTTCGGCCTCGAGAAGAGATGACAGAAGGGACCTCATTAGTGTCTGTCAGTATCTGCAGGAAGGTGTCAGGCCAGGGACCAGGCTCTGTTCTGTGGTGCTGAGCAATGGGACAAGAGGCAACAGGCAGAAACTGATGCACAGGAAGTTCCACCTGAACATGAGGAAGAACTTTTTTCCTGTGCAGTAATGGACACTGGAACAGATCATCCAGAGGGGGTGTGGGGTCTTTCTCACCAGAGATATTCCAAACCTGTACAACCTGCTCCAGGTAACTCTGCATTAGAAGGGAGGTTGCACTAGATGATTCCTAGAAGTCCCTTCCAAGCCCAACCATTCTGTGATTTACTCGATTCTGCATGGTTCTGAGCCTAGGCTGGAAGTAAGGAAAATGCTTTTGGGTTTGGGGGAATATTTTTTAGTTTTGCTTGGGATGGGGGGAAGGTCAGTTTTGTGTGTGTCAGACGCAGCTGTAGAGATGAGATTTTAATCTCGTAATAGCTGCTCTTCCAAAAGAGGAGCCATCCCAAATACTGGATTTAACTGTTTGCTTCCCACTGCCCCTGTTCTTCCCTTGCTACAAAAACCTAGTCCATTTCCCCATGAATAAAAAAATCTGCTGGGATTTGGGAGATGGCTTGTATAAAATGAGGGTAGGGAAAGCTGGCAGGTATCTTTGCATACAAATTGTGGTTCATGACAGGGCTTTTTATGAGATTACTAATAACTGTCCTTATGGAAAAGGCACTGCTTACAACATAGAAGTTCAACTGTGATACTCTGCCAGTGAGCTTTTATTTCTTGTGTCCCCCTGTGTTTTGAGTCTACTGAGTATCTAAAAGCTTCTGCTGTATTTCTGTCATTCCCGAGAGTCAAGACCAAGACTTTTCTAATACAGCCTAAGGAGTGACAATAACCAGCCCTATATTTTTTCTGGTGCATGAATGTATCACTACCGTGATGCATCACAGCTTCTTTGTAGTGCCAGGAAACGAGAACTCTATCTGCTTGTATCAAGGAACAGTTTTCCTTATAGTTGTAAGGACTAAAAACTTCTTTGTTAAAAGCAGTTTCTTCAAGCTGCTGGAAAAAACATTTCTCATTTGCCACTGAGGTAGGAATAACACGTGTACGTAGCGTATGGTCCCTCCTTTTCTTCCTTGAGTAAAAACATCTGCAAGGTCTGTGTCCTAATTAGCCTGTAAGAGTGTTAAAGATCTTGCCACGTATTGCTCCACATGTTAAGCTGCTCTCAAAAGCTGTATGTGTTACCACCAGGTCTCAGGGAGCTGCAGCAGCTCTGAATGACGAAAACGTGCTGTGTCTCATCTAGCAGTTCCCAAAACCTGACTGAAGTGCTGCTGACAGTTACCACATAAGTGATGGCTTGGCCAAGAAGCTCTTCTTGTTCCTTTTGTGTTTTAGACCCCATTACCTGTCCAGTCAGAATATATGCTTTCTGTTTTAGACTGCAGTGCTTTATGCAGTCACACCACACCTGTTAAGAGACAAACTCACTCCACATGTGTGAGTTTAGATGGGCTTAGTATTCTTCCCTGCAGACTCTGAGTTCAGACTACTCCTTTATTTGCCTTCTGTGGCTGAAGATATGCAAGGTTGTTTTTTGTGAATTGGATAAACTGCCAGAAGCAAATCCTGTTCTATTATTATCCTTTAAGATTGCAGAAATTTTGTAACTTAAGATAACTGAAAGATGGAAATTGGGTTTCTTCTGCCTGTTTTTCCCCTCATGATGTGGGATAACTTCTTATAGCTCGTGTCCAAAATCTGAGGTCTTAGTGCCACATTTGTTATGTTTGCTTAATCACAGAGTAACAGAATGGTTTGGGTTGAAGGGACCTCAAAGATAATTTTGTTCCAACTCCCTGCCATGGGCAGGGACACCTTCCACTAGACCACATTGCTTAAAGATCTGTCCAACCTGACCTTGAACACTTCCAGGGATGGGGCATCCACACCTTCTCTGGGTGATCAGTGCCAGTGTCTCACCACCTTCATAGTAAAGGATTTATTCCTAATATCTGATCTAAACCTGCCTTCTCTCCATTTAGAGACATTCTGCCTTGTCCTGTCACTACATACCCTTGTAAAAAGTCCCTCTCCAGGTCTCTTGTAGCTCCTTTAGGTACAGAAAGGCCACAGTAAGGCTCTGCTCCAGGATGAACAACCCCAGCTCTCGCAGCCTGTCTTCACAGCAGAAGTGTTCTGACCCTCTGATCATCCTCATGGCCTCCTCTGGACTCGCTCCAACAGGTCTGTGTCCTTCCTGTGCTGGGACCCCAGAGCTGGAGGCAGCACTGCAGGTGAGGTCTCATCAAAGTAGATTAGAGGGGCAGAATCCCCTCCCTTCCCTGCTGCCCACACTGCTTTGGATGCAGCCCAGGACATGACTGACCACACTGAGGTGTAATTGACTTCACACAGTGAGGATGGGTTTACTCCAGGCTGTTTTGGTGCCTAAATCGCCAGTCTCAGAAGTGAGTTAAGGACTCTGCTCAACTCAGGAGACTCCTGCAGAGGCTGTGAGAGACTCCTGTGAGACTCCTGAGAGACTGTCCCAGTCTCTCCAGCATGCTTACTGGACATTGGCATTCACCAGCAGGCACTGATGGAAGGTGAAGGCTGCTGACAGGACACTGACCCCTGACAGGAGCGTGGCTGGGAAGGGTGGTGGGACTGAGCCCTGGCTGCTGTCAGTAACTGGCAGAGTGAACATAGTCCAGCCTGCTGATGCCACCCTGAGCACCCCTAGGATGCAACCGCATCTTAAACTACTAAGAGTGGGAATTAGTAGTTTTGGGGGTTCTTTAGGTGATTCACAACTAATCGTGTCCAATGGTGTGTAACTTCTCCTCCCACTTCTCCATTTATGGACTGCGTAGTCTATGGACTGCTTTTCTTAGGAAGAAGTATGGCAACAAGTGAGCCAAAACAGATGTCACAGTGACAAAACTCAAAGTATTGTTTGAGTGCCTCATAGTAGGTAGTTCCATGGCTGAGAATTCTGCATCAGCATCTGATCATGTCACTGAGGCTTTATCCTGGGATGATCACAGGTCTAAAGGATGCCAAAACCAAACAGATGTCTGGTTTCCTATTCTCCTTCAGAGATTTCAGTAAGAGAACTGGCTTCATTGTTTCTTTATTCTTGGGATGTCAGACTTCCTAAACTTACAGTATCCTCAGAAGCCCTTTGTTAAGCTTTGCTCTAGACCACCTGCTATTTAGAACTTGGCAAAAGAAATACAGACTGCTTTTTCTCTTGTTCTTAAACTTTGTTTTGATTCTGTTCTCATGTAATTTCCTTCAGGCACACTGTTTCCTTTGATTTGATTTGACTAATATGCTTTTCCTTAATGATTCCTCCAGCTAGTAGTTTCAGCTTACAGCTGTGTGAGCATTTATCAAATGGAAAGTGTGTATTTTTGGAGTTTATTTCTAAACAGCGTTAGTGACACATAAGAGTAACTTTTTTTTGTTTGTTTTCTGGTCTGTATATGGTCTTTATAAAAGCATTTGCTGAATAAAAGGTTTCCTGGTACAGTAATATGTCATCTTTTCACTATCGCTCCTGAATTAAATGCCAAAGCTGAAGTCTTGGATTCTGAATAACTGGCAGAGGTATTACTGGAAGGGCAACTAAAGGAAGAGATGCTCTAGGCTTAAGGACCTCACCTGTCTTTCTGCTTGATTATAATGTTTTTAATTTGGTCAGCTGTCTCTGTGCCACCTTAAGTTACTGTATGGACTCTACAGCTTCTTGAAGAGGGTCATGTATATGTGTGGTTTGTGTGTGTGAGGAGGAGGGCTCTGTGTATGTTGAACTTCTTTGTTCTGACATATTTTGTGCTTATTGCACTGCATAATAGAATCTTTGTGTTCTATAAATCCCTGATGTAATAGGAAATACGGAGACTTTGTGCAATTGCAAGTTCCCAATACAAAGCATGCAAAGTAATTTCGTACTGACTTCCATAGTGAAAAGTAACCACCATGGTCCAGCCCCAGAAGTCATAAAACATGTTTTCCTGTGGTAGCTTCTAGCTTATGAATACGTAGATGGTGACAGTGACCTGCATGACATCTATATTAAAGAGGAGGAGAGAGATTTCCAGGTCCATGAAACAGTGAATGTAATACAGTGGTGAACTGAGTGTATTTGAGCTGTTTTGTGTCCAGACAGAGAGGGTTGATGTGCTGGTAATTTATAAAACGCTTTATGCACACTTTGGAGTCCTTGAAAGGGCTTCCTACCTAAGTGTCAGCAAGTTCTAGCTGGTGTCAGAGTCTCAGAACAAAATGTTCCTCCCCATCATGATCACATGAAGCAAGGTGTTATTTCAATACATAAACATGATTTTTATGTATTAGTATATAGGATGAGAGAGGGAGGGAAGGGAAAGCAGGGGTGTTGTTCTAGAAACATGGTTTGGGTAAAAGTCAAAATCTTTCATAAATCTAAATAGGACCTAATAGATTTAAAAGAAAATTACTTAATGCCTTTAGGCTTTACTGTAGACCAAGCCTGGACAATACCAAGGAGCTGGGCTGAGTGTGGACATGCAGGAGGAATGGTTGCTTTGAAAGGGCTGGAGAAATTATTCCCTCCTCTGGATTCAGCAGGGTGTTAGGGAGCTCATTTAGTTTTTTTTTTTTTATTTATAACTTCTAAGTTCAGCAGGAAAATTGCCTTTCTTGGTGGGGTGGAAAAAATTTCCAAGCGTTATTTGTAATACAAATATTTTTTTGCTATTTCAGTATTCTAAGGGTATGTAAATGACATTGCTAGAATTATCTTCTTCATGTTGTATTTATTTTCATATTATAAACTTCTACCACATAATTTTTTTGGGATAACATAAAATGGATGATAAAATTAAAACTTATTGACGTCAGGATAGTTGCACACAAATTTGGACCTTTTGGTAATGTGCACACAGGAAAATTCACTTTGCATTGCCAGGTGTGAGGCTGTGTTCTCTTGGAAACAAGAAATGTTGGACAGGTATTTGGAAGGGAGGAAGGGGATGTGACATATCTAGGAAGCAACATGCAGAATCTGTGTTGGAGCAGGCTCCTGGCAGTAACTGTGACCCATGGAGAGAGCCCACACTGAAGCAGGAGAAAGTGTGTGGATGAGAAGCAGCAGAGAGGAGCTTCTGTGGACTGACCACAACCCTCATTCCCACAACCATGGCACTTATTCTGTTTTTAATTGGCAATAAACTTAATTAATTTTTCCTAAGTTTAGCCTGTTTTGCCAGTGATGGTAACCACTAAGTAATCTCCCTGTCTTTCCCGTGACCCATGAGTTTTTTAATCTTATTTTCTCCCCTGTCATGTTGAGGAGGAGGAGTGAGAGAACAGCTCTGTGGGTGTCTGACAGCCATCCCAGCACAACATACAGTAAAAGAGTAACTGAACCCTTGGTACAGTGCCAGGGGCTCAAGTATCTGTTCTGACCATTGCTCTGTGACTCACAGAGGCCATAGATACCAATAGAACTGCAGTTTGTGTTTTTAAAGGATGCTGAGGAAAACAAAACCTAGAAAAAAATTATAAATGGAAAGGGCCATAGGAATGGTTTGGATGCAGAATTCCCTCTGTTGTGCCGGACTTAAACAGTAAGGAGTGATCCTGGAGAAGAAAACTGATGGTGTGATGTATGTCACCAGTGCTGCTTAATATCTATGTCGGTGACATAGACAAAGGGATCGAGTGCAGCCTCAGCAAGTTTGCGGGTGACACCAAGCTGAGTGGTGCAGTGACACACCTGAAGGATGGAATGCCTCCAGAGGGACCTGGACAAGTTTGAGAAATGGGACCATGAGAATCTCATGAGGTTTAACAAGACCAAGTGCTGGTGCTGCATCTGGGTCAGGGCGACCCCCATTATCAATTCAGGCTGGGGATGAACAGATCAAGAGGCAGCCCTGCTAAGAAGGGCTTGTGAGTGCTGATGGATGAGAGGCTGGACATGACCCAGCCATGTGCACTGGGAGCCCAGAAACCCCCGTGTGCTGGGCTGCATCCAAAGCAGTGTGGGCAGCAGGGGAGGGAGGGGATTCTGCCCCTCTGCTCTGCTCTGGTGAGACCCCACCTGCAGTGCTGCCTCCAGCTCTGGGGTCTGAGCACAGCAAGGACATGGACCTGTTGGAGCGAGTCCAGAGGAGGGCCACAAAAGTGATCCCAAGGCTGGAGCACCTCTGCCGTGAAAATAGTCTGAGAGAGTTGGGGCTGTTCATCCTGTGAAAGCCAAGGGGATTTGTAAGAAAGATGGGGACAAACCTTCTGGTAGGGGCTGTTGCGTGTTAGGACAAGAGGTAATGTTTTAAACTAGGAGAGGGAGATTCAGACTTGGTATAAGGAAGAAAGTTCTTACAATGATGGTTGCGAAACACTAGCACAGATTACCCAGAGTGGTGGTAGGTGCCCCATCCCTGGGACATTCAAGGCCAAGCTGGATGGGGCTCTGACCAACCCCATCAAGGAGTTCATTGCAGGAGGCTTGGACTAGATGACCTTTAAAGGTGCCTTCCAATCCAAGCCATTCTAAGATTCTATAATGGTACCTTCAAACAAAGAGAAGAGCATGTTAACTCTGAGCTGTGAGGACCCACAGCCGAAAGCCCAAGTAGACTCACTCAAGGGAGAGAGGAGTGAGTCATCTGCTTCAACAGGAGTAATCAACTGTCCAAAGAAAACTGTAAGAAGCAAAAGATTCATAACTTGTTTGTGTCTTCAGATCAAGACTGGATATCCATCCATTAGGTTGTGTGCAACTCTTCCCCCTTCAGGAAAGGGAAATTAGCTCTTTAGGGATGGATGCCTTAAGGAGGTCTGTGTGCATGTCTAATCACTAGTCTAATCTTGCAATTTACCTATCAGTCAAAAGAAGATTATTCTTTTAAACAAGCCATGTTTCTAAACATTGTGGATGGGGAGAGGGGCTCAGTTCTTGTTCATACCCTCTGTAGCAACTGTTCAGTTGTCTGATGCAGATGGAGTAAAGGGACTGCATTAGGAGTGTCCATGCTCTCATCAAAACTAGTCCTAAAACCCAAGGAAACTTGAGATGGTTTGGGGGGAAAAAAAAAAAAAGGTAGACCTGTGTAAAGAACTGTATTTAACTGTTGTTAAGCACTTGGCAGCCTGCTGTGGAGTAATTGTAATAACTGTAACTTGGGCCTTGCAGGAACGTTTCTGAATTATAAGGGAACACAGTGGAATCCTTTCCTGGGAGGAGAGCGGCTCCCAAAGAGAGGATACATGGTTAAATCCAGTGCGATAAAAGATAGCTTGGTGGGGGTTGATGTAGGGCTAGTGGTTATTTCACTTGTTCTCTCTGGAATTTCAGTATTCACAACATATGATATATCCAAGAACGTATGGTGGTTTTATTCTCTCTTTGATTTGAAGCTATAGAAATGTTGTCTAATGTTTTCCTTCCCATTTCAACAAGAATTTGAGGTCATTGCAATTACTGCACATATTTTTTTACCCTGTAGAAACTGTATGTGGTATTCTTCAGCAAACATGCCTGCCTTGTAGTAGGAATGCAATGGAAAATATGCTTATGGATTAATAGAAGTGTCCCCAATTAGAAACAGACTGAGACATTACCCCAGTATAAAACTACGTCTATTGTTTATAGAGAACATGTGTAAATATTATCATGCTATTGTAAAAATAAAATATTACTAATTTTTACAGGTTCTAGAGCATGGAGAGAAAAAGATGAATTGTTCAAGGCCAGCCCTGGTCTAGCTCTTAGTCCTGTGGTCTCCCTAGTAGACAATGTCTAACCTGTCCAGTGCAAGGAGGTCTCAAAAATATTGCTTGTAGCTGTTGAGGCGCATGACAAATCACAAACGTCTATTGCTGATTTGTCTTTTTTTCTTTCTCCGTTGCAGATCCTGAAGTGTCCGGAATTTCGATTAAAACGGATAATGAAAATGTAAAAGCAGAGGAGTTTAAGGGTACAGTATGGGCATTGCTGTGATAATTTTCAATCTATATACAGTGCATGAAAACAATGTATACAGAAGCTATGCAGCTGTTAAGGTTGTCTTCCTCTTTGCTGAGGAGTCCTGCTCCTACTCTCTGTTGACTCTTTGTGTTATCTTGTTCTTGTTCCCATTTTTTTCTCAGTGTGGGGCTGGACTTGGTGCTCCCTGGAGTCCTTTTAAACCTCACCTGTCCTGTGATTCTGACTTGTTTGTCAGTCGAGGTAGTTCACTCTGTAACTTCTGCCTGCCTGGTCTCCTTCCACCCAAAACGATGGGAGCTGATGGAAAAGAGAAGCATTAAATACCCTACAAGAGGAGTGAGGGACTAGAGAGAACAGCTGTAATTTAGCTAATTATAAGTAACTATAATTTAGTGGCTTTTTTTAATAGCACCAAGCCTGTTAGAGCTCAAGAAGCATCTGGGCAAAATTCATGACTACGGTTTAGTTTTAGGTAGTCCTGTGAGGAGCAGGGAGTTAGACTCAGTGATCCTTAGGGTCTCTTTCAACTTGAGATATTCTATAATTCAGTAACCAAATTATAGCCTCCAGACCAGATGTAAATCTAAATTAAACATTGTCCAAACCTCTCCAAATCCCAGAAGGTTTTTCCAGGCCTGGCAGTGCCAGTACTGATGCACAGCATCCTGTGGGCTTACCTTAACACAAGTTAAGTAGACCTACTCTGGAAAATATCTCTCACTGACTCTGTTACTTTGGGGGAAAGTGAGAGAGGGGAACTATAACTATATGATGTTGTCTTTGTTCTGCGCACACTCCCTTTCTTGCATCCATTCCTTTTCTCTGAATAAGATTAGTAAACGGGCATCACTGCTTTTTTTTTTTCTGAAACAAAAAGATGTGACATGTAAGAAAGTGGCAGCTCATTCGAGACAGAGGTGACTTGTTCTGCTGAGAACACTTCAGCTGAGCTGTCTCTGCGTCAGCTAATAAAGACCAGCTCGTGAGACCAGCCAAGTGTCAAAAGGTCAGCAGCAAAAGCAAGCTGAGCTTGAATGATGCTTTTTCTTTGTAAGAAGGATACAAAAACAAAATGGAAAGGAAACTTTAGCAAATCTTAAGATTCAGGAAGCCTCCACCCATCCACTTAACCTGAAGTCAGGAACCTCGGGCTTCCTGAGTGCACAGTATGTTTTTCGAAGCGGCCGGTGCACGTGTAACGTGTTTCTGGCAAGGAATGCCCTCCTGCTTCAATTTTTCTTTCAAGTCTGGACATTTTTTCCCCTGTGACTTATCACCAAGGCTACCAGTCTGGCTTTTTGTTTCTTTGTAGAGCAGACCTAGGAAATCAGACTCTGAAGGGTGAGAGGGTGAAGTGTCAGTAGCTCTTAACTGGCCTCCAGCCTCGTTTGCTGAGGCTGGAAGGAGTGGTGGTTAATGCAGTTTGACCACGTTTGAGCAGTGCATGTTTGTCTCATGAAAGCTCGACAGGCATTGCCAAAACTATAAAGGCTTTTGATGTTTGATAGTCTGGCCTATACTGGAAGATGAGCAGTCTAAAGGTTGGAAGGTCTATGTTATATTTGGTTCTTCTACTGAAGTTTCTGGGAGATACTAGATTTTACTTTATTAATAGATTTGGAGCTAGTCAGATGTGTGGCTGGATTCTTTCCTCTGATGTTTTTTCTGAATAATTCTTATTAATACCTTGACTTCAGAATTACTTACTGGGGATATATATGTATATTTCAGTATGCTTTTACATGGAAAATGGAACTACTGGAATGCTCTGCTATGAGGACAGTTGGGGTCACAGGATTTCCTGTTCTTCAGTAGGAGCATTAATTTTGGTGGTTTGTTGGTTTTTTTTTTCCCTACCTAGCTATGGCAACTTTAGCAGTAATCCAATAATCTATAACTCTTGAAGTCTCAGATTTTCTGTGAAATTTGGTTGGTAATGCTTATTATACAGGAGGCAGGGAAACTTGAGTGGTCAGACAGAAAGGTGAACAACTGTATGAATCTTCTTTTCATGAACACTCAAGAAAACCTAAAGAGGTAAATCCTATGGGATGTTATGAGCAGACTCTGCTGCCAGAAACTCTGGGGGCCTGGGGGTTCCTCAAGCCCAGCCACTGGAGCTCAGCCTGGAGACCTCGGAGTCTTTGTCCCAGGCTGATGGGCACAGCTGCTGCTTTCCCGTTTGCATGATCAGCCAGTGGCAAGGCTGTGTGTGTGTCCCAGGGGTGACTGTGTGTGCACTGGTGGCACTGGCACAGCTACACTGACCACCACAGACAAGGCACTGCCCTCAGCAGCACCCACATCTAATGCTGCCCAGGCTCACATAATGCATCAGGCACAGACAGCTGAGCCTCCTTCCTCCTCTCTGCCTGGTGGAGATTGAAGTTCTTTGGCAAAACCCCTCACACAGCACTCCAGATTCACAAGCACACAGGTGTTCTTGGATCCCCTGAGTCCCAGCACAGCCCCTCTGCCCATCCCCTACCCCTGCCCTGCTCAGCAACTCGCCCAGCTGGAGGTTTGCTGGGGAGTTACACACACACCTCCAGGCGCACCAGCTTTAGGGAAGGTACAAACATTGCATACCCTGCACACCCCCACTTCAGAAGCCAGCACTGCCAGCCCAGGGGTACCCACATACCCCCAGCCTGACCCCAGCTGCTGGACCTAAATTTACTCAAGCCACGTCTCATGTAAAAGGACAACCCTGCACTGTGGGCTTGGAGATTCACCCGCTCACACTCCCAGTATCTGTGGCCCCTCCAGCTACTGATGCAGAGACCCTCACTCACTCCAGTTGCTCCATTTGCCCACACTACATCCCAGTGCTTTAAAACTGGGGTTTAAGACTATTTGGACATTTATGGTCTTTGTCATCCTCTCTGTTAGTCCCTGTTTGTGTCTCTGTGGTTTTGTTTGTTGCTGCCCCTTTACTTATGAGCACTTTTAAAGTGAAAATGTCCATGATTGGGAACCTTAATGAAGCAGATTCTCACCTTCCATAGACCCTCACAATAACCAAAGTGGAATTGTAACTAAATATGTAAACATAAGATACTTAGAAGAATGTTTAACCATCTTAGTGAATGTTTTCTATCTGCATTAAGTTACATGTTTAAACAGTTAAACTACTGATACTGAATTCAGAATGGTAATTTAAAATATATTGTTAATAACAGGGTAAAAGTCCTCTTTTAACAGTGGTCTGCTAACTGAAGAAAATATTTAAACCTAAAATAAGGGTAGTAATACAGAATCTCTGCCCATCCAATGTGGGAATATCTAGTCCCCAACATCTGAAGTTTGATCCAAAAGCCACTGAAGTATGGGAAAATTACTAGTTTCTGTTTTCCCACTGTGCTTGTGTAAATCTGGAGAGGCATCAGTTTGAGAAGTAGATCTGCCCCTTCCTGATTGCTCAGTTTCTTTTGAAGGGGGAATATTAATTTCATGGAGACTGAATGTGTATCAAACAAGTAAAGTCTCTGACTTTCCCATTTGTGTTCTTTTTTTTTTTTTCCCCCCTCTAGAGGCGATTCTTAGTTGCAAACACAAATTTTCAAAAGGGATGAGCTTAAGAATAGAATGGAAGAAAATCCAGCCTCAAGGAGTCTCATTCGTCTACTACAATGGTGAATTTACAGGTAAAGTACTACAAACACACTGATGCCTTAACATGTCGTTCTCTAGCATAGATATTGACTGTCTCTTGGGGAATAACACTAGGAAAATGACTGAAAGAGAAGGCTCTTGACTGTCTGTACAGAACAGCTGTCCTTTCGAGGTAAAGAATTCTTTCCCAGGGTGAAAAAGACATTTTGTTATAAAATTGTCAGTCGTTACCTTTTTAATTAATTTAAATATCATAAAACTGAAATTTAAGAAAAATGGCACTGCAGATCCTTGGCATTTTCCAACAATGGAATTATATGCAGATATGAACTCCCCAAAACTAATGCAGGCTCTGCACTCGTATCCTAAAAAGAGGTTTCTGAAGCCTCTTGTAGAGCTGGAGGCTTAGAAATGAATAATGCAGCAGTTTTTATATACATAAAATATAAACTCAGCTGTATATTTTAAATTATTTGTATTCTTTTCAGAAGTAGAATTTCTGTTTGTATGTTCTGAAAAGGACTTACCTCAGCTTTGGAGAAAATATGGGTCTCTTGTTACCTTGTACACCATAAATGAAGGTTGAGAAGTAAAATAAAAGCACAGCAATTTTATTAGTTTGTAGAGCCTGCAGATGACCTTGTTGATGAATTTTTTTTTTTTCCCCCAGCATATATTTAGTTTAGAGAAACACTGGAACTCATGGTTCTATGTGTGAATGTAACTTTAATTTCATAACAAGCTGTAGAATTAAAAAAAACCCAAACTAATTGTCAGAAGTCTGATGGCAATATCTTTGCTATATCCATCAAATTTTCCTTGGCAAGTTAAAATGTCAAATCCTTTGCTGTGGTTTCACTCACAATTCTTTCTGTAAGTTAATTAAGTTAGTGATTGCCATTTCTCTGGTGGAAAGAGATTTCTTTTTTGCCTCTTGACTACGGCCATAAAGATTTTCTTGAAATATCTGCAGAAGAAAGCATTCTATCTTCCAAGTGGAGGACAAACAGAAGATGTAGGTTTTTTTAACTGGGGTGGGGTGGGGGGTTGGACTAAATGGACAAGTTGTGGAAGGTTCTTACTGTCTTGGGAAGGGCATTACATACTACTTGTTGGTGATAGATAACTAGCACTGAACAAATGAGCAATAGTTTCGTGTGTAATATCACATAAAGTGTCAATAGATTGTATGCGATTTCAGAGTAAGCAAATGAGCTGTGGACATTTGCTTTCAAACTGAAAGAGTGGAAATTTCGGTTAGGTATACAGAGGAAGATCCTTACTGTGAGGGTCATTAAACTGGCACAGGTTGCCCAGAGAAGCTGTGGATGCCCCATCCCTGGAAGTGTTCAAGACCGGGTTGGATGGAGCTCTGAGCAATGTGGTCTAGTGGAAGGTGTCCCTGCCCATGGCAGGGGGTTGGAACTGGGTGGTCTTTAAGGTCCCTTCCCACCCAAACCGTTCTGTGATTCTATGATTCTGTAAGCAAAGAGCAGAAAACTCTCCATTCTCCCTTAAAGGTGATCTTCGAGGCCGAGCAGAGATGCTGAACACAGGAATCCGAATTAGGAATGTGACTAGAAGGGATTCCGGGACCTACCGCTGCGAAATCAGTGTCAAGAGTGAAGAGGGGCAACTCCTGGGAGAGGCTACGATTACACTCACAGTGTTGGGTACAAACTTAAATTACTTGGGCTTCTGTAAACAAACTGAGTGATGGTGTGCTGGGGTGTTGAAGGTAGTGTTGTGTCCATATGGCACGTGGCTGCTCGGTTTAGGATCTTCTTTGGGCTGGAATTATAAATACATGTGCCCACGCACATTCTAGAGCATACTTCACAAAGCAGCTTTGCAAAAGCCACACTTGCATTAGAAAGGAATATAACTAAGGTTTTGTTGATATAAAAGTGAGCTTCAGTTCTC
Source organism: Myiotriccus ornatus (assembly GCA_036023395.1). NCBI lineage: Eukaryota > Metazoa > Chordata > Aves > Passeriformes > Tyrannidae > Myiotriccus > Myiotriccus ornatus. The sequence goes on from JAYRBT010000001.1 coordinate 14,904,369, forward strand.
AAAACTTAGCAAGCATGCTGATCTATGCGGTGGTGAAACTTCCATTTCTGCTAAGACTGAAGTCGCTCAGTGACTGAGAACCTGGGTAAGACAATCATGGTGTTTGGCACTGGAAAGTCAGCATCTGTCAACACTTATTAAATATTCATAAGCAGAAGTTCATTCCAGTATGCTACAATCTCCTCCTGGTTTTGGAAGGAGAAACTGCTGCAGTGTCTATGCAATGACAGCCAGTGAGCTGGCATTTTGTGGACTTTATTTACAGGAGAGAGAGTGTTGGCTGCTGCGGGGGGAGGGGGTTGCTCTTTGTGGGGTTTTGTTTTTCTTCCCCAGTTGGGTAAAGGAGGGAAACATGAATACTGAGCACATTCTTCTCACATATTTTTCACAGCAGATGAGTGGGTAGAGGTTGATGCGTTTCTTCTTTTTCCTGTATAGGGAGAAAAGAAAATATTTGTTTTGTAGGTTTTGTATTCTTTCCCATACAAAAGTAACTAATCTTTTAAAATTATAAATAAAGTCTCAAATTTCTTCATAAAGGATGATAAATTCATGAACATCTGATTAGCTTGAACAGAGAGAACTCCACTCTCTTTTCCAACCCAAAAGAAGGAATAGCGTCTGTTGCTTACAACTTTGTTGAAAGTTAATGTGAATTAGTTAGTATTTCACTTTGTTTTATTTTTGCTTTTTATCTTAAAATCAGCCAACAAAAAACTATCAATACTTGTTAAGGTGTGACATTTGCTTTTAATGTTCCATGCATGCCTCTTCACCCTTAGTTTTTTTCTACATAGCATAAGTACCAAAAAATAAAAAATTAAGATCCTTTTCTGTTCAGGTATTAAAAACCAGAAGAGATGTTCATCTGCATGGGAGAAGGAACGAACAGTTCTCCCACATCTTTGTGTGGGAATGTTTGCTTTTAAATTAAACTGAAATGTACTTACAAATAGGTTTTGGTCCTCACCTGGGGTTTATACAATGGCTGCCAATCTTGATTCTTTCTGACAATCACTTTTCAAAAACCAGTTGACTTCTTTTAATACAAAAAATCTTTTTCCTCTCCCTCACTTCTATTTTTAAATAGTAGGGCAGGGAAGGGGGCAATTGCTGGGCTGCAGATTTCCTGAGTTATCCCATCTCTCTCTGTGAACAGGAGTTCCACACAAGATACACAATGAAACAAACTCTCTGGGCTTGGGCAAGAATGCACAGATTGGAGGCAGGATGACACAGCATGTGGTGGGGGAGGCTGGCTCTCTCATTTTTAGCAACTCATAAATTTTACTCTGCTCTCAGTAGGGCTCTGCCTTCAACCCCTTCTGCACCTCATTTCATCAGTGTGGTACTTGCTGAGCATGTACACAAGTGCTCACCTCCTCAGCATGACTGTCAATCTCTTGTCATGCAGACAGTACTTACAAGTGTGTAACGAGTGCAATTCCATTGTCCAGTTGCTCCGACTACTCCGGTGTGTGTGGTGCCGAGCTCCGCGATGACGGGGACAGTGGTGCAGCTGAGCTGTAAGGAGACTGAGGGCTCTCCTCCATCTGAGTACCAGTGGTACAAGAACGGTGTTGCCTTGCTGGAAAAGACAGGAACAGGCAGTGCTAGAACACCAAATATAACTTACACCATGAATAAGAAGTCTGGCACTTTGGTAAGTGTAATAACCAGCTCTATGATAGCCGGCTATCAAGGAGACCGAATTTACTATTTGTACAATAATGCTCAGGGGTCTTAAGCCAAAAATGCACAAGGTCTTTGTTGGAGATCAGTGTCATGCTGAAATACGTGTTAACAAATGTAGAAGGTAGTTTCTGCCTCAAACCACTGCCAAGCTGTAGATGTTGAGTGATACAGACAAACCGGGTGACGTGAGAGTCTGCAGCGATGAGAACTGAGCAGGATCGAGAAAATACTTGACAGATTTCACCTTGTCAGTTAGAAGACTAATGCCAGGTGAGAATGAGCTCTTGGTATGGCAACAGAGCTATATTTGGTAGAACTTGAAATCTGAAGTAGCAGCTTCAGGGGGACTGCAGCACTCAGGGCAGTGCAGAATCTCTGCGATCCAGTGACACTTATGAGCTCCCATCCAGGACCTGTGAAGTCAGTGGGAATGAGTTGGGGCTGTGAGTGAGGTTAGTAGGTTATTTGTTTTAGTTGTAGTTTGTTTTGTGGGTTGTGTTGTTCTGGTTTTTTCACTCAGAACTGGCTGTCTCTCACTCCCCCCTCTCCCATTAGCTGATCTTTGGAAAAAACTTGATACTATTTAGGCTGCACTGTCAGCTGAGATTTTTCAGAAGTAAAGACTTGTTCTAGGAACACCTTATTCTTGTGCAAGATTGAACATGGAAACCGAAATATGACTCAGCATTCAGAGGTGCTGGGGATCCTTCATCACACTGTGGAAATCAGGTGGTCTACTCAAACTTACTAATCACTTCTATAAATCTCAAAGCATGGCATATGTTAAAGGGAAAACAGTTGACAGGTCTAAAAAAGAATACAGGGAAACACTGGAATTGACATGAGGTCGGTCTCTGTCCATCTCTTGCTTCCTCATTTTCACCTTTACAGTAGTAATATTTGATAAGTAGTATGGTTTAGCATTTCTCCACTGGAAGAAGAGACAAAGTGCCATTTTTGGAGGGGTGGGGACCTCTCAAATAAGTCTTTAACTTCCAAAAAATTTTAGCTGACAGGGCATTGTAACTAGTATGTGTCAAGTGTTTTTGATGAATCAGCTAATGGGGTTGTTTTGATAAAATGAACAAAGTGTTCTGATTTCAGGTATTCTGAAATTAGGGTATGTCTACAAAAAAGCATATTATTGGAAAGTTCTGATCCACTGAAAAAGAATCTCCTCGTAGATACAGTCCACTTAATTAAAATATGCATCTAAAAGACCCTCTTAGGCTAGAAGCTGAAGTTTAAGGACCAGGGAATGTGACTAGGGAGCTGACTTAGAAGGTCAAAATGGATCAGAATTTCTCACTTTCCTTCAGGGTTTTGGGAGTTTTATTTGTTTAAAGCAAACCTTCCCCCCTCTCTCCACTCACTGACATGTCAAAATTTCCATTCCACGGGAAATGCTGATCTTTTTTTTCCATTCTAATACTGGTTTTGAACTCTTTCTTGACAGCTATTTAACACAGTTACAAAGAATGACACTGGAGAGTATTTCTGTGAAGCCTCCAATGGGATTGGATTATCTCAGAGATGCTCAGTGAAGCGAATGCAAGTTGGTATGTGTCAAAATAAGGGTGGAAAACAGTCTTGCAACAGGATTTATTTAATGGCATGGTGCAGCTGAGAAGCGAAGACCAGACTGAATTAACTCTTTTTGTTTGGTTATGGCATTTTGGGGGAGGAGTAATAATACTATGAGTTTCTTATACGTAGTAGCTGTGGCTACTTAAAGCTTTCCTTTCTTACAGCACAAACATATCCCACTGTATGTCAGAGAAAAGCAACTAGTTTAGTACCTTAAAATTATTGCAGTAACCAACCCTTAGGCTGATAAACACAACTTCACAGAACAGCAGCAGCCATATGAGAGCCTTAATACTTCCAAATGCTTTTGTGGAAGGCTTACAGGATAACCTGCCAGTCCACTGGGGTATTTTCTTTATGCAAAGCCTCCCTTTTGGGATGTATTTATGTGAGGTCTTAATGTAACAGAATAGAAGGTTAACTGAGTGATTCATTTATACCTGACAGAGGAACACTGAAGAAATCAGAGTATCTTAAAAATAAACAAGTAAATAAATAAAGGCTGCTGCCTGTATCTTTTCTACTTGTACAGCATGGGTGAAGTGTAACACAGGTTAGCTGATAAGGAATTCAGCAAAGGCTGGAAGGGTCAAGAGTCTATAATAACCCAAAATGCATGGAAGTCTTTGCAAAATATGCAACTACCTCTTGTAGATGTGATAGGAAAGCAAATGGTAACAAATTCTAGTAACTACTGCAGAGAAGATCCCATCCAAGTGTTCCAAGTGTGACTGGTGCTTTCTTAGAACTTAGCTGAAAATTGCTGTGTCATGGCTTTTAATGCATTCTTGGTGGATTCTGAGCAAGTGTTCCTCAAGCTACTGAGATAGAATCCCTCTGCTGTGGAAATACGTGAGTCCTAAATTGCTGTCACCCAGTGCACAAAAACTTACAGGTTTGGGAGAAAAATTGTCAATCATATGTTAATGTATGCTTAAAGTAAGGATCCAAATAGGTAACTGGACAGATCACAAAAACCTATGAAAATGTTTCTGCTTGTTGATGGTTTTGTTTTTCATAAAATGGGTGATTGTCTGAAGCTCTTAGTGATTATATCAGGAAATGGGCATGGCCCATGTCATGATTTAACCCAAGCCACCACCTTCAAAATAAAAATGGCTAGGTGTTTTGGCAGCCTAAATATAGAGTTTAACTTCAGACAGCTTGGCTTTATTGTGTTCCATTTTAAAAACCTTGCTCTTTAAAAATTAAAAAAGCATTGAGTTGTAAATAACTCATTTGAATAATTCTTCAGAACTGGAGCCATCAGCTGTTTCAGTTGTTTTAGGCAAAGTAACTGTATGAAAACACTTGCTTTAAGACTTACAAAGATTTCAAGGTGTTTTCCCTTAGAGACACATGACTTGGAAAATACTTATTTGGGAGAGGTATGATGAGGAGTATGTATCCGGTGGCACATCTTATTCCTTCCTTACTTTTCAACCTAAGCAGTTGAAGTGTATCAAGCACTTCTGTTCATGTGCCTGTGATACAGGGGTGCTTTTAGACTTCTAATCCACATCTAAGTGTTACTGATCAACTTGTCCAGCTTGGGCCAAAGACCACCTATGGATAGCAAAGGTGCCTGTAGCAATTAGGGAAAAATCCAACCAATGGAAATGTTTACAATTTACAACACTGGCCTTGTGTTTTATAATTACAGATGACCTGAATGTAAGCGGGATCATTGCTGCTGTAGTATTTGTGGCTCTGGTAATGGCACTGTGTGGCCTTGGAGTGTTTTATGCCCAAAAAAAAGGCTACTTTGCAAGTAAGTAAAATAAAATCACTCCTTCCTTGTGTCAGAAAAATGTCTATACATAGCAGAGTTTCACAAAAGATCTCTGTTACCCAGAGAAGTTGTGGCTGCCCCATCCCTGGAAGTGTTCAAGGCCAGATTGGACCAACCTGGTCTAGTGCCCATGGCAGGGACTGGAATGAGATGAGCTTTAAGGTCCCTTCCAACCCAAACCAATTCTATAATTTTATGATTCTGCTGACTGTATCACGTCCTCCTTTTCATGAAGGCTCTAACTCCATGGTACTAAAGCTGGAGAGCATTACAACAGCAACGTTTTTTGTGCAGACATTTTTATTCTGCCAACTCCTACTCCAAAAGATACTTCAAGAATGGCATGGAGACATTTGTGCAGCTGTTTACAGCTACCAAACAGCAATCTAGGGAAAAGCAACAAGCCAAACCCTGGTTCCTGGAGCCTTTCCGCTCTAGTTTTGAGAGGGAATGGCAAAGAAAGGCAATATATAAACAAGCCAGTTTTTAGTGTACAAGGTCTGACCAGCTGAGTTCTGGTGAGAGGGAAACTAAATTAACCGTCTCCTTCCTCTGGGTGATGGAGAAAGCTTGATATAGGGGTTGCTCCAGAAGGTTTGATACCTAGCAACCCTCTGTAGTATTTACATTGGTGCCTGCAGTTGAGCATAGCAAAAAGGGATGATAAATGTCAGGATCTGAGAAGTTCACCTGTCTCAATAACAGAGATTACAGAGCTGCTGTTAAGAGTTCGCTTAGAGCTTTATTTAGCCTTAAAAGCAGCCTGTTTAAACTCACTACACCGAAAAGAGACATCTGGTTCAGAAACTCCTTCTAGAAAGTGGAGAGCTGAATAAGCTAGAAATAATTATTTCAAAGGACTTTAAATCAGTGAAGGAAACTGTTCTGGTGCTAATTCTTTCTCTTCTTCTTTTTTAATCTTTTTCAGAGGAAAGCTCTTCCCAGTAAGTATCTTCATGCACACAGTACGCAAATCACTGCAAATTTCACTTACATTTCTGGTGATTTAGTAACTGTAATGATTTTTATGACCTTTTTTACATGATTCTTGTACAGTACTTTCTTGACACTGAAATAAACCTGATCCTACATGCCAGCTGTTTCCCTTATTAGAACCAGTGTGCTGGTGAGGCAGGGAATCATTACATTGCTGTGATAAATGTGCAGAGATGTGCCTTTTATAGTTATAGTTTGCACCTCTAACTCAGTTACAGGCGTTGATGTGTCTCCTCTTCAAACTAGACAAAAGACAATCAGAACCAAATTGAACTGCCTTCATATCCATGTCTACAGGTTATTTCAGGAAGTGTTCTGTAAAAATATGACTGGTGGAAACTTTCTGACGGTGCCTAGTCTACTCCTTTGATACGGATTTATTTCACTTGCTTAAATTTCTCAGTAGCAAGTCACAATTCCTCAAGCTATTTTAGTACTCCCACAGGAGGCTAAAATTGGGCACTTCATTGGAGGAGGCGTCCAGTATTTTTTTATTATTTTTGCTTTCAGAATTTATCTTAGCACTTCTAGGTAATAGCATTAAAAAAAAAGGGTAATATACTAAAGAGAAAGATGATGTGATTTATACTGGCCACGAACTAGATAAAAAGCGTAAGTGAAAGACTTGAAAAGACGAGGTAGAGAATGTGATTTGCAGCAGTTTATGAGATAATGGCAGCTATCTAAAAGCATTCAATGGATTTTGTTATTGAAAATTTTTTCTAAGAAGAGGGCGGAGGGGGAACTCTAAGGATCACTGGAAATCTGGAAAAATGCATGAAGTTCCGAAATGGTTAAAACCAACACCAGAAAAGTCACTATTTAACCAGTATTCCTTCCCTGCTCTGTTAACAGAAAGAAGACGAACTATCAATCTACAAGTGAAAAGGCAAGTCTTTTGTGTTCAGTTGTGTGTTTAAAAAGTTTTAGATGCATTTACAGCTTCCTATCACATAGTCTCAAGTGCCACACAACTACAGCACCTTGCTCAGTACTTTGCCATCTTCTACATATCAATTAACCAAGGAAACTAACTCAGACACAGTCCAGGGCAGCAGTGAGTGTGAGAAAAAGATTGGGCCTTAATTCCTCTAAGAATAATGCATGTCAAGACTTGACTAAATGTGGAAACTGAACATACTACTTTTTTTTCCCCTCTTTTAGAGGGGTTCAGAGGCTTTAACTGTGTGTACGTTGCTCCAGCTTTCCAGATTGGTGCAAAAAGAATGGTGCTCCAAATAAAACTTAAACTAAGAGCAACTTAATTTCACAATCTATACTTTAAGGCTATTAAGTAGCATTAGCAGTACTAACGTAGCCTTGAAAACTCCCTGAATGCCCATATTCTTAATCAAAACTGAACATAGTAAATTGCATAAGCCTGTTCCTTAACTTAGTATGTCTATAAGGAACTTACTAAGGCCAACTACCTGGTTGCTCTGAGTGGGAAGGAGCAAGTTTTGAAGAGCTGTGGTATCTGTTTATCTGTATTAATGCACATACGAATCCAGTGCTCAACAGAGCTGTTTGATACGTGTATTTATGAATAGGTTATTACTTCTGTTCTGTGTAGCAGTGCATTCCTTAGACTTCCCATTCCAGAAAAGAGTAAACATTAACTAATAGTGCCTCAGATATACTTCTTGTCAATCTCAATGCCTTAATTTCTTCTGAAATGTACTCTGTTCACCTGTTTAAAATCTTTGAACTATTACTTATATAGCCTTGTTTGCTTTGTTTAGGATTTCAAGCATACCAAGTCCTTTGTTATTTAGAAGATTTCAGCCTCTGTGAGGGACATCAAAAGAATACTTGTTATACAAAAATATCAAAGTCTCCTGGTTTCGACTGGGATCTTTTTCTTCCTAGTAGCTGGTACAGTGCTGTGTTCTGGATTTAATGTGAGAATAATGTTGATAACACGCTGATGTTTTTGTTGTTGCTAAATAATGCTTACACAAAATCAAGGACTTCTCCGTGTCCCGTGCTCGGCCAGCGAGGAGGTGCGCAGGAAGCTGGGAGGGAGCAGAGCGGGACACCTGACCTGAGCTGGCCCAAGGGATGTTCCACACTGTACACCATCGTGCCCAGTATACAAACTGGGGCAGTTGGCTGGGAGGGGCCGATCGCTGCTGGGAGACAGGCTGGGCATCGGTCAGTGGGTGGTGAGAAACTGTGTTGTACATCACTTGTCTTTCTTGGGCTTTGCTCTTCTCTCTATTTCATTACAATTGTTATTGTTGTTATGATTATCATTAGTATTATTAGTATAATTAAATTTTGTTTCAATTATTAAACTGCTGTTACCTCAACCCCCAATTTTTACTTTTTTTTTTTTTTTTTTTTTTTCCCCAGTTCTCCTCCCCACGAGGGCTGGGGTGGGGGGGCAGTGACCGAGTGGCTGCCTGAGTTTCGGTTGCTGGCTGGGGTCAACCCTGGACAGTCCTTTTTGACACCCAACAGGTGACTCAAGAGGGTTGAGATAACGACAGATCTGACCAGAGTGTGTTAAAACAAATTTGGTTTAAGCGTTCATTGCATTGGTTTAATAGTTGCTGGTCACCATGTTGATTTGTTTGCTCTGGGCGTGGGCTAAGGTTGTCATTGTGCTGTTCTTTGTCGTACTGGCTTGTGACATGAATGAGTGGCTGGCCGTGAGCCTCGCCCGATGTGTGTCCTCTCCGCCCCTCGGGAGCCATCTGGTGGAAATTATCCACAATTGCATCGATTGCCTTTTTCCCTCCGAGAGCCAGTCTGCGGGAGAATCATCTTTCCCCTCCACGATGATTACAGTAGTGTTTGAAAAATCTAAAGCCTTCCACTATCTTTTTACCACCCTTGAAACCAGCCTGGTCCTTTCTCTGGCAACCAGCACATTGTTGCATGTGGTTCAGGTCGTCTTTAGTGTTAAGCAACAGTCTGTGGCTACTCAAACCCCAGTGAGAAGTGTTGTGACTACTCAAAATCCAGCAGCACCTACTGTGCCTTCACAAACTTCAGTGACGGGCCAACAAGACCAAGAGGCAGCCACTCAATCCTTATCGCTGAGTGAGCTGTGGGATATACAGGAAAATTTCAGCTATTGTCCCAGTGAGTGCAGGACCACCTGGCTGCTCCAGTGCTGCTGCAGTAATTGGTCTTAACAGTTTGGAGTTGGAGGGTAGGGAAGCCAAGCAGCTGGGATCACTCTCTAGGGAAGCAGGCATTGTTGAGGTGATTGGAAGAGGGACACAAGTCCTCAGCCTTTGGAGGCGACTCCTGTCAAGCGTGAAAGAAAAGTACCCCCCCAAGGATGTTCTGTGTTGCTCAGGCAAGTGGACAGCAGCAGAGAAGGGTATTCCAGTACCTGAGGAAATTTTGACCTGAACAACGCAGGGTTCCCCACAGATCCAGACCAAGTCCTACACAACCCAAGCGGCAGAAATTTGTAGAGAGCACACACCAACCCACTGGCAACATTCATCTGGAGAGGTTCCACGCTACCAACAGTGGATGCAGTGGCTCCACTTCTCCAGGAGCGCAAAGACAGCCCCTCTTCTTCTCTCATCGCATCTGTGGAGAAACTGTCAGATAAACTGTCGCAGGAGTTCCAGCAGTTCAGAGAGGGTATGTTCTATTCCCCACCTGCACAGACCTGCATCTCAGCTAATAACAGTAAGCATCCACTGGTTCAAGAGGGAGGATATGGAAAGTACACACCATGGGATACCCTGTGCTTTTAGCTGAGGGACCAGAGAGAGGACATGAGGAATTGGGATGGAAGACCTACCTCAGCCCTAGAGACATGAATTGCAAGGAAAAACAATCCCACATGGGATTTCTTCCAGGAAAGTTGCTGCTTCAGTTTCCAGTGGACAATTTCCCAGGCAGAGTGGATGGGGTGACTTTACTCTTGATCCTATGGAAAGAAATTCTACTCTGTTTCTTCAAGAACTAAGCTTGTGGGTTTTCAGAAAATGCATGTTCCAAACTACAATCTGACTGTAAGCGCCTTCTATCAAGTGACTCAGAGAAATGACTTTGCATGGGGCCCCAAGCAACACAAAGCCTTTGAACAAATTAAAGAAATACTTGGAAAACACTCATAGACAGGTGGGCCAAAGAACATGGCATTGAGTGGGTAGATTATATCACCTACTGTGCACCAGCCTCCGGGAAAATCAAATGATACAATGGACTGTTCAAGACTACCCCGAGAGCTAGGGGTGTGGGGACCTTCAAACATTAGGATGCGTGTTGGTAAAGGTCACCTGGTGTGTCAGCACCAGAGGGTCTGCCAGTTGGGCTGGCCCTGCCTAACCAAAGCTTCTACATACTATAGAAAGGATTAAAGTTTCTGTAGTGCTCATAAAAAATATGCTGGGCCAGACAGTCTGGGTTATTGCTGCCTCAGGAAAAGACAAACCCATCTGTGGGATTGCTTTTGCTCAAGGACCTGGGCATGCTTGTTAAGGCAGAAGGATGGGGAAGTCTGGGTTTGATTTTGGGTGAGAACAGCCCAATGAAATTAATTGTGTGATGTTAATTGCTATATAACACTGTATTATCACTTCTGTATCAGCTGTGTGCCCACCATTGCCTGGGCACCTTAGTGCCTGCCTCCACCACTCCAGATCTGGGGACCCAAACCCAAGTCCCCTTCAATCGCGACATTAAGAATGAACTTTGATGAAAGCAGACAAGCACAGAAGTGATGGAATCAGAACTGGCTTCAACATGCAACAATCCAACACTACACACTATCTTTCCTTCCCCGAGACAGTTATGACAGATGGAGCCAGACATCATGGACTAAATGAACTCAATGAACTTCTACAGGGATTGTCTGTAGACTAAGGAAATGATATCTGTGTATCTATCAAAAGACAGGAAAGGTGGTGGTGTATTGGAAACTGTGGGACCTGGCATGATATTAATGGTATGGAACAAGCAGTAGATACTGTCCTGGTTTCATCTGGGAGTTCTCTTCGTAGTAGCTGGTACAGAGCTGTGGATTCAGTATAGCAACACACTGATATTCAGTTGTTGCTCAGTAGTGCTTGCCCTGAGTCAAACACTTTTCAGTGTCTGATGCTCTGCCACCAGGCAGGTGCAAAAGCTGTGAGGAACAGGGCTAGGACACCCGACCTGAACTGGCCAAAGATATTCCACACCACAGACTGGCATAAAAACTGGGGAAGGTGGCTGGGAGGGGCCAGTTGCTGCTGGAGGATGGTGATGAACACCTGTGCTGCGCATCACTTGTGTTTCTCAGGTTTTATATCTCTATTACAATTATTATTGTTTCAATTATTCACCTGTTTCTATCTCAACCCATGAGTTTCGTTTCCAATTTCCCTCACCACAGTAGTGGGAAGGGGTCAGGAAGTGAGCCACGAGCTGCGGAGTGCTTAGTTACCAGCTGGGGTTAAACCACAACACAAAGAGATCCTTTGACCTCTACACAGTAAATATTGTTTCCATGTACTACAAACTGAAAATAGTAAATACTGAAAATACTGCCAATGTTCAGATCTAGTCAACTTAACTGTCTGTGATGGCATTAAAAAGAAAACAAAAAAAAACCTCCAAAAAACTTAAAAATTAACTTGTGTATTGAATCTGTATGAAGACATTTCATTTTGTTCACATCTACATGCAGCAATACAAGATTCACCCTTGCAGTTTGGAACAAATCTTCTCAAGTAACGTCCACAGATGCCCTTGCTACCAGACTTGTACTACTTATGTCTCGGCATTGTCAAGGGCTCAAACTTTCCTGCAATTCTGATCTACTACGACCTTGAAATTGTATTAGATTTGCCAAAGCCATCTATAAGTCTGTAGCTGTGCAGAATTAATATCCTGACAGAATAAACCTTCCTGTAATTAAGACCCAAGCAGTGTTTTATTGTCTAATGTGAAGGTCTCTCCCTCTCTCTTGCTGTAGGGTGCATATGTAATTTCATTCTGAAGAAAACACCTCACCACTGAAAGGAAGCTCAGCAAAGGAGTTTTGCAGTTAACACTGAGGAACACTACTCAGCTGCCTCAGCCACTCAGAGTTGATGACCACAGCTAACTACACTCGCCATACAGTCAAGAACTTCTTCACACCACTGGAATCAAACTGAAACACTGCATTTATTAAGATACAACAGGTGCCGTGTTCAGCAACGCCATGGCTGTACAGGACTGCAGAGATCACTTTGGAGCCTCCTCAAATTTGGGCTCTAGAGGGAGAAAGAGGAAAATCATATTAGTCTCTTTTTATTAGTTCCTCAAACACCACGATTAATTTGTAATTCAAAGAAAATTAACCATTAAGTTGGCAAGCTAAAGCAAGCTCTTGGACACTGCAGTTTACACCCCCTGTTACTTTGCATCAAGGTCTGATTGAATGTGGGCAGCACTAAAAACAAAACCACGCTGGAGACAGGTCTTTTCCACCTTGCAGGAGTTACCCATAAAGGCTAAGACTTAGTAACATTCTGCCAAAACAGCTTTTAGCAACACCTGGAGTGGTGGAGAAGGCAGCAGGGAAACTGGAGAAGTCAACCAGAACATTAGGGACATGACAAAATATTTCCAACTCTGATACAAACCAAGAAACTAAGCCTTTCTCTCCTCTTGATTAGTGTTATTACTGTATATTAACAGAAGGGAATGCAAAATTTCAAATCCACTCTCCACAGGCAAACACTGAGGAAAGAGTTCTTCATGTCAAAGATACAAACTCAGAAGGGTTAGGGCTTTGGAGAGGTGGGCTATTAATGCCTGCTCTTAATACTATGTCTGAGAGGTAAGGCTTGGCTTATAGTAATTGTCCCTACGACAGAAAAACTAAAGTTCCTATCCATATAACCACTCAGTTTTGAAACCTTGTTAAAATCAGATTAAGGATAGGCAACAATGATAAAAGAACAGTTGTGTGTGTGTCTCCACTTTGTTCTGCTTCTGTGGTCACACAAATTTTGTTTCCTTCAAAAAACAAATCTGAAATTTTAATATGCATTGTTTCACATATGACTCAGAAATAAAATAACATAAAGAATATATGAATATAAAGAAACCACATCCCTAAAATTGGGGGGAAAAAAGAAAAAAAAGAAATACCATAGATCCTACATTACAGATACTGTTTTATTTGCACCAGTAACAACCCGACACAAACTTTACCCAATTGAAATATTACAAAAATCCAAAACATTTTTAGGTGTGTTCCTACTCTAAATCAGAATTACCAGTTAGTCTGGTCAGAATTACAATGGTGGCTTGGCCTTGGCTGGCTGCCAGATGCCCACCAAGCCTCATGCTCTCTGCTCCTTCCCTTCCACACTAACACAAACTTGGAGCAGTTAAACAGAAGTCAGATCCAAATAGCCAAAGAAAAAGGTTTAATACAATTTAGCCACGAAGTATTCATAAGTAAGAAAGTTAAGTTCTGTGTTCATTTTCTGAAATCACTGGCTTTCCAGAGGAGCTCACAAAATCTGAAAATCACAGTTCAGATGACTTAAGACAACTGATTAAAAAATTCTAGTCTGCTGATCTCTTCAGCAGGACGAGGAAAAAAGTACAAGCCCTGGGCTATTTCTATTTGGGCTCTTTCTTTAGGGTCTGTGAAGGGCAATTAAGATACCCTGACCTGACTGCAAGCTTTGTTAAGCATTAGTATAAGGAAGCCCAAAGCTCTACTCGAAAAGGCAAATAATTAAAAAAAAGGAGTCAGGTGGAATCAGATGTGAATTGTGCAAAAGCGGCAAGATTCCCAGAGGGCATCTTACATGACAGTAATGGTCCAAATAAAGGCAAGATGGAAATTAAGGAAACCCATGAGTGAATATGTCCTTACTTGTAACTGGAATTCAGTAAGATTGTTGACTCACCCTCAAATTTAAATTCTGGGAACTTGGTTAGATCTCCCTCACCATATGCCCGCTGGAGTCTTGCAAGGGATTCATTCATTTCTTTCTGAAATTCAGGTCCTGCATCAACAGGCCCTCCAGTTTGCCTAAAAAATCATTAGAAGTTGTGATTAACAACTCAGTTCCAACATTTCTTGTGGAAGTTCTACATTTCTATGCCCATGTATGAATTAAAAATCTTTTCCATAACCAACGAAAGGAAACCATTGGAAGTATTTCTGAAACTCAAGACATGACACACCTTAGGGCCTCCTTACCTTACACATGAATGAGGTTCTCAGGGTAAAGTACAGGCTTTCTGCTATTAGAGGTGAAAATCCAAGATACAGAGGTGGCCTTTTGAGACATAAAACTACACTGAGTATCCAGGCTCTCAGGGCTTTTAGTGTCACTTGTTCCACGTGTAAATTCGTAACAAAAACTGATTTGCACCTCTGCTGTCTTTGAATTAGTCACCTTGGTTAGTAAAGCTTAACTGATCTTGCAAAGAGAACATGTTTTGAATATTAGAGAAGCAAAAAAAAAAATAAATTAATCCACAGCAGGAACTTCTTGGGATACAAATATAAAACAATTGAAATACTAAGTGTAGATTACCAATGCTCAGTAGCACCAGCACAGGTAACACTTAGGATGGATAAAACCATCAAAAATCTGCCTCCCTACACAAACTGGTAGTAGGTGTGGAAACACACAACTTCTACCAGTAGAGCTAAGAAATGACTTATTTTCTTCCCAAGATTGATTCCCAACAGAACATTACTTTAGTTTCCTGTTCAGCAGTTCATTCAAAGATTACAAGAATATAAGATTCCATCTGAATGAGCTTATTAACTGAAGATGTAAAACGAATAATCCTGATAATTCCATTAATTCTTGATTGTTTTTGGAAACAAGACTGAAGAATAATGGTTTACCCCAGACAAAAGAAATAATGAAAGCCTTGGTTTTGCTTTTTCCCCACCCCCATTTACAGAGCACGTAGGTGGGTAAAAATCAACATACCAGCTTGTGCAAGAGGCCCTAACTGGGTGCCTTAACCCCCCAAGAAGAACAACACCAACCTTTTTCTTTTTTAAGGGAAAATATGTGACATTTTCCGTTAGGTGTGCAAGAACAAACCTTCTCACTGGTGACACCCTCAGTAAGCGCTGCAGAAAAGCCTTAACACATGAAGTATTTAGAGGCCAGCCTACAAAGCTATCAAAATGCAGTCAAAAACCAAACAGCTCACGTTTCATGGTTTTATGTTAAAAATCAATATTTTTTCCCCTTTTGGCATCAGCTCCCCCACACGCCCTTAAAATAATTCCCTTTACTCACTTGCTCTTCGTGTTGTACTCTCTGATCTTGTCCAAGAAGAGCTTCTGAACTGGGTCGAGCTCCTTGGCCTTGTTGAAGACGATGGCAGAGAGCCCGATGTTCCTGCGGAGCTGCACGGAAACAGCGGAGCGGAACAGGGAGGAGAGACGAAGAATCTGCCGCAGGATCATGATCGCACCGGTGCTTCAGCCTTTAGAAAAAAAAGCCAACACCACAGAAACATGGAATTACTCCCCGCGAAGTAAATGCCCAAAGAAGGAAACAAACAAAAAAAAAAGTAGTTTGGAGCTGGATTTTAAAACAGAAAGGTATCTAAAGGTATTTGAGTGGTATTTAAGGATATTGAAAGGGAGGAAAGCCGCAGGATCACGATGACACTGGTACTTCAGGCTTTAAAAAACACAACAAAATACGGAATTAAGTTACCACCACGTAAATGCATAACGAATCAAGCAAAAAAAAAAAAAAAGTAGATCCGGCCTCAACTTTAAGCCAGAAAGGTATTTATAAGTGCTTCAAGGTACCTAAAGGATATTTTAAAGGGTACTTAAAGCAACATGGAGGCTGGAGCAGAAACTCCAGCAGCTACCGAACCCGCGGGCACCGTGACACCGCCCGCGCTGCTCCGCGGCCCGCTCGGTGCCGCACCGCGACCGAGCCAGCCGGACAAACCAGGAACTCGAGATTTCACCTCGTTTAAGCCAACAAAAGCTACAGTTTTAACCCAACCCCGGCACCCCCGGAGTCACCTTGGCCGAGCCGCCGCCGCCGCCTCAGCCCGGCCCCGCCCCCGCGCGGTGCATGCCGGGACCCGCCCCCTCCGCGCGCCCCCGGCGCCGCTCCCCCACCCCCCCACCCCCCCGACACCGCACGGCCCGGCTCGGCGCCCCCCGGGAGCGCGGGGGGGCAGCCCGGGGAGAGCCCGGCACTCACCGCGCCCGCACGGAGCCGCTCCCGGGGCAGGGAAAGCGCCCGGAGCCCTCCGGAGCCGCGGGAGCGCGCGGGGGCCGCCGGGAGCGGTAGTCCCCCCGCGCGGGGGCCGCCGGGAGCTGTAGTTCCTGCGGGGGCGCGGCGGAGTCGCGCGCCTTCCCCGCGCTGGGCCCGCGCGCCGCCCCGATCCCGGCGGGAGCCGCTCCCGGAGCCGCCCCGGAGCCCGAGCCGCGGGAGCCGCCGGACGCGCACGGCCGGAGGGACGCGTCGGCGCGGCGGGCGGGCGGGCGGACGGACGGCGGCGGCGGCGGGTGAGCGCGGCCCGGCCCGTGTTTTGTTTCCGTTTCTCCCCCGGCGGCTCCGCGATCCCATTTCCGTTTCGGGTTCAAACAACGACACGGAGGCGCCGCGGGAAGCGGGGCCTGCGGGGACGCGGAGCCTGGGCGGGCGCGGGGAAGGGGCGCCGGGATGAAGGAGCGGGCGGTCCCGGCGCGGGGCTCGGGCGGCGCGGAGCGGGCTGTGCGAGGCCTCCCCGGGGCGGGACGGCCCGTGCCGCGCGGAAAGCCCCGGGCCGGCGGGGAATCTGCGGGCGTGTGGCGTCTGGTGGCTCTGCCCCTGTACTCGGCACTGGGGAGGCACCTCCCGTGCGGTGTCCAGTTCTGGGCCCCTCACTGCAGGAAGGACACTGAGGGGCTGGAGCGTGTCCAGGGAAGGGAACGGAGCTGGGGAAGGGACTGGAGCACATGTCCTATGAGGAGCGGCTGGGGGAGCTCAGCCTGGAGCGAAGGAGGCTCGGGGAGACCTTATCACTCTCTACAACTACCTGAAAGGAGCTTGTAGGCAGATGGGGGTCGGTCTCTTCTCCCAGACCACCACCGACAGGACAGGAGGACATCAGGCTCCAGCTCTGCCAGGGTAGGCTTACGTTGGATATCAGGAAGAATTTCTTCGCAGAAAGGAGGATTAGGTATTGGAACGGGCTGCCCAGGGAGGTGGTGGAGTCACCATCCCTGGAGGTGTTCAGAAAACGACTGGATATGGCACTCAGTGCTCTGGTTTCATTGACAAGGTGGTGCTTGGGCATAGGTTGAACGGGATGATCAGAGGTCTTTTCCAGACTAATTGACTCTGTGATCTCGCATAGTTTGCTTTCTGGTGCTCTGCACAGCCACAGCTCCCAGTTCCCGTCTATTTTCTCACTTCAGGCTGTTGATAAGGAAGGTAAACACGTGAAATCTGGTGTGACTTCCCCCCGCCCTGTTCACTGGTCTGCTGTCTTTGTTATAGATCATAACTGGCTAAGTTGTAAAAGCTGACCTCTAAAGGACAGGCTGTCTGCTTTGTTACCTGCTTTGTGTTGGTGTTTACGGTTTGGATAACAATAGGGATGGATAGGACCATATGGTACATATGTGCTGCACACACTGGAGCTTCTTGGGAGCACAGATAACTCCAGTGGCTGGACTTCAGTATCAACTGATAATGCATCTGGGCCTCAGGACTAATCACAATGACCTGGTGCAATAGCAAACGTTAATTCTGCTAGCAGAGTTTGTGCCCATATCTCTTCCACAAATCCAGCACAAATGCTGCTGTTGCAGTGTTCCTGCCACTTTATCTTCCAGGCAAGCCAGGCTCTTTGAGTCTTCTTGTCTCTCAGGAACTTTCAAGGAAGGCTCAGGCAGCTCAGTCCTGTGTGAACCTGTGCTCACTTTCAAACTCTGCATCATCCTTTAGCAGCATACTTTGCTAGACTTCATGTGAAATGTTTCTATTATCAGAAGTCTCTTTATTCTACCATAGGAGAGGCTGAATAATTTTCCCCAATGTGCTTCTGTGAAATTTAGTGACTTTACGTCTTTCCATCTTGATGTTCTTCTTTCCACCCGTCATCTCCCTTCCTCGTGTCAGTGGAAGCATCTTTCTTCCTCTCTGTGACTGTGCTCCCCTCTCCCACCTCCCCAGGGAGCCAAAAATACACCAGAGCCGGAGAGATGCAAACACAAACTGCCTTTGAAGAGTGAGTGAACAGTTACTACTCCATCTGCCCTTTTGGCATCCAATCCATGGGGGCTTCAGAATGCCTTGCCTAACTCTCTGCAGTTACTATGTGCAGTAATATTTGCTTTCCATCACTTTGCATTTAGCAATATTGAATATTTTCTGCCAGAAATCATTCAAGATGGTGAGTTCCTTCTGCAAGTCTGCCCAGTTTTCTCAATAATAACTTATGAATATGTCAAGGAACAGAAATCCCAGCCTAACCACTTTTGTGACCTTACTGGTAAACTCCCTTCATCACAAAAAAAAAAAAAAATTATTTAGTCTTGTGTTGGGTTTTGAATCTGATTGCTAATGCAGAAAAGACATTTACCCTCTATTTATCATGCCAGTTCGCTTTTTGGGGAGTTCTCAGTGAGGGATATTGCTCAAACCTCAGTTTTGAAATACTTTTTAATAGTCAGGTCACCTGCAACCATGTGAGGGTCAGTACTTTAAGATATTTACACCTGTCTAGATTTTTGGAAGTCTTATCATGAAGATGATCCAGAAGATTAAGGGGTACAGGAATTGGACTCCCAGGGCCCTGTTCAGTGGACACTACCTAACCCTTTAGAGAGTGAACAGAACAGGTTCTGGGTTTACTTCTTTCAGTGAGACACTGATAAGGTGAGTTTTTACTTCTTGTCTGGCTTTGGCAGCTTCTTACAGAATGGCACCAAAATGCAGCATTTGATTTCTTTGCAACTGATCTTACAGAATAGGTTTTGAAGGAGATGATGAGTAATTTGAATTTCTTTAAACAGTTGATGTAGCAGCTGTTGAATGTAGTTGGCTATTAATTCCTGTAGAGAAGTTTTAAAGTTTAATATTTCTCTTATTAACTTGTCTAGCAAGATTCTTATGCTAACAGTCAGGTTTGGGATAGAGTAGTCTCTGGGAAAGAACGAGTCCAGGATGGAAACCTTGATAATCTCTTGTGGATATATTTAAATAGTAGCATGTTTTGCTTTTTCTGCTGTGATTTTTCTCCCTCTGTGCTCTTAATTCCTGCTCCTTTTGTTATGAGTTGAAGGTGTTATTTATTGTAAACTGTTAATATCATTTGCCCTGGTCCTCTTATCATTTGTATTTCACAACTATGATATGTCGGCTGGTTAGTGAAACACAGTAATACCAGGCAAGCTGTGTCTTTACAGACCAAATGCAAAGTAATTCTTTCTTTCCCTCTTATGTTCCCAGCAGACTCCAGTGTTTTACAAGGCATGAAAATCTGCAGTGTCAGTGATAATATCACAGGGTAGCTTTCCCTTTCATTGCTGCTGAAGTTTGGGACTTCACAGGATGCATTCATTGTGCACTTCGCCAACCCATCGCCCATGGGAGGGATGGGTGCAAAGATAGGACAGTCAACAAACACTTTATTGTTCAGTTTATTTATCTATGAAGAAATCATCTTCTCCCTAACTTCCTGCTGCAGCGTTTCATGTAAAATGCTGCTTAAATTTATGAGTAGCAACTCTCAGCCTTGCTAGGAAAGTAGTATGAATTTTCAGATGTTCTTTGCTGTAGGTGACCCATAACGAAACAGAAGTCAATAAATTTGGATACCTCCAAGAGAATCAGGCTTTGGGCTCCATATGTATGTCCATTTATAGTCCTGGGTTTGCCCCTAGAACATTTGTTTGAAGAACAGGTATTGTCATCTGTTTTGTGAAATCTGTGTAAGCTTGGATTTATTTTTTAGATGAATTCTTGGCTTTAAAAAAGTATTCTGGTATTTGGTTTAAAAATAGGACAAAAAACATTATCTAGTCTTGTTGGTATGTGACTTATAAAAAAAAGTCTTTTCTGTTCCTAGCTCTGTACTTAAGACATTTCAGCCATGACTAAGAGAGAAGCAGAGGAGCTGATAGAAATAGAAATTGATGGAACTGAGAAACAGGAATGCACTGAGGAAAGGTATGTACTGTCTGCTTTTTGGAGTCCTTAATCAGCACTTAATTAAATAATTAATTTATTTTTCTGTTTCTCATCTAATTTAATTGTGTTTTTCTTAAAGTTGAAATGTAGTAACCATAGGAAATCAGTATAGTGCTGTCATGTTCCTCAGTCTTAATTATTTAAAATACAAACGGTATTGTTTATTTCTTCCTACCTTCATTTGTGTAGCAGCATGTCTGTGTTTATGTGCTACAGATCTTTCAGCTTCAGTGTATCCTTCTGTAACTGAGATGAACCTTCCAGTTTCTCTGGTCCATTGCTTTACTGTTATACTGGATTTCTACAGGGTCATTTGTTTCTAACAGAGCAGAAATTATATTCTGTATTGACTGTAATTGTTGTTAGGGCTATTGAAACCATAGATACTGAAGTCCTGACATCCTCTGACTTAATTATCTCAACCTGGTTTTTTTTAGTCCCTAATGGGTTAAAATCAGGGAGACCAAATTTAGAAAGTCGCTCTCTACCCCAGCTAAGAGTTTATTTGCATGGTACTAAGATTTCAGAGTCAGTATTAGCCTTTGTCTAGTTTACTTCTTTTATTAAGCTTTCCTATACCTGCTTCAGTAACGTGTAGGTAATGATTTCTTTTATTAATTTGGTATTTAAGCATCGTCGAGCAAACCTACACCACAGCAGAATTTGTGAGTCAGGCTATTGACATCAATGAACCCATTGGAAATCTCAAGAAGTTGCTGGAACCCAGACTGCAGTGTTCCTTGGATGCACATGAAATTTGCCTGCAAGATATCCAGGTAAATTGAAAGGCTAAGAAAGATTGAACCTCTTAATGGAAAAGCATTTTAAATACTTTGTCCCTTCCTTCTGTTTCTTCCATTCTGTGGAATTCATGCATCATGTGGAATACTAATTACAATTAAGAGTTTAACTTTATGTCGGGTTCCTTATGATCAGACCATTTAATATATACCTGCTAGTTCAGTGGGAATAAAATAAAAATGTTTTTATTTTGTTCCTGATGTAAGGGTAAGAAAGCGCCTTGCCAGTGAACAAAGAATGAGGGCAACAACAATACTGCTTTCCCTTGAGGTAGCCCACACCATTAATTGCTGCCTGAACTTCTGTGAGTCTAATCTTGCCTTGAATCTGAGTGAAGTGAGAAGGTTTTTATATTACTTAGGTGTAGAGATAGCAAAGCATTACTGAAGAAGTCCCTCCCTGATTTTGCAGGCATCACCATGTGTTAGACAGTATAACTGTTTTGCATTCTGTTTAGCTGCATGTTTTATTTGTTGTTATAATCAGACATATGTGGGTTTTTCAGAAGCAACAGGAGAATACTGTTGTAAAGACAAGAATTTTTATCAAGGTATTTAAAACTCAGAAAATGATCTGTAGATAGTTTTCAGGTAGTGAAGGTAGTGCCCAGTATTGCTTTGCTGCTTTTAGGTCAAAAAATGTCCCTCTAAGTGCCTTAAACAAAACAGAGTGGCAAGTTTCAAATACAGATCAAATTCCTTTTGCTATGTACTATGTCGGCTAGCACTGAAAGTATTGCACACTTCAGAAGATTTGCTGCAGGCACCAAGCGTTTCTGAAGTTTGAAGGAGAATAAGTTTCTTGTATCTGTGAGGCTAATACGTATTTTTAATTTTTTTTTTATGCCTTTATCAAGCTGGACCCAAATCGAAGCCTTTTTGATCAAGGAGTGAAGACAGATGGAACAGTGCAACTCAGCGTGCAAGTGATATCTAGGCAAGGTAAGCAGTTATGTTTGTCTGTTGTACAGATAAACTAATATTGTAGGAATACTTGTGAGCAAACCTAATCTCCTATTCTGGCTGTAAAACTGAGAAAATCACTGAATGCTTATGAAGCTTCAGAATCTCTTTCATTGTGTACTGTGGTTATAAGTAGTAAAATAAATGTCATGGACTAATGCTATTTGAAATGTTTTTTATAGGAACTTCGTGTCCTTTTATAAGTAAAATCTGAGTCAAATAGTGATAGTTACAGTATGAGGATTTCCCCAAGGTTGAGTAGTTACTCATATCAGACCAAATACCAAAGCAGGCAAAAGAAGTTTGTGTAGGTAGGTGACAGTTTCACCTCTGTGAGGTGAATGAGCCTGTGTGCTTTGGGAACAATTAGACTATCAAAGTATATGTAGCTAACTGGAAATTCCTATCAAAGTCCGGGATCACTCTCTGTTGTCTGTTTTCTTTGGATGAGAAGTCAGAGTAAACCATTGTGAGGAGTGTGAAGCAGATGGATAGGGATTTGTTGGTGCATAGTTTTTATTTGTATTACCCGGTATGACAGGATTTCCCCCTGTCAAATCTTTAGGAATTAGCAGCTTCCTTGTTTTGCTTTTTGTCCTGTTCTTCTGCTTTGCTCCTTCCATTTGTCTTGAGTGGAAGGACTGCCACCACTCACTGAAGACAATGTTCATGTTGGGATATGGGAACAGCTACAGGTGTTAGTTTACATATATTCAGACAGTGACAACAAGTTCCTACTAGAGTAGATTGGTTATCTCCTTTGAGTTACATCAGCAAATTTTGGGGAGCACACTTTGTTTTCTTGTGGCTGCAGTGTAGGTTAGACAGAAGAAAACCTTTCTGCTTTGTATTAACAGTCTTCAGTAAGAAGCTTTAATGCTGAGTGTCAGGTGAGTACTGCTGGGTTGAATCCTCAGTTCCCCCTATGTCATGGGGATTGAACTGCCTTTCTGCTTTTAAAAATAAAATAGAAATATCCTTCAGGGAACTAGAAAAGCTGCTCCTAATTCATACCAGTAACTTATAGTATTCAGTGCTCAGACTGTTATCTTCAATATTATTCCTGTGTTTGGTGGGATTTTTTGTCTTTAATGTAAAACTGACCGTATAGTATAAGGAGCTTCTTGCCTCCCAACCCCATGGCACCCTCTCTCTTTCTCTCTCTCTTTTCTCTCCTCCCTTAAAAGTAATATTTGAGTATTAAGTACTTCTGTGTAGCTTTGGGACAATCCTCAGTGTTGTTTCTCAGGCCTTGACACTTTAATAACTCATAAGAAATCTGCATGTTGAAGGCATGTAAAATATGGCAGGACAGAATGTCAGAAAACAAATAACATGGATATAAATAAAAGGAAGATACTTGGATCACTAACAGGAAAATGGACTTGTTACCCTTGACTGCAGTGTCCTTTTGAGCCAGAGGGAAAAACAGCTTCTTATGCCAGCAGCATATTTTACTTGCATGGATGAGGTTTTGAAAGATTCTCAATTTATTTATTTTTATTTTACCCCTGCTTGTGCAATGTTTACAATTCAACTAATAGTAATCAATGATGCTAATCCTTGTGGTAGATTGGACTCTCTTATTTCTTAAAAGAAAAGCTGCTACATCAGTTCAAGTGTTCTATCAAATTTTCATTAGCCATCTGTAAGTTCAAAGGAATAAACACCAGCTGAAACATAGTCCAGTGTAGTTCTTTTATAGCATTTCATACTACAGCAGATAAAATATCATTCCTGATTCTACCTTGCCTTATATCCTTTCTGCTGGTTGGAGGAATGAAGATGTGTGTGGTTTTCCTGTCATTGTGAGAACAGCAGCTTTGAGTGCAGTCCAGTTCTGTACTGCTCTGAGCTGGGCTTCTTGTAAGTCTGTGGAGATCTGAGTAACTGTATTCCATTGTATGTCAAAGAATTTGAAAAAATCTTTAATTTTGAAGACCTCCATAGTGAAATATTCTGGGGTGTTTTCCTATAACAATTTCTGCTTTTATTATTTTTAGTGTGTTAAGGGACAAATAAATGTAATGACACTGGTCTAGATTAACAGCGCAGTTTGACTGATGTCCTGTGTCTGGCTGTGGTTAATACTAGACCTTTCAGGGTGGAAAAAGCAGGCTGTCTGTAGGTCAGTCTTCACCTGAGTATGTTCTCTACCTTCAGGCAATTGGCAGCGAAGGGGCATGTCCTGGCAACATCTGCCCATGCCTTCGTAGCTCATGTCCTTGAAGCTTTGTACTCCTTGTACCAGGCTATGCTTCTGGGGTGTGTGTCATTGTGTTCCACAGTTTACATGTGTCAGAAGAATACTGGGCATCCATTCTTCTATGCAGTAGGTGGAGGGAGGTGTGAGGAGAGATGCTGACAAACCCAGGGAATTAATGCTGCTCTAGTGTTGCAGTAGGTTAGGTATCAGACTTAATTCACAGCATTTTTCCTTGTAAGCTGATTCCTCTGCAGAGACTCATTGCTTTGATCTCTATGTTTGTATTGTGGATAAAGCACAAAGTTCTTCTGACATGTAATTATTTGACAGACTGAATTATTTTGTTGAGCAGTGGTGAACTATTCCTCTCTAGAAACTTTTTTCTTTGCTTTCTTTTCTGAAGATCAAAAATAGAATCTTAACCCTAAGTGGTTTTCCTTACCCAATTTTATCTGATTTTGAAAGAAGCCTGTGCTCTGCATGTTAATTTTAGATGTCCTAGATAAAATGCTCTCCTAAATAAGGTACCTGTTTGCTTTTCCTTCATGTTTGCTTTTCCATCTAATGAACTACCTATTGGTTGTCTGCATCTATTTTCACTTCCTTAATTTCACATTGCTGCCAGTTGTACTTAGGGTGTTTGTAGTGGTCCCTTTCTAATATTTTTCTCAAGCTGAATTCCTTTTAAAATCTAGAGGAATACTTGTCTGAAAAAGACTTGGTTTGTTCTTACTTGTAGTACAGGTAGGGACTGCATTTATTTTCCCTTCCAAACTATGACTGGATTGTGGCTTCAGCTGTTAAGCTGTTACCTGCAGAACTTACCATCTCACACTGAGCTTTAATACAGATTAGACAGGAGGGACAAAAACTAATACTTTTTGGCTCAAGGTACTGAAGTTATCCTGGCCATATGATGTTCTGTGAATGCTACTTTCATCTTCCTAACCTAGTCGAAGTTTTCCAAGTGATAATAAGATGGAATTTTAAAGATTTTTTTTTCTGTGCAAATATGTTTGATAAGAATATCTCTAAAGAAGTGTGGTTGTTAGCTGTCAGTACAATGGAAATATAAATTCCATTGTAATGGAAATAATATGTCACAAAAATAGAGATTATTTTGAAAAATCTTCTATACAGTGTCAGAAATTTGGTGAAGGCACCTTCTGGACAAAATACCTTCTCAGAAGATGACAGAGAAGGTGGTGATACAAAACATTAGTGAATGTGTTCTTAATTGCTACAGAATAATTACAGACATATCTTCCAGCTCCATGATCTAATATCTGAAATGACAGACATAAAGCCAAAACATGAATAGCTGATGAAGCTTGAAATATAAAGAATTTTCTAGTTCTCTTTTAACTTGCTGTTAAACATACTGCCTGCCACAGAGCACTGAAAAAAAAATATGTTATATGCTCTGTGTAGACTCCAGAGAATAATGCCTCATGGTTGGAGGAAAGGGCTGGATGCTTGTTCTGGGTCTTCTGGGTCTTGCTGGTTTTGGGGTATTTTTTTATTATTTGGTATATTTCTTATAGCCCAAAATACTTGTACTTTATGCCCCTATGCTGAACATTCTGTTTAAGATCTGTGAAATGGATCACCTAAATAGAAAAGGAAGCTGTAATACTGGGGGAGGAAAGAGGGACAGCTTTGTATTCACCTTCCTGAAGTATATGCTGTATAATAGGATATATGACATTCTAATTTAGGATTCTCACAGAAATTTAATGCTGCTTTTGTGTCCTGCTTCTTCCCTGAGTATGCTAACCCTACTAATCAGAAAATTTTAAAACAATGTTTTTGTGATATTGGCATTACTAGCTTTGTTTTGTGTTTGTCTGTTTGTTCTTTTCCATACCTAGGGATAGAGCCCAAGTTGAACATCCTTGAAATTGTGAAGCCTGTGGAGACGGTGGAGGTGGTGATTGATCCAGATGCTCATACTGGAGAGGCTGAAGCTCACCTCGTTGAGGAAGCTCAAGTGATAACCTTGGATGGAACAAAACATATTGCAACAATTTCAGATGAAACCTCTGAGCAAGTGACACGATGGGCTGCAGCACTGGAAGGCTACCGGAAGGAGCAGGAGCGCCTGGGAATTCCTTACGGTAATAAGACACCGCATGGTGTGTGTTTTGGGCAGGGTCTGAGTTCTTGTGTTTGAGGGATTGGTGCTCAGGCCCTCAGAGAAGGCAGCTGAGAGGGTGGGTAAGTACAATGCAAGTATCTGCTTAAGGGAACTGTGGAACCATGGAATGGCTTGGGTTGGAAGGGACCTTAAAGATCATCTCATTCCAATCCTCCTGCAGGGCAGGGACACCTCCCACGAGACCAAGTTGCTCCAACCCCTATCCAACCTGTCCATCAACACTTCCAGGAGTAGGGCAGCCACAGCTTCTCTGGGCAGCCTGTTCCAGGGCCTCACCACCCTCACAGGGAAGAATTTTTTCGTAATGCCTAATATGAAGTCTAAAGAGAAGTACAGTGAATGCTCGTAAGAGTTTTATTAAATCAGAATTTTTTGCTCCGTAACCTTTTTGTCAGTGAAGCTTTCAGAAAGCACTTTTCTTCTTCCTGCCCTCCTTAAAAACGTGTATGTTAATGATAAAGGTCTCAACGTGTGTGAAACTGAACTGGACTCAGTACTTCGTGGGGGTTGCTTCTAAAGTAGTGAAACAAATTGTTCATGGACTTGAGGATGATGAATCTTGTGTTAAATCAGATTTTGCATGGAAAGCCATATTTGACTTTAGCATACTGGAGGAAGATGATTGAGAACTGACAATACGTATTCTGGTAGATGATCATCTCCTTTGAATTAATGTTGTTACTTAGCAGGCTCCTCTTTTAATGGTAGCTTAGAAAAAACCATCTCTGAATGCCTGCTTAAAATTGAACTGAAACTGTGGGATTTAGACCTGTATCACGTTCAGGAGATTATTTAGCTCAGTTGCTTTTTGTCAGAAATGTACTGTCAAGGCATATTCAGCACAGGAAGCTGTAGTATCTGAGTAGACCCATAAAACTGGAATATATTTGGCAAGTGGGATATTCGGAAGTGTTTAAGGATTCCAGTCAAGTCACAGGTCTTTGCAGGACATGTAGCTTGACAATATTTTGAATGTATTTTTGATAACTAAAGCAATGTTTTTTTCATGGCTTTTCATTGTTCTTATTGGCAAGCACTTCAAAAATAGTTTTCATCATGTTGTGTCTGTTGATAATCAGGGATTTGACGCAAAATGTTGAAAAAAAAAATCTGAGGGATTATCAGGAGCAGACTAATACTTTTCAGCATGCTCTCATGTTAATACCAGAAGAAAGTTACTTAAACTGATGTTATGTTGAATAATGTTTGTAATAAACTTGCATAATGTTAATGCTTTAAGAAAACCCACATAACCCACAGCTGTGACTTTAAAAGTTTAATGTATTTTGGGTCACAGGAGTGCAGATTTTTCAGGAAAATCATGCTAGGTCGTTATGACAGAGGCCTCTCTGTTATGAGTAATTGTGTTCCCTTGATATCAGAAAAATGTGCTAAACTCCCTTCCTAGAAAGAATAAAATTCTAAATGTTTTCTGAGTGTATATTGCAGGAACTTGGGCTGAAATCAGGTACCCGTAGGTTCTATAGTATGATCTGAAACTATTCCTTCAATCTTTTCAGAATACAGGGTCTTGATATTAAAAACCACATCCTGTCAGTAAATAATCATCTGGAAAGGTAGTTGTTCATTGTTTTCATCCTTAAAGGATTCTCAGCTTTGCTGTAAATGGACAATGAGCTTTTAACAGGTCTTTAAAATGTGGCTTTCTCTTTGTGTCATGTTTTGGTGGGTTTTATTAGAGATTACAGTTCTTTATCTGTTAAAGGTAGTTTTGCCATTAGAACCCACATATTTGGTACCATTGCAAAGGTCCCTAGAAAGAAGGAAAGTATTAATTGTTAAGAGAAATAAAGCCAGAAAAGGGAGCAACAGAAGCTTGGAAACCACAGAAGTGGTTAGGGAAAAATAATGATTTATGTTTCCTTGCAGATTGTGTTCTGCCAATGAGAACAAATAAGTTTTGGATGAAAATTCACTGCTGATAATGTTTTGAAGACCAAACCCCTTGTGGTATATCTTTTGCCAAAGGATTACATTGCATGGTTTTAGGTAGCATCAGTGAAAAATGATTCTGTGTAACTATCCTTTATTAAGCAGTAGCCAAAATATCTCAGTGTTAGTAACACTGGTTTGGTCACCAGCCTAAAACACAGCATGATGAGGAGAAACTTAATCCATCCCAGTTATTGTAGAAACTTGTTACTGTAGAAACTGGGATAATGTGAATGAGTTTAGAATGTAATATTTTGTCAGAATTGCATACTGATCAACATGTCTGAGGAGAGTATCCCTGTGTGAGAGAGACTAGTCTTTCCTTGACACTAAAGACCATGGAGAAAGAAAAATAATTATTTTCTGTGTTTGAGATATGTGAGGCTCTGTTCTGATATGAAAACTTTTACTAAAGAAATTCTCCTTTTTGCCCTTTCCATCTCCCCACCAACCCACACCACCACGCCCTCTGCATTTTAAGAACTGTCAAATTTCCAATCAGGTTTGGTCACAGTAACTCTTATGGAAGTGTAGTGGGTTGACCCTGGCCAGATACCCACTAAAGCCGCTCTATCGCTCTCCCTTTGCAACTGGAGAAAAAAAAACAGCTGAGGATTCATGAGTAGAGAGATAAGAACTGGGAGAAGTCACTTACGGATTACCTTAATGGGCAAAACAGACTCCAGGTGGGGATAGTACTTGTATTTATTACTAACAGGATAAGAGCCAAAGAGTGAAAAATAAAACAGTCTTAAAAACACCTTCCCCGCACCCCACCTTCCTTCCATGTTCTCCCTCCTCTCTCCCAGTGGTGCAGGGGGACGGGGAATGAGGGTTGCAGTCAGGTGTTGTTTCTGCTGCTACTCAGGGAGAGGAGTCCTTCCCCTGCTCCTGTGGGGTCCCTTCCACGGGAGACAGTCCTTGGTGGACCTCTCTGGTGTGAGTCCATCCCTCAGGCAGCAGTTCTTCCCAAACTGCTGTTCCGTGGGTCACTCCTCCATAGGGTGCAGTCCTTCACAGATGAGCCGTACCAACGTGGGTCTCCCACAGGGGCTACAAGTTCTACTCCAGAAAAACCTGCTCCAGCGTGGGCTTCCCTTTCCGTGGGCTGCAGGTCCTCAGCAGGACCCTGCTCCATCCTGGGCATCCCACAGGGTCACAGCCTCCTTCATGCATCCACCTGCTCCAGCACGGGGCTCCTCCATGGGCTGCAGGGGGGTCTCTGCACCCCGATGGTCCCCCATGGGCTGCAGGGGCACAGCTGCCCCACCATGGGCTGCACCACGGGCTGCAGGGCCTCAGCTCTGGTGCCTGGAGATCCTCCTGCCCCTCCTTCTGCACTCACCTTGGTGTCTACTTTGTTGTTCACATATTCTCACTCCGCTCTTCCCTGGCTAGAATTTTCTTCTGTGCAACACTCCTCTGTTCCTAAATATGTTATCACAGAGGTGTTACTCCTCATTGGCCCGGCCTTGGCCAGCGGCAGGAAGTCCATCCTGGAGCCATCTGGCATTGGCTCCACGGGACAGGGGAAGCTTCTGGCAGCTTCTAACAGAAGCCACCCTGTAGCCTCACCTGGTACCAAAACCCAACCACAGAAACCCCTACAGGAAGTTATTATGTAGTTGAGGAGGGACCTTGCCAGTACATAATGAGGTGATTTGCAGTTTCATCCCTCTTTTTCTGCAGACCCGGTGCAGTGGTCGACAGACCATGTGCTGCACTGGGTGGTGTGGGTGATGAAGGAGTTCAGCATGACCGACATCGACCTCTGCACGCTCAGCATTCCTGGGAGGGAGCTCTGCAGCCTCAGCCAGGAAGACTTCTTCCAGCGTGTCCCGCGGGGAGAAATCCTCTGGAGCCACCTGGAGCTTCTCCGAAAGTGTATGGCAGAACTTCCTGTTCCTGGTTTTACTTATTCCCCGTCCTCACTTCTCTGTTTCCCTTTCTTTCTTTAAAGATGAAACTAGTTGTGAGCAGTTACTTTTGCTTTACTTAATACTGGGACTAAAAATGAGGTAACAGGAGATATTAGAATGTCTGCTGCCATGGAAAATGTCTGCATATTAAACACTGCCTGTCTTTTATCAGACCTCATCTCTAGGATAAGGTAGTGACTGATGATTCCTCCATTGTTTTTAATAAAGATTTGTAGTTTGTGCATCTGCTGAATTTGATCTGTAATTGAATATCAATTATAAGTTATTAAATGTACATTTCTGTGTCATACAGAAATAAAGATTGTTAAGCAGAGGCAATGAAATCCTTAGATGGTACACAACACAACTGATGAGTGATGTATTGTATGTGCATAATACATTAATATATGTGTGCATTTCAGATTTACCATCCTTGGATGTAATTTGGCAGACTAAAAGCTATTTCCATCTTCATTGACGTGATATAGCTAAAGGTTTTAAGGGATGGAGAATGCATGACATACCTTGAAATTTGCCATGTACACCCTTATTTCCAAAAATTGAGTGACAGATGTTAAATGTCTCTACTCGTGGGACCATGAGCTATACATGTCTCTTGTAGACAGATACCAAATTTTGACTTTTTTCCTCTACGAAAGATGAAAGCTTTTGATCTTCAGTGACTTGAAATCTGTAGGTTAAATAAAAACATGCTGTTTTTGTTTCTAATTTGCAGATGTGTTGGCTAGTCAAGAACACACTGGAGAAATAGCAACTGTTACTATTGACCAGCGTGAGTGCTTCTATCAGCATTAATTCTCACTGTTTGCAGATTTAGCCCTGTACTTTGTTTCAGCTCTGTGATAGTACAGTTTAGATAATCACTTAAGAGAGTAGTTTTCCTTGGGGAGGGGAGGAGGACATACTTTAAACTTCAAAACATAATGTTGACTTTCTCTGTATTTTGTTAGTGGCTGAAAGGTGGTGTATCACCTGAACTGTGGGAGATTGTAACTTTCATTTTGGATGGTAGATTTTCCATTCAATGGAAATAAACTGTCTAGGATACGTATTTGAGGTTTTTAGTTATTCTGGGGTTTTAGGTTATATATTGCATTAATGAACAGATACATTAAAGTATTAATTTTAAAAAAAAGGATTTCCAAAAACTCAAGGGGCATGTGGAAGACTTGCTTATAACCCAATACTAGAAATAATACACTAAAGTAACTTTCCAGTTATTTGAAGCTAATTCTTTCAGCTGAAGCAGTGCCATCAATTATTAAAATGAATCAATTTTCAGAAGACTTGTAAGCATCTTATATTAAATAGACAAAGTGTGTGTTATGTCCTGGCGTTGTGTCTGGTTGAAACCAGCTCGAGTGGGGCATTTTCATCCTCCTCCATGGCAATAGAAGGGTGTTTACTGTTTGAATAGCAGGTTTGGAGAGTGGTACAGTGACTGTGGAGAAAAGGGCATTAGAGCAGATCATGTGGGAACAGCATAAAGATGAAAACAAAGGCATGAGAGAGTTTGGGTTTTTTTTATGGAAACACGTAATACACGATAGTAAACTAAAGCTGACGTTTTACCTGTAATGTGACACTTCAACAACAGATCTAAAACTACAGTTTTCACTGTAAGAGATAAAAAGTCTTTAAATTATACTTAGCATTGTGACTTATGTGGTGTGCCTTTTTAGCAAAGGAAAAAAAAACCAAGCTTCTCGATGTTACGATAATACAGGTAATAAATAAAATATGGGTGTTTCTGTGCAATTTATAATTGATGTTCTGCAACGTTCTCTGCTCCACAGCTGTGCAGATTATTCCAGCGTCTGTGCAGCCTGCTACCCCGACCACCATTAAAGTGATAAACAGCAGTGCAAAGGCAGCCAAAGTGCAGCGAGCTCCAAGGATCTCCGGGGAAGACCGGAGTTCCCCTGGGAACAGGACAGGTACCATCTCCATTGTTTTTACATGCAAATGCAGTGAACTCATTAATTTGAACGGCAGTTTGGTGGAACACATCTTTGTTGCACCAAGTGTGAGGTCCGTAGGAGGCCGTGTGGTGTGAAGGGAACAGTAGGTACGAAATGCGTGGTAAGCACGCGCAGCCCTGGCAGGTTGGTCAGCTCACACAAGCATTGTGTTAACGTGGTGCTGCAGTTTTTCAGTCCTGCAGTAAATAAAATACATAAAATTGGGGGTTTTTTCCCTATTCTTTAACAGTCTGTCTTCTGCAACCACTGCATAGCTTTTCTTCAAGCTTTTAACTTCTTTCCATTTGCAGAAAGGGGACAAAATAAATTGTATGTTGTAGAAACCCGGCCTAGCGGGTACTTGCTCTACTTGTTCCTCTTCTCCTGTGTTCTGCCCCAATTTGGTGACTTCAAAATTTAGCAGTTTCCTATTTTGGTTTAGTTAAAAGAATGCACATCTGGAAAACTGCACACTAAATCTTTAGTTTATTTTTGGAATTACTTTTACTTGTTCCATGTCCTTTGATTATTACTAACACATCTTTATTTCTTTACCTTATCTTTTCTTGGTGTCATTTTTGTTTTGGTTCTCTCCCCTGTTGTGAATTTTTCTGTTAAATCCTTTCTTCTCCTTGAGTTTTTGGTTTTTTTCAGATTTTCCATAAAAGTTTAATTATGGAAAATTATTCAGAATTCTTAGGCCAAGATTTTATTGGCTGACATTAGCAGGAAATACTTCGTATTTCTCCCTTTAGTCATCAGATCTGCCCTCATTATCTCACTGAGAAATTAGGAATTTTACTGCAGGTCCTTGAATTAGAAAGAAATTTTAGTGGTTGGACATGAAAGATGTTGATGGAAGCTGATGTTTGGGAGCTTCTTTTGTATTTCTGATATTTCATGTTGAAAATTGGAGACCAAATTACTTTTTAAAAAAACAGGTTCTATTATAGAAGAGGAATGTGTGAAGAGGAATAAGCAGCTCTTGCTAAATCTGTTCTGTTTTAGAGATAAATATGTGTCTAAATGATTTTGTTCAGTGGAGTATTTTTGGGGTTTTCTTTAAGTTCTAGGGACAGATTTATGAAAAATCTTGATTAACATTTTTCTGAATTTATTAGTTTTTTAATAGATGGATACTGGTGACTTCCCAGGAAAATGTTTGCAAAAGAATCATTAAAAGAGATTAATTAAGTGCAAGTTGTCCTTCCATCATATGTTCTGTGTTGGTCTGCTTAAATATGTTGGTTCAAAATTTATATCAGTGTGGGGAACATAAAAAGGACAAGTTGAAATGGATCTTGTTGTTCCTGTTTCAACAGGGAACAACGGCCAGATCCAGCTGTGGCAGTTTTTGTTGGAACTTCTCACTGACAAAGATGCTCGGGACTGTATCTCTTGGGTTGGTGATGAAGGAGAGTTTAAACTGAATCAGCCTGAACTGGTTGCACAGAAGTGGGGACAGCGCAAAAACAAGCCCACGATGAACTACGAGAAGCTTAGTCGGGCCTTGAGGTAAGAAACTTCAGGGACTCAGATGTGATTTGCTTTCATTTGGCTCCTTCATCTTTAACTAGTGCAAGACGTGCAGCTTTTTTAATAAAGGGATAAACAAATCTTCTGAAGCTGGTCCTTCCCATCAGATTAAAAGAAAACAGATTTTCTTTCTTTAAGATTGTTAATTTGGGAAGCTCACTTTCAGAAATATGCCTGGGTTTTTTTTCTGTATCTTCAGCATTTATGCTCTTAGTAGCATGCCAGACAATATTGATCATTGGTGAAAGATACAGAAATGTGAGAATTATTACCTTATTTTTTTATGTTTTGCTGTTTGTGTTCCTCTTGTTACACAGTAAAGCAGATACTTTCCTGTAACTATATAATTGTTAGTAGTTTTCTGTACATAACAGCCTCTTCTAATTTCACATATTCATTGATCCCTTTCACTGTTCTTATTGTGAGGGTGTTAAATTGAAAAATGCAGGTGACAGGTAAGTTTCAGCAGCTGCAATTCAACATTCCAGTGAACCTTCCTTATCTGAAGAAATGGAAATGTTTCAGTGTCTTCATTCCAGTGTGATTTTGTAGTTTGACATTGGTAAAAGGGACCTGTATTTTTGCATCACTGTAGGTGATGTACTCAAGGAGGGGGAATTGTGCAAGTACTGGAATTTTAGACTTCTTTTCCCTGATTATTTTGTTCTCTGGAATCATTTGAAACTTCATCCAAATTCCCTGAAATCACTAAGAGTGAACTTCTGATTTCTTATTGTGATATGTTTAAATATATTTCACCTGATTTGTTTTCAAGAAAGATGTTTATTGCAACATGTTTATTGTCATTTAATCCTGCAAATTATTTAAGCAGTTTTAGGAATTCTTTTTATATGAGTGAAGTTGCATATTGATTGAAGTCTGAGATCTGTGATTTGCTCTTCAGCATTTTCAATTTTGGCTACTTTTGTTGGTTTTTTTTTTTGATTTTGAGGGGTTTTTTTTAAGTAAACACCTCTAGTATTGCTTAAAAAAAATCAACTTCTACTTAAAAATACCTCTGTAAGAAATGATGGTAAAGTTACCATATTCTGGCTTTCTTAGTCTTTTAGGGAGGATTTAATTAACATCTGGCAGGCACCAGATAGACAGCTTAACTATACCCTTCCGTTTGTCTTGGAATTTCCTTAGGCACAATATTGTGGATGCCAGAATTACTTTATGTGTTTGAGAGGCAAGTGGAAAAATTAATGAAAAGGAAATATTTTGGAGGATATTAGGTGTGGAAAGATGCAACTTCTTAGAGTTCCTGAGCCTCAGCTCACTGAATGCAAGGAAGAACATTGATATGTATTTACTCTCATGCTTTCCCTTAGGTGTCATGTTCTTGTCTGTTTGGAGTCTATTCCTGTCCTAGATGGATATTTAGCCTGACCCTGTGTGCCTGTTCTTGCATTATTTATATATTAAATCAGAATGGTAATTTTTTTATAGGATCACAGAATCCTTGGGTTTGGAAGGGCCTCATGAGGTCTCTGGTCCAACCTCCTGCCCCAAGCAGAACCTTCCCAGTACAGCTGCTCCCCACCCTGTATTGTTGCAGTACCGTTCCCGTGTTTCCAGCCTGGTTTTGTGTAGCTGTGAGTTTGTGTACTGAAGGCAAATGTGAAAACTCTCTGGAACATAAAAATTATATAAACTGTGCTGATGCTTTTGGGGTTTTGTCAGGAAGCTCTGCAGAAGATCTCAAGGGCAGCTGAAGAACTTCAGAATAATGTTCTTATGGCTGGGATATTAAAGGGATGTCTGCACAGTCATTTGCATAAATCACTATTAGAAAAGTTTTGTGTTTATACTTTATTCACAGAATTACAAAAATCACATTCCTCAAAGTGTTGCCATTTTGGCAGCTGCATCAATATTGACATGTTTTCTAACACCTAAATGTCTGAAGGGATATTTAATGCCTCTTGCTACTCCCATGATAAACGTTGTTGCCAAGCTAATGTTGTATTAAGCACTGATGTGTTTTGTTTACTAATGTACTGAAATCACTGTGTCAGTTGTTGGTTAATACAGAAAATGATGTTGCTGTTACTGAGAAACGTGCTGGCTCTTCTGCCCAGCTGTAGGGAAAGCAGCCAATATAGAAACTAGGGCGGGGGGTGGGGTGGGGGAGGAAGAGCAGCTTTTTTTGTTACATGTACCTTGGTAAATTTTCTAAAATTCAGCATCTGTTAAGTTATCCATTAGGGAAGTGAGACTTAAGGAAAGTAGTTCATCTCCTGTATTCTTCTGAAACAAACTTTTCATGTGTCTTGGAATGTTCCAGTAACTAAGGCTTTGTAAACTTGCATGGGCATTTATTTTTAGGTTTCTATATTTTTGAATAAGCAAATGCTGTAATCAGAAACACCTTCAACATAATATTGAAAATATCCTCTTGCCACATTGCCTTGATTTTAACTTGAGTGTTTCTAGCATGAGATGTGGGAATCTTGCATGGTTCTGGGCCTTCACATAAATGTGATCTGATTTCTTGTGGTCCTTTTCCTTTCTGATAGTATCAGTAATGCAGACTAAATAATTAAAAGTATATTCAGCTCTGTAAAGCATTTTTCGATGTTATTTTGAGACAGGCATTATTGTACAGGATTGTACAATAAATGTAAATGCTAACTTTAAAAAAATTATGGACATTGGCACTTGATATGCCACAGCCACATTTTACAAACTTGCTCTTGGAATTGACTCAGTTTTGCCGGTAAACGAAGATCATCTTTGCTTTATAAGCCTGTCAGTCAGAGGATTGAGTTTTAGACAGTGAAGAAATCTGGCTTCATTTGTGCTACATTTGGGTGATGGGTTTGAGGCAGTTAAACTGTGAGATTTGTGTTGGCTGGTTGGGTCGGATTTGGGGTTTTTTCTCCAAATTTATCACAACCTCGTTAAACACATCAAATCCAAGTTACATCCCAGCCACTCAGGTTTGCTTAATGAGAAATGTGACAGGCATTCTGTTAATGCCTGAACAGCAACAAAACTGCACAATTCTAACTTCTATTTTATTAGTGCGACCTAAAGTTTTACAATATCTCTGGAGTACAGTGGGTCATGTAGATTTTATCTTACTGCATTCGAAGTTAGAGAAGTCACTTTTAGTTGTAAATGAGGGCAGAGATGTAGCTTTGCCAGCATATGAACTATAACAAAAACCAAACAAAAAACTACAAAGCAAAAAAAAAACGCACAAAAGCAAAAAACCCAAACCAAACAGAAACAAACAACACAAAAAACTCCAAAACCCCCAAATCCAACCCATGCTTGTATAGTTTTATTACCATCTTTGAAAACAGTAGGGGGAGAATGGCTGCTTTCCTATCATAAAAGCTACAGTGCTAATTTACAACCCGTTTCCAACATGATTTTTTTTTCCTCAGAAAAAGAGACAAGAGTAAAGCAAAGGACAATAATGAATGGGGAGACAATATTTTCTTACTGAGGCAAAGCTATAAAGTTTGACATATAAACTATATATATAACTTCTTGCCCCTCAAACTGTTTTTAAACTTCTCTAAGACTTTTACTTCTGAACTGGTGCTTCTGACTGCCTATAAAATAATTACTGTGTTTCATTTCTCCTTAACATATCAAGGTGCAGGGACAATTTTCAACCCTCTTCCCTTTTCTCATGTAAGAAAATGCCTAAATACTGTCTTAGTATATGGAATGATGAGTATTTTGATGAGAAAAGGAATCCTATTTTGGCCTCCAAGTGACCTTAAGTAAATAACTGATGTATATGGAAATCACAGGTGCTGAAAATTTGCACTGATGGTTTCATTTCCCTTTTTGCAGGTATTACTATGACGGAGACATGATCTGCAAAGTGCAGGGGAAGAGGTTTGTGTACAAGTTTGTGTGTGACCTGAAGACCCTGATCGGGTACAGCGCGGCAGAGCTGAACCGGCTGGTCACGGAGTGCGAGCAGAAGAAACTGGCCAAGATGCAGCTGCACGGCATTGCACAGCCAGTGACAGCAGTGGCACTGGCTACAGCATCCCTGCAAGCAGAGAAAGACAACTAAGCACTGGGACCTGAAAGCAGGAACCTGAGGCCTTTCCTCTGTAACTAGAGCAGTTGCTGCTCCCAACTTTTTGAGAATTGGAAACTTCTGCTGTTTCTTGACCACATGATATAGGGCGTGATTTTCTATAAAGAACTGGGACTCACATAAATTTGGATCTTTTAGCAGCATATATTTCAATTTCAATGTAAGTTAAGGGATCCCCCCAGCTTCTGCAGCTGTGAGTCAGGACCTCCGTGGTGTGCAGCTGGTGAGAGGTGGAACCACTCCAGGCTCTGTGACCATGGCTGTGCAAAGTCATTTCTGCAGCACTTCTAACAAAAATGAGTCCTCACAGCAAAAAGGCTGACCAGCTGTCTGAGCACAGCCCTTCCCAGTCTTTTGTTCTCTGCTGAATTACCAAATGGCATTTGATGCTTTCAAAGTTAAAATATCTTCATTACTCTCGGTTAATCAAGCAGAGCCAAAAGACACACTAAATGTTACGAAGCATCAGGTTCTTAAAATAGCTTCTGGAATAGCAAAGGAAACTAGGCTTAACTGGAGATCAGTGCTGAAGAAAGAGATCCAGGTTTAGATCTGGCTTAGGTGAAAAGCCAATTATGAGTATTTCATTGTAATATGTAGATAATATGCATATATGAGGGCAAATACCTGGTTTGAAATATGTCGTTGACGTTTGCCATTTAGCAAAAGCAAAGACGAACTTCTTCCCCCACTACCACCCCCCATCAGGTCATTCAAAAACTTGAAAAAACAGCCCTCACCCAAAGAGTAGTTTGATTTGGGGGGGGGGGGGGGGACGGGGGTTAATGCTGTGTTCTGCAAGGTGTTTAAACCAGCACAGTAGTCAACCTTAGTATGCTAAGACTTGAGTTAATCACAGTCAGTAGTCCCTGGTTAGGAACAAAAAGCAATTTGAAAGTAGTTGACAGAGAGCTGAAGTTTGATTTCCCAGTCATTGTACAGTCTGATATATATTAAAATACAAAGAGACATTTTTTATTTAAAATTTATTTCTCTCTGAACTTCAAGCGGTATTTTCAAAGCTTCTTAAGCCAAATGCATGACCCAGAGCTGGGTGCAATTTGAAGAGGGGATGATAAATTAGAAATAGTTGGAACGTATGTTGAATTCTGAGCTATGCTTCGTGCAAACTTACACATGCAGTAAAAAGCAGGCTGCAGCTTTTTAGCTTCTATACTGGTGCCTATGAGTGCTGCTTTTGATGGCTGAAAATGGTGCGATTTGGGGGTTGCTTTTTTCCCCTTCCTGTTGCTAAACGGTATAATTATTATGTCACCATTGGTATTTACCAACATTTTATAAGTGAAAGCCCCTCTGGTAACACTTAACAATTACAAGGGAAGACCTTTTATTCCGTGAGGGATCCAGCTACTCTTAAACCTTAAACCCAAAGTCCCTGTATGGTGAGATTCTGAACATGAAGTGTGTTCGTGCTGAGTAGGGAGAGCAGGAATGGTCACACTTGGATGCAGAAGGTAGAGAACGTGAAGACTCGTGTATTTTAAAGATGTGTTGAGGACAAAGCTTTTTGTTTGTAGGTGCGTGCTCATCTCAGATAGTTGTTGCTTAACCAGAAATCTTGCATGTAGTTCTGGCTTACTTTTTTTCATCATCACCATGAATATAAAATTAAATATTTTTTTGCCAGATTCTTTGGTGCCTCTCACTATTGTTTTCACTCTTGAGCTCTCAAAGTACTCCATCTGCTGAGCATGCTGGCTTCATTTCGCTTTTTAAAAAAATCTAAACCCTGAGCAAAAAATGTAAGTGCATCTGTTTATGAGAGGTCAACATGAATCCATTTATTGCTATTAGAGCAGTCTGGTGCCACCAGTTGGCAGGTGTTTGAGGTGGCTTGTGCAGAGAGATGAGGATTTGCTTACCAAGAATGATGTGAAGGTGGTAGCAGCACCTCTAATTACTAAACGTAAGTTCAGTACAAGTCACTGGTTCTATTTAGCAGGGTTGGTGAGAGGCCTTTTTAGTAAAAATACAGTATAAAAAGAGAAGAAGCTTAAAATACCAGCTTTCTATATCAAACTGGACTGTGGGAAGATAAACAGCAAAGCTGAAATTTAATCAAAACTTGATTCCCATGCATGTTCTTGTTACATGGTGAGTCCAGTGGGGAAAACTCCTGCTGCCACCCTTGGTCTGTAAATACATCCCATTATTGTTTTGCAGCTTTTCAGTAGGTGTGATGGTCCTTTGGGTTCTTTGTTGTGCCTCCATCTGCTTTTCCACCAAGTTCTAATTAGTAAAGAAAGAATCTTTCAAACGGCATAAAATCATTATCACATTCTCTGTAGTTGAGGGAGAAGTCTGTGACTAACTTGATGTCTTCAATGAAACAAAAGATGTAGAATATATTGTCAAAGGTTGTTCTGTTGCTGCCAGAAGGAGAACAGAAAGAATATTCGCAATTTTTGTAAAATGGAACGTTTTTTGCATACTTTTTACTCTTTAAATAAAGACACTTATACTCTGCTAATAATTACGTATTTCTTTTGTGTTTTACTTTTTTTTTGGTAATTTTACATGAAACAATTATTTTCTATTTTTACTCTGATAAAATATTTGTGCATAAAATGTCAATATAGTAAAATAAAAATGTTATACAGCTAATGCCTTTTGATTTCTTAATTTTTTCAGAAAGCCATTTGTAATGTCATTCAGGTGCAAGCAGTTCACCTGCCTTTTTTTTCTCTTTTCTCTTAAGGTCAGAAGCTCAGAACAGGAAGAAGGCACTCACTTCATTTTCTGAAGGTGCATCTTCTTTGACTCAATACTTGGCTGTGTGTTTCTACTTTTAAACTGGAACTTGGTGTCCTTTCTTTCTTTAGCAGCTTTCTTTAACATCTTCATTGTAAATCTCAAAGTGTTTCTTTGATTTAAAAAAAAATTATGAAAACCTAATAGTAGGACTAAATGGAGCTCTCTGAAATGGTTCATTTTATGCTTTTAGTGGTGTTTAAATCAGAAAGCTTCATGCTGATCTGTAAACTTTGGACTTTTTCATTTCTGCAAATGGCCCCACTCATTTCACGTGGCCCTGCTAACTCAACTGTACTGTCCTTGTTAAAAAGAAGATAAAATTCTGGTTATGCTGCCACTACTTTATTTTAAAATTGTGTCTCAGTAGAAACTTGCTCATTATACCTCTGAACTCCTCCATCTGGGCTGCCAAATTCAAGACAGAAATATTTTGTCACCTTTAAACTTGCCACATCACTCGATTTCAAAATGTTTATGTTTAGCTTAGCAGCAACAATATGTAATGAACTGAAAATACTGAGTCTAGAACACTTCAGTAACTTGCTGGACTTCATGATCTTGGAGGCCTTTTCCAACCTAAATGATTCCATGCTTTTGGAGCACACTTAACAAATGTTTGGTATTGTATTAATTGAGCACCTTTTATTTGTGTTTATAACTATTAATATCTTTATGCCTGTGTGAGCTTGTTTTGGAATTCCTGTTCTCATACAGAAATTGTTATTGGAGCAATATAGGGAATTACAGCTGGCAATTTGCAAGCAAGGTAAGCTGACATGGAACTCTGTTGCCTGATAAGAGTATTACAAGGTCCATTCACAAAGGTTTAAGGGGAATATTTTTACTGACTAGACTGGAGTGTTTTGTTTTTCAAGGTCATACATATTGTTAAGGGTTGTGGGTTCAATATATCTATATCAGGACTGCTACAATATATTTGGGTTGATGATGTATAATTTTTTTTTTGGAGGTAACTCTTAATATGAATGACTCTAAATAAGATAATTAGAGGAATGGTTGACTGGGTTTGAGGGTTGTAATGCAGAACTCCATGCATTAGACATATTATGACTCAGTTACATTTTGCATCATTATTTTAGAATTGGAGGCCACCGAATCTAATCAGGCACCAAACTGAAATGTTATCATCTTGTCATTTTATTGACATCTCAGCCATTAATGATTTGAAACTAAAGTTAAAAAGTGCTGAGGAGAAAGAACTATTGAAGGTCTGCCTTTAGTAGAAATTGTCTTTTATTTGTGGATCTGGTCTTCTGCAAGCCATAATTAAATTATTCTAATGACAGTTGTATCAGAGGATAGGTCTGGGAGCCACAAACCAATTCTCATTTACTTTGAAAAACAGGTATCGGCTGTTGGGTTGGTGGTTCGTGGCACACAACATCCATGTAAGTTCTTTTTGTAGGTGGTGTTGCCGTTACCAGCTGTGATGGGAAAGAAAGATTCCAAAGAATTAATGATTGATCGTAGTTTTAAGCAACTTACGCGTGGAGTTACTTAACAAAAATTAAGTAAGTTTAGAAGAGGAGATATCTCTGTACCAGAAACAGTCGGAATCTGTATGTAAATGGTTGTCTGTTACCAGAAAAGCTGAAGCTCCCCATAGAGCATTAATTTTTCATTGTCCAACCGTTCTTTACTTATAAAACAGTGTCTGTTAGACACCAGATAGTAATAAAAATTTAGTTTATGGTCATTTTCAGGTTGCAGATGTTGAAAGCGTTGTTTAGAAACACCAGGAAAAATGCTTGTTTAGTTCAGCACAGCTTTGGGGAGTGAAAAATCTTATGGAAACATTTTATTTTATCTATTGAATTGCTTCAAGTATGTGCTGCTAATTATTTAAATGAGCTGGGAGTCTTTGGTAGTAAAAAAATCCACATTGTCCACAATAGATCTGAAATCTTAAGATGCCTTTTTTTTCCTTACCTTTGCAACCTGCCTTGTAACCTAAATGTAAGAAATTAGCATTTAAGATCTGTATTTCTAGTCCTATGGGACCAACCTGTCAGAATTTGCTGATCAAGGTAGAGTACCCCCATCTCAGTAGACAAAAAGTAAATTATATAAATTATATATAAGAATATGTAATATATCAATTATTGATTATAATGGAAGCAAACATGGATGGCACTAAAAGTGTTTCTTAGAAATCAGATTTGGTTTTTTTTAGAAATTCCTCCCAGTTTGGGAAAGGTAATTTAGGATGAAAAAAATGCGAGCTGTTTCCCCCTTCATCCTGGTAAGCTTCAGTTTTTCAATATTCTCATTTTCAAGGGCTCTGCAGGAGCTGCCTCGCAGGAACCGGGTTTGCATAAACCTTCAGCTGCAGAAGTCAGTGAGAAATCGGCGTGTTTTGTACAAATCTTGGGAGGGTGAAAGCTGCAAACAAAAGTTAATCTGGAAGAGTGAGAATGTGAGAGCTGAGATTTAATGAGATTAACCAGACATTAATTAGACACTTGCAGGGTGCAGTTCTTCAAACTTCAGGGTTAGGATAGAAAAGATATTAATTTTTTCCCTCTATCAATGCAACGTTTTATTCCAGAAACTCAAAGCCGTGTTACTCCCACATCCTGCCGTGTCCAGCCTGTTTGGCTCCACAGAAAGTGCTCCATGTGGGAATCCATAATACCCACCTCGGGACTTTGATGTCCCCATTGAGAGCAGCAAAGGGAGGTCGGGGACAGTCAGAGAGGATGTGAAACTCACTGTGAAACTTGAGTCTTTCCTGGCTCTTGTCCCATAAAAAGAGCTGAGAGAGGCAGAACTGATGGGAAGCAGCTTGGCTAAGAACCATAAATTAATAAGATGACCTGAACTGTACCCAACAAGGAACAAGAAGCTGTAACAGGAGCTTGAACTTGTCCTCAGGAATAATTCAGCAGATCTAAAGTGAGCTTTGTAAGAATGAGAAGAAAAAAAATCACCTGGGAGATAGTTTTAGAGTAGAGGAGTTTTTATGGAGAAGATTGGTGTCTGTCTTCCGTGCTCTACTAACTTTTCAACCCATGCACCAGTTACATCTAAAGGGTTGCGAGCAAGAAAAACAAGTTCTGGGAAACTGAAGAGCTGGGTCAGTGTGATCATGCCCAAGTTAGTGTGCCCAGGTAGGAAAATAAAGCCTAATTCAGCCTTTT
This sequence comes from Myiotriccus ornatus, assembly GCA_036023395.1. Classification (NCBI taxonomy): domain Eukaryota; kingdom Metazoa; phylum Chordata; class Aves; order Passeriformes; family Tyrannidae; genus Myiotriccus; species Myiotriccus ornatus. The sequence continues at coordinate 14,948,108 of JAYRBT010000001.1, forward strand.
TGCAATCAACAGTATGCTGTTGTGGCCTCTTGGTGAATTTTGCGCAGCCAGAGAAACAGAAAAAAACAACAGAGGGTTGTGACTCATGGGCCTGCATGTGTCAGAATGGAAAGGCCTCAATGGTTTTGGAAAACAGGTTTCAACAATTAGTTTCGATGAAATATTTTATCAAAAGGATAGTTCTTCAAGGAGAGGCAGTAACCAGCCAGAGCACAGCACCCTAAACCATAGCTGGTTTAGGACACTAAACTGAAAATAGCAATAGGAATTAATTTCGTAAAAAGCTGATGAAAACAGACATGTGGCAATAGACTTTTGCCCTGGACCAGAAGGTGAACTAGACCATGCTGGCAGGTACAAAGAGGATTGAGAAGCTTTGCCAGGATGCTCTGCCAGAGTGATCAAGGGGCTTTGCCCAGGACTGAAGTAAAACTGGCTTGTGTTGAGGGACTGAACACAGAGAAGTTCTGTACAAGTTTATAAGTATGTGTGTGTATATATATACACATATATACATAGGGGAAGGGGTGTTTCCCCCAGGCTTTGCTTAGTCAGATAGAATTGCATCCTTCGGACTTCACTGTGCAGTAGAGAAAGCTGAAACCAGTGAGTGCTTTAATTTTTTTTTTTTTTTATCATGGTTAAGTCAGATCTGGCTGAAGAGAACAAACTGAGGGAAGAAATAAAAACTTTTTCCTTAGAGGTATAAAGCTGCTCAGAAATGTCAGCTATAAGGCTCAAGGGGTTATTAGATAGACTGAATATAAATGCAGGTAGAGCACTGATGTTGGCTGAAGGTGCAAGGCCAGCCAGAGGGGATAGAAACAGAGCCATCCACCAACAAATAAAAATGCAGGGAAGCAAAGAAATTCCTGACTCAGCTGAAGCAGCTCTGAGAAAAGTGCAGTAAGAGCCATAGCTACTGTCTGGGAACAGCCTGGTGCTGCCAAGGGACTGTCTCCTGTTGGCTCCCTCTCCCACCAAGCCCCTGTAACTAAACCAGGTGGTGTCAGGGTAGTTCTTGATTTTATCCTCGCTGGCTGCTGACCAAAGGAACCGGCATTGATTATCCCCTTGGGCCAGGAAGTAAACAGTTAAATGAGTATTCCCTCTATCCATTTCAACAGTGCACACCTAGAACCATGTCATCTCTTGTTATCTGGGTTTCAGTGAAGGGTTCTGCAAACCTGCCATGATTAAAGTTTGGGCATCTTGTGGAGAATTATTTTCAATATCAGCTAACAGGTATGTCTGCTGAGCAGTGATCCCAGGGAGTAGACAGCTTCCAACACACTGTTACAGTACACTGTTATCCAGAGAAGCATTTTAAGTGACCCAATTTAAAGACTTTAATCCTGAAACCTTTGCCTAGTGGAGGATCTTGTGTTTTGAGGTTTTTTTAACTCTATTTGGCCTTGTGATTGTAGAGGAGCTCTCACTAGAGAGAAACATATTCTAATGGTCTACATTTTTCCTGCAGTTTTCCATTGCTTGAGCTATCAATGACAATTTTATTTCAAACAGGAGGAAGATTAAAGTTTGTTCACTGCAGAGAAACTCACAAACTTCATACTAACTCAATCTGACTTTCACAAATAGTTTGGGAATTACTGAAGCTATTTACTCTAGTAAGCACTTTGCCCCTTCCCTTTGCTTATATCACCTTGGAAAGTCTTCAGGGAAATAGAAGAACTGAAGGCAAAAGTACTCCCCTTTCCTGTCAGTGGTCCCAGGGAGTGTGCTGGCTCAGCACCTGCCTTTTTGCCAAAGGGCATTGGTGCCAAAACAAGTCCAGGAGTGATGTTCTCCTGGAAAGTTCAGTTTTTTCCCTTCTTCCAGAAGACATGCTGTGTGCAGACGGGTTTTCAGGGGACAATTCCATCATCTCTTAAATTAGATTCTGTCTAGAAAATGCATTTTTTTTCCCTGTGACCTTTAGGGTCATACAGTTTTCTGTATGGAAAAGGGGCAGTTTCCCTTTGCAAGGCTTATCTTAGACAGAGAAAATATGTTGTCACTTGCTGGAACTGAAAACTTTAGTCATTAAACAAAATCCTAATCCATAGCCCTGGTAGTGGTGCTTCAGCAAATTAATAATAGATGTAAGAGCAGCAAATGTCATAGTGAGGAAGAGCTTGTAGACCTTTTCCCAAAAGGTGAGCTCAGCTGCACCTATTGAGATTTTTGGCTGAAAAATTTCATAAACCTTAGTATACTGACCCAAGAAAAAGAAACCTTTCTCAGTGCTGATCTGGGTCTCCGAGAATTTCTTTACCTCTCTTCCTCCTTGAGAAGGGTTTCTCTACCCGCATCTATCAGATATTCAGAAATACAATATTCATGCTTTCTTGCCAAAGAAGAAATCTTGCTGTATTTCCTGCCCATCTGTGTATGCCAGAATTGTCCACGGCACTTTACAGCAATTGTTGATATCTTTCAGAAAGAGATATAGTCCTGATTTATGCCCAGATGATATGAAACACATTAGGTTTTTGCATAATAATGCTTTGGTAGCCAGAAGCAAAAATTATTTTAAACATGTGTTAATCACTTATTATTGTGTTGCAACTGCCTCACCTTTTAATGAGAAACTTGTAGACTTATTATAACATTAAAATACAATTACTACCACTAGAAGGACCAGAAAAAAACCCACATCAGGCAGTCAACCCTTCTGTAAGACAGCTGTCACCTCCAGCCCTCACAAGAGCTGATTCTGAATCTTCATTCCTGTGTGACTCGAAGAGAAAACCCCCCTGTTCCCAGCTCTGTCCCTCAGCTGCACTGCTGTGCTCCACTTTGCTCTTGCCCATTTCATCTACGAAGAATTTACAGTGACCATGAATAATTAAAGTACAACTTCATTTGGTATTAATCTGGGGAATGCTCTTGAAGAGGGAGGTCACTGGTTGCTTTTCAGATTATGGAAAGTAATAATTTCTCCAAGATTTTTGGATTTCTGAAGAGCTGAGGCGTCTTTTTACACACCGTAGGCAGAACTTAGTTTTGGGTGGAAAGAAACTCCTTCAAAAGAAAGTCCTGCTCCAGTACCAGCGTTTCCCAGCTGATGTCACTCTGACAATGGATTCAAACACACCAGAGAGAACACCAGCACTCTCTACAGCATCCAGCGATGCTCCTGAGCAGTCACGCCTGTGCCGGGGGTGTGGGAGGGAGATGCGCTAACACACGTGGCGGAGCTGAAGGCTCGGTGTGGGCACCAGTGGGCAGCCAAGCCCGTGGCGTGGGGGCAGAAATGGTGTGGGGCGTTTCCCAGGGCATGGGCCCCCGACCGTGGCCACCTGCCAGGCTCAGGCTCTGCCCTCGCTGTGCCCCTGCTGCAGCCTGCGGAGCTGGGGGTGGGTGGGGGACATCTCCCAGCAGCCTGACAGCCCCTGTCCTTCCTTCGAGAAACAGGAGGGGCCGCCTGGGAGTGCCACGGCGGTTTGGCAGCGCAGCAGGGGAAGTTTCTTGATGTCCAGCTCTCAGTGGGGTCATCAGGCATTTGCATCCTAAGTATATTATTGCCAGCCAAGAAACACATGAATATTGCTGTCAAGGGTGTGGGGGAAATTAAATCCAGAAGAGAGGTAACGGTGAACGTGCTCCAAGGCTTTGTGTGTAGCTTGGTCGTATTCCATGTCAGAACAAAGCCCGGAAAAATCTAAGAAGATAATGTGAAAAAGCACAGAGAAGCACAAAAAGCAAGTGAAAAATATTCATAAAATAAAAAGCAAAGAAATAATTTTAGGTATAAAATGCATATATACATTTAAGTATGTGTATTTATGCTGTATATAAATGTATAGATAGTATAAAATGGATAGGCTCAGCACATGAGGGAAGCATAACAGAAGACTACCAAGTAAAGACAAGTAGCAGGATGTCAAAAAACCTGGGAAAAAAAACTCCTCACCTTCCATAACTGTTTGTTGCCAGAATTCCCTTTTCTGTTACCAGAATAAGACAATGCCACGTGGCAAAGTTTTCTGTTGAAGAAAGACCCTTCCCTTTGGTTGTTTCCTGTGAGAAAGATGTGTGTTAGTTAACTGCTTAACTGGGTACCTACAGAGCGACAAAGAGCTGGGGGACACAGTGACAAAGCACTCTCAGGGCCCCTGGTCTGAGTTTTCAGGAGTGTGGCACAGCTGTGCTGAGAAGTATGAACCACTCACTTGTTTTTACCGGATTTTTTCTAATGCTGTTTCACGCCATTTTGTCCCCAAGCCCAGGAGAGCTTCCCACTTGCTGCTGCTGCACCTTCCCGCTTCTGAAGCTGTCCATTTGGGTTCCATCTTCCCGGGTAGATAAATGTCCCTCCTCCTCCCCATCAGCTGCAGCTGCTGCTGTGGGCACAGAGCTTTGGCCATCCTTGCTGCAGGCAAGATGTGTCTTCTGGGGCAGCAGGTAGTGAATTCCATGAATCCACTGAAAACTGTTATTTTCAACCCAGGCTTTTTCCAAGTATATGAAAGTTACTCCTGTCCTTCCTAAACAAGCGCTTCAGTTGGCTGTTGTGACACACTCTGGAGATGGTTTGTCATGGCTTCTGAGCTTTGAGCTGAATTAGAGCGGGGATGGTTAGCTACACTAGGACTAAAATCCCAACACTTCTCTCTTCCCTTGGGGAAAAGTGTCAGGCTGTAGCACTAACAGCAGCAAAGCCGCAGCAGACAGGAGTCCCTCCCTTCACATGTGATACAGCAGTGCATCAGCAGCACTCCCCTCTCCGTGATACTGATTTGTTCTCTGACATTTTCAGTGGCGTGCTTGAAGCACTTCCACTCAAGTAATGCAGGGGGTGAAAAAAAGCTGTGAAGCTACAAGGTCCGTGTGCCTCCTGTGCCACAAAACTCTGATGTATTTGCTGGAGAGGCATCAGATTTCCCTGTGGCCATGGGTGTTGCTGCAGCTTCCTCTGCTAACCTTGGGCTGTGCTCTCAGTCTCTCGCTGGTAAAATCCTGGGTGTATGTGCCTGACAAGATGGATGGAGGATACATGTTCTCTTAAGTGCATATACAAATTACAGGGAAATTAATAGACGATTGCAGTATCAATAATTTGAATGAAAAAAAGAGAACATTATCTTTAAGATTCCTACTCACATGTGCATAATTCCAGCTTCCTAATGAGCTGTTTCTGAAGATTTATGATCTCTTTACCCCTGGCTTCAAAGCAGGGCTGTTTTAATTTAGAAATCGTTGCTGCTACACTATGGCATAACTTCATGTTTTAGCAAATGGGAGACCTGGGAGAAGTGGGGGGACCACTCTGGGGCTGCAGCTCCCACAGTAGCAGAGATAGTCCTGCTTTCTCCCGAGCAAGGGCAGGCCCCTGCAAAGGGCAGGACCTTCAACCTCCAGCAGCTCTGTTTTGGGAGGAGGCTGAGAGGGAACCACCGCTGACCCCCCGCTCTGCCCCTGTTCCTGCAGCCACATTGCTAAGCAGAAGCAGGGGCACCTCCAGGTTTCACGGGGAGCATCCCCGTGCCTTGTGTCTCCCCGTCATGTCACAGACCAGACAGGAATCCTGGTTCGAAGGGGTAACCTTTTGTGTGGCCATCACTGTCACTGTCTGGATTTTGTGCTTGCTGGGGAGGATGTGTCCTGGCTACTGGGCTGTGTGTTTGTGAGGTGGCAGAATCTGACCTGAACTCCCAGCTGGAAAGCAGTGCCAGAGTCAAATAAGAACTTGCAACAGTGCATGGCAGAGGCTTTGTGAAATATGACTGTGTTAAAAATGCTGTGCTTCACAGGAAGGTAAGCCATGGCACTAACCTCAACTGGGTTAAAAATGGCAAGTTTTGATGTTTGGGCAGGTATAGTAAAAAACTATAGATTTACAGGTATGAAAACATACATAGCAACGATACATGACATAATATGTCATTTCATATATCATATATTTGCATAGAATAGATGAATTATTTTTAAAAATCCTCACAGTATGGTTTGCTTGGTTTACTTTCCAGCTGGATCAGTTCTGCAATCCTGTCAAACCTGTGTCCCCATGAGCTGTTGTATGGACTGAGAGGAGAAGACTGCAGGGAGACAGAAACATGTACCTGCATGTGACAAACCCTTCTCAGCTTGGGTTTGCCACTGGCAGCAATGACCCTGGAACCAGTGCCTGAGAGGTGGCTCAGGGCTGGTGCTGTGAAGTGCTCGCAGCATTTCCCTGATCCCTAAAACTTTCCTTTCTCGGTATACTGGAATTTGTAAAGAGACATGAAGGATCAGCCAACACCACTGTGTGTCCTTAGCATGTGCAATACACCACTGTACATCTCCAGAATGCCAACAGCTGGTAAAATTACACTTGGACTCCAATAACGAGCCTCACAGTGTTGCTTGATAATTGGAGGGGAGCCCTCTCACCTCCAGTTTCTTGAGAAGGGGTAGGTGGCTCGTCTCAGTGTTGGCACTGAGTCCTGCTCACACTGCCTTAAAAGGTGCCATGCTGTCACATGTACAGAAGCTGGAAGGAAAAATCATCCTTCTCCCCTCAGATGATTTATCCTTTTTTCTTTTCCCCATTTTAAACCCAGGCTAATTTCTGTTGTTATGAAATGTCACTGTGATGATGCTGGAGCCTATAATTCAGTAGCCTGTGGCAGCCAATTTCTGCATTCGTAGTCAGAGCAGGAGGCTGGGTTAGTGGATGCCTAGAGAGAAGTTAAAATGGGATAGCTATCTGCAGAGATTGATTCACTGAAGTGCCTCAGTAAGCAGTAATTTAGAGACACAGGAGTCTCACATTTTGTAACCATTATGCTTTAACGAGACAGAAAGTCCCCCGCTTCCTTCAACCACCATATTAGTCCTCTATTCTGTTAAAACTATGATATTTTTTCCTTTTCAGAGGCTTCCTGCCAGTATCCTCAACCACGCTGAACCTCAAGACAGCACATCATGGATTTTCAAGAATCCTGTCTCTGGAGACAGGCAAACCCAAACGGATGACTGTGTACATTACTTACACTCTTTGGCTCGTGTCAGCGACCTGCTCCAGGCTCCGATGTCAAACAACACCGACAGACCGAGGCCATGACGCGGAAAAACTGATACTCAGATGAGTTCCCACAGCATCTGCAGGTTCAAGCTGCTGGTGCTGAGGTGAAGCTTATTTCGTTTCAGCTCAGGCTGGGCAAAGGCAGTCACTAAGCCACGAAGAAACACTGGTCTCCTTCTCTCATCGATCTAACAGATCCTTGTGATACCTTCTGCATTCTGGCAGGTTCTTGCATGAGGTGCTGTGTGTGCCAGGGTGCTCTGCCCGGAGGGTGGGTGGGGAATAAAAGAGCTCAAACAGTACCCTCTTTGTAAAGCTGTCAGCGGTAATGGAGAAGGGGAGGGTCACTCTGCTTTTGGTGTTAAAGAATGCTGAAACCGGCCCGACTCATCAACCCCAAAGTTAAACATCCTGAGGAAGAGCAGTGTCTCCTGACTGATAGGAAGTGGCACAGGTGAGGATGTAACACCCCAAATACCTGAAAAAGGAATCACCAGGTGACACTACTGATGTGTATGTGTGTGCATGTAAAGGGGTGTATGTGTTTGTGTTTGTGTTTGTTAGTTTGTTTGTTTTGCCCATGGTCACAGTATGGGCGAGTAACATCCGCATCTACTTAATAATTTGGTTTGTTACCTTTAATATAACTGCTTCAGTGTAGCTTAAAAAACAGTGCACCATAGTAATAGTTATAGCTACCCATACTGTGTAGAAAATAATTCTGATTAAAATCTTTTAGGCTAATAATAATTATCATGATCAGTTTAAATAAATATTTTATTTTATTTCTTTTATTTGGTTTGCCATTCTTAGTCCTGTGCGACAAAGTCGTATCAAGGTTCAAGTACACCTAAAAAATCCTTTAGACATAAATGGTTGACCAGATCCGGGACTGGGATTAGAATTGGATCCAACCACAGCCAGGCTCCTCTCTGAGAAGTTTAGAAAGCAAGGGAATCCTTTCTGCACCTTGTGATTCAACAGGAGGCTCTCCCTGATAAAGTTCCCATTCTGCCTGCCACAATGTGCAGGTGTAAATCACTAACCTACTCAACCCTAAGAGAGAAGGTAATATCCAGTCAAGGTTACCCTGGTTTCCTACAAGTCTGTTATTTCTGACAAGTTTGATGCAGAGATGAAAGTCAACAAGCACCTCAAAGCCTTCCAAGCCTTCCATGCCCATCACCTGCATATGCTAAAAAGAGAAACCCAAATATTTTGTCTTACCAACCTGCTGTCTTATGCCTGAGTAGGGGCTGCTTAGCAAAACCTTTTCTCCCGACACCTCTGGGATAGCCTGATGCCTTCATCTTTTGTCTTGAGAGTAAAAAGAAGCTGAAGGCATAATGAAATATTCTCCTACACACATGAGCTGCCCATGTAATAATAATTATGCTGTGATATGTGCTTTGAAGTTTGTTTATATTAGGGAAAAGAAAGATACAAACTATTTAGATATAAAGGTTTGTAACCAGGATTGGTCAAGCATTGACTGAATAATGCTGAAAAGATTGTGTAAATCATCTTAAAACAGGACAATAAATACAAGTTGCCAGAGAAATTACTCCTAAAAGAGTGTCCTCCACCTGATCTCAGGCAGCAGCCTGGGAATGTATGGCTGGGGAACATTCCTGCAGACTGCAAACAGAGTAGATTTTCAGGCAGTGCCAAGACTAATGGGTGAAGCGACCCTCAGCCTCAGGAGTGACCCTGCATCTGGGAGACACAGACGCCCTGGGGCTGCTTTCGTGACCAGGACCTCTGTGAAAGCTGCGTCCTGCCAGAAGGAATTGTTCACACGTATCTCCCAGCCCCACTGGAAGGCACGTGGACATATGGAAGATGTCAGGAGTGCTTTTCCATATCTATCTTTCATTGTGAGCATTGAGGAAAGAAAATCAGTAGTTTTGTAAAAAAAGGGATGCCATCAGAAATCTCTTGACTGAAGTGGTTCATGGACTTGGACTGTGCTGGCTATTCCTTTTCTCTCTTTTCTTCACTCTGATGTGAAGCTTGGCAGCCACATGAGTGACCCTGGTGGTAACACAAATGAGCCTTGTCTTGAACTCTGAATTAGCATTTAATCCCCTGCTGGCCCTATGCTCAGGATTTGACCAAAGGTATTAATGAGTCACTAGTGAAAATAGCAGTGTCAAGTGGGTGTTTGTTTGATTAATAAAATTGCAGTGCAGCTTGTTACAACTGCTCATTTCTGGTCAGAAAAGGCCCACTCAAGACCGGAAAATCAACACTGTGCTGCAACAGGTCACGGAACACATGTGCTGCTAGACCTTACAAAAGGGAATTATTGCCTGATGCTATCGCAGCCACTTGTCTACCCGTGTTCCTGACCTCCAAAGTCCTCTGAAGTTATTAGGATACAGTGCAATTTTTTCCTAAGTGTGTATTTTAAATTCAAGTGGGTATTATGGGCTTCCTGTGAAATGGATGGATTCCACATGCATGCTTGGCTGTGGAAACATCTGAAGTGCAAAAGGATCTGTTAAATAAACCTCATTATACATCTGTCTGGCAGAATTTATTCAGGTCTTTACAGAGCAAGAGACATCTTATACCTCATTTTTCTGAGTTAAAGGATAAAGGGACATGACCGAAAAGCAAAGAAGGAATTTTTCCACATCAGCATCAATGCTGGCAGAGCCTTTGGTCAGATTTAGGTTTTTGCTAACAGAAATTTTATTTTCTGAAGACACGGATTTGGGTTTCTTGTCTTTCCCGCTGGCATCTCTTTTTTGTTTTCAAAAAATGGAAGTATTTTGCCTGAAAAACCTCGATCCAGACTTCTCAGTGGCTTTTGCCACCTCTCCGGAGCACTCTGAGATACAGATAAATATGCCAAACCCAGGGTGCATTCCTTGGGGAGGGAGTGCCTCTGCTCTGCTCCACATACCCAAGCAGGGATCCCCTGCAGCCGTGGAGGATCCCAAGCTGGAGCGGACGGGTATTTTCTGAAGGGCTACAGCCCTTGGAGAGCCCATGCTGGAGCAAGGGAAGAGTGTACAAAGGAAGGAGTGGCAGACAGGAGCCAGTAGGTCTGATCACATTCCCCCACTCCCTATTTCTCTGTAACACTTGGAGTGGGGAGCAAGGAGGAGGCAGAGGAGTTGGGGATAAAGGAGTAAAGTTGGTCCTGGGAAGAAATGGGGGCAAGGGGAGGATATTTTAATTATTGTCTTTCTCACCATCCAACTGTATTTTAATTGTCCACAAATTAAATTACTGCTTGTCTATAACAGTAACTGGTAACTATCCCCCTGTCCTTATCCTGTCTCATGAGATTTGTCATCATTTCTCCCCCTGCCCTGTTGAGGAAGGAGAGCAAGAAAGTGACTGCTTGGATTCCTGGTAGCCAGCCAAGGTCGACCCACTACATCCCCCTTCCCTTCGGATTTTTTTGTAGAGATATCAGCTCTTTGGAGAGTAGAAAATTTTGGCAGTGTTTCTGATGGCCACTTGCCAGGAAAGAGCGTGGCAGGCCTTTAAGTGACAGGAAAGTCACTGCTCCCTTTCACCCAACCCATAAACCACAATTCCCTGCTGGAGAGGGCACATGGCTTCTGGTTGTAGCAGCTGCCAGGGGAAGTCTCCCCTTCCCCTCCCTCCCCATTCCCCTCTGTTTTTTTATGGAATCCCTGGAAGTACATTGTGTCTCCTAAGCTGCTGAGTGAAAACTTCGCTCTCAGGTGCCCCCTGCTTGGTTAACAGATTTATTTACTCTGCAGCTCTGTCCCCACCCCATCTCACCGCGAGTCATCCCAATGCTGTGATCCGTGGAAATTCTCACGCACTGAGCTAATGTATTTTCATTGACCTGCTGCCTTGCTTTAATCAGAAAATTACCCATTGCTCCTGGGGCAACAGTCTGATCTTGTTGCTACTCAGTTCATTTTTTGAAAAAAATTAGACTAAACCACGTTAAGGGGGTCTATTTTCTTCAGGGATATTGTGGTATCTCCCCCAAAGATGACAGGTTAGATTGGGGTTTGCATGGCAAGGTTTTGGTAGCGGGGCTGTTACAGGTGTGGTTTCTCTGAAAGGGTGTCAGAAGGTTCTCCAGTGTCCAAGAGAGTCAATGCCAGGCAGCTCCAAGATGGACCCACTGCTGGCAGAGGCCGAGCCCATCAGTAACAGTGGTAGCACCTCACAGAGTCACAGAATTGTTAGGGTTGGAAGGGACCTCTGGAGATCATTCAGTCCAACCCCTCTGCCAAGGCAGGGGAGCCTGGAGCAGATGACACAGGAACATGTCCAGGTGGGGTAGGAATGTCTCCAGAGAAGGAGGATCCGTGACCTCCCTGCGCAGCCTGTTCCAGCAGTCTGACACCCTCACTGTAAAGAAGTTCTTCCTCTTGTTGAGATGGAATTTCTTCTGCTCTAGTTTATGGCCATTGCTCCTTGTCCTGCCACTGAGAACTACCAAAAAGAGTCTGGCACTTTCCTCTTGGCACCCACATTTGAGACATTTGCATGAACTGATGAGATCCCCTCTCAATCTTCTCCAGACTAAACAGGCTCAGATGAAGCATCTCTCTGCCTTTAGGGAGCACCAGCAGAGAGACCTGTTATTAAAAGGACCAAGGTCTTTGGTCTTTGGAACAAGTCAATTTTGTCATATTCTATTCGTAAAGTTGCCTTGGTCCTGCTGACTACAAATCTTACTAGAGCATGGGGTTCTAACTGGGATTTGAATGCCACAGTACCTTAAAGACTGCAAAAAAGGCAACCCCACAATCAAAGGCTTTCTAGTGTCAGAAGGCCCTTGTTGGTAGGGACAGAACAATACATGTGGAAACACAGGTGTGAATCAAAAGTGACAGTATAGGTGGTCACATCATGCAGGTGGTTGGTCAATACGAGGGCTGCAAGCAAAGACACAAGGTCTGTCCTGCCAGATCGCTAATGGCTACTTTGAGACAGTTTTATTAATCTCTGGTCTAAACCATAGCATCACAAAAACCATCTGCAACAGCTGTGTTCAGCAGCTGGTCCCCAGATTTCACTAACTGGTAGCCCTCCCCCTCAGCCCTGACAGATCATCTCTCTTTGCCACTGTGTGGTGGCCAGATGACCCAGGCCACGGCAGCTCACCCGTCCTGGACTGGATCTGCACCCAGGGGAGAAGCAAAACATTAGCTCAGCATTGTCTGAGGCACAGCACTCCTGTGGCAGTGTTAGATATGGGTGCTCCTGTTCTTCCATCATTCCCACGCTGCTGCATTTAAATCTGATCAGTGAAGGGAACATCAACCATGCGCACCCTTAACCTTCCAGTGGTCAGAGTTTATTCCATGTCAGCACTGTGGTGTTACTTCTCTGTTCCAGTACCCATTCCTGCTCCAGAACTGCTATAATTTAAATTCTCATATGAATTTTTCTAATGCACACAGAGCAGGAGAAGAGAGCAGCAAAATGACCACACCAATGATCTCTGCTGTCTGCCCACATGAATATACCCCCCAGTGCTTCCCAGTGCTGGCTGACTGCAGAGTGCTCCAGGGGGAATGCGCTTAATGCTGTAATTAGGTAGCTCCTGGGGTGGCCAGCACTGCTGAAGCTCCCCGGAGTTAAGTGCTCTCTTTGCCTTTCTCACTTTCTGCAGTCACAGAAGGGTGGGGGGTTTATTCCTTCCCCTTCCTCACCCTAAGGTTGTTTGTAACATTACAAATGCCCTCCTGAATCAGATTAATGGGCCATCTCTGCCACCCAGCATCACAACTCTGACAGTGCCAGCAGGAGATGCCACTTAGGGTGAGCACACGAGCCCAGCTATCACCAGCAGTCCTTCCTCCTTGTCCTCCCCACATTCCCTAGTGCTGTATTCAGGCTGTTCAAGGGTACCTCCTTGCCCAGTCCCTTTGGTATTTATTTATGGACCTGTTGATGAATTCTTCTAGCCCCTTTTTGGACCTAATGGTCCTGTCTGCCCCCTGGGCTCCTGAGGCAGTGAGGGCAGTGACCGCCTGCTATGTACAAATGCATTTACTTTTCCCAGGGACTGATGTCCTGTGAGGTTCAGCAGGTGCCCTCAAGCTCTGACTGTGCACAAAGTGGTGGATAGCAGTTTTGCACTCAGCATCACGATTTTGTAAACCTTGGGTCACAACATCCCACCCTGAGGCCTCTCCAAATGATGATCTCTTTGCTTTTTTCCAAGTGTTTGATGGATTCTTTATATTCCTTACAATGGGGAAAATTGTTGGCCTGTTAGTGTTAGGAAAGAGAATATGTAGGTAATGTGTGGGATGTGTAAATGCATTTTTAGGAGGTTAAAAATAGGTGCTGATATCTTAAGTTGTGCATATTACATTTATTTTTTTTGTCTGTCTCCGTACTGAGGTTTCCATAAGTTCACACGTGTGACTATTTCTGGTTCAGTTCCATATTAATGTTGAGTTACAGTGCATTACTCTGAAACCATTCCTCTAATGAATGGGGCAGCAGAATGTGGATTTTTAGACAGACTTTATTCTCCTGCTGTGTTTTGATGTGCTCAAACAAAAGAAGAACTTCTTCCTGTCCCTCTCTCTCCAGCTGTGCATCATACTGCTGGGTGAAGGGCTCACCTGTGGCTCATTTGAGGCAGGTACCAGCAGGCAAAATCTCTTTTTGCCTTGTAGTACAAGGCAAAATTGTTGTGAAACATCAGTTAGCTGGGATGCCTTGGGAACTGCAAGTCAACCTCAGTGTTTTCTTCTCCCCTTCTGTCTCTCTCTACAAAGCTACAATCAGGGTTCCCTGGGAAGGAGAAAGACCTTTCCTGGCACTTCCAGCAGTACACTGACAGTCAGCTTGAACCCTCAGTTTTTGTTTTGATTGCCCCTTCCTCTGGTCTTAATGCTTGATACCTTTACACCACCTTGCACCTATCCTGTCAGCACTGCATTTCTAAAATTCAGCTCCTGTTTAGTTACAGCAGAGTCACTCAGAGTGACCCAGAGCCTGTGGTGCACTGTGCCTGCAGACGGGTAGCACAGAGACTGTGCCTGCCTGGGGAAGGCTGGGATCTAATCTCCTCTGTGGCACACAGCCACGGCTGAGGGACACACACATCCGGGTCTGCCTTCCCCGACTCAGCCCAGAAACTCTGACTCCTTGCCCACAGAGAAAGCACAGGATGGCTGGTGTCCTAACTCACACCCAAACCTCGTGTGCTGCCAGTTTTCCTGCGGTGTGATAAGCAGCATCCACACACCAGCTGTCTAATTAATCGCTTGTAGGCATAGAGGTGAAGATGTTGTCTTACAGTCAGAATAGAAAGGAGGCAAACACTGCAGCTTTGCAACATTAAAAATAGTTTATTGAAGAAGCTTTCTGAGGCAGCCATCAAAAGCTTTAAAAATGTCCTCACTGTCCATGTATTTTGAGCAAAAGGTTTGAACTGATGCCTGTATAAATTCCTGCTTTTTTTTACCCTTGAACTGGACTCTTCTGACTTAAGAAGCCTCCAATATTTGCTAGCTATGGGCTCTAATTTGGTGCTCTTGCTCCCGGTTTTGAAACAGAGTCCCTGTTGTAGAGCTAGTGACCCTTTCAACTGGATCCTTCGTTGCTCCACTGCAACCTGCCTCATTTTAAATTTCTATCATGTAGCAATGCAATTCCTGTGACCAAATGAATAAATTTGGGGTTTAGATGACTCATTTGAGATGACTATAGTGTAAAAGCATAGTGTAAAAGCATAAAAGGACAAACTGCATGTCCTGGACTCACATAACCAGGATAGTGATAAGACCTAATGCAACTTCTGCTTTTTGGTGTTGTGCCTTGTGAATTCAAAGGTCGGTCCTGTACGCTTGTTAGATGGGGAAAGTAGTTGCCATGAGCAAACTCAGGGCAGCCCAAAGGGTGAAAAACAAACCTTTAATTGTTTGTCAGACAAGAGCAGATCTGTGTTCCTGCTGAGCTGACTTAGGTTCAGTTACTTTTAGCTTGTTCCAGATTCAAGATGGGAACAACTGAAAGATCGCTTGGTATTTCGAGGGTTGTGCTGACATTTCTTACTGAGTGGGCATTAGGGGTGGAAAGGGAGAGGAGAGAAAGACAGGAAAGACTGACAATGTCTCACACCTGTAGAAGAGACACCGTAATGACTCTAATGGTTTGGTTAGGAACTGCTGAGGAGAGTTTGAAACGACCCACCTGAGAGCCTCCATGTCCCCTGCTGACGTGTTTGTTTCTCGGAAGGATTTTGGTGTAAGAGAGATCCCTTTCAGAGGACACGAACCTGCCAGGTCTGTTTCAAAAGTGCACCAGTGCCTGGATGTAGATGTAAGAGCCTAAACCACCAAGGACCAAGGAAGGTGTAATCCAAGTAACCCTTGCTGTTCCATGCTTGTAGATTGAGTGTTAGTAAGTGAGAGGCAAATCTTAGAGAAGAGTGTAGAAAGTCCTCCTCTGAGGAAAGGGAGTGGAGAGAGATGACAGAGACAAGCATTATAATTCTTTTCTACTGACAGTACATTTACTACAATGACAAAAGTATCAGTGATTAACCACCCTGCCATGCAATCCCCTCCAGGCGATCAGTGTGTCTGTGGCCCGTGTTGATGACAGCCATGAGCTCCATGGGCTGCACTCCACGGCAGGACTGGCACCCTGTCAGTGACACAGGACTCCCCTTCCAGCTGGAAACATCCATTTGACTTCCACCATGACCAGGGTGAGGGCTTGAAAAGAATGATCCTAACAGAGCTATGGAATCCAAGGCTGGGAGGGGATGCCGTGGGTGACAGGACTCCTCCTGCAGAGATGTCCATGACTATAATTGTGAGGGTCCATGACAGCCCGTATGTGACCAGGCAGTCTTGGTGGTCAGTGCAGTCAGAGTTCCTCTGAGCTAAGCTCAGGATGGGAAGGTGAGCACTGCCAGCAGCTCTCACAAAAGAGATCCTGGAGAATTGTCTGACAGACTCTCAGAACTACTTCACCCTGGCAGTCTGGCCCACCCTAAACTGGATGATGGTTGACTGGCAGGACTGGCATGGTGAGTTGCCTCAGGGCAGCAGCTTTACTACTGACCCCAGGGACAAGCTCCCCAAAGGTGACATGGAACACCAGAGTCACTCACAGCCGATGACCGTGACTGTGGCCACCCACATCAAGAAGCTTTGCCAGGGTGGTGTAGCTGCTCGTGTCCCCAGGGCCGTGGGCACACTCAGGCAAGGCACGGTGGCCACACAGGAGGAAATCCTGCCATCACCATCCCTTGGGAAAAAACAGCCCAGGACAACAGACATCAAGTACTGCCTTCAGGATTAGTCTCCCTCCCTTGGCCCACAGCCCCTTGGAGAATCCCAC
Organism: Myiotriccus ornatus; assembly: GCA_036023395.1. NCBI lineage: Eukaryota > Metazoa > Chordata > Aves > Passeriformes > Tyrannidae > Myiotriccus > Myiotriccus ornatus. The sequence goes on from JAYRBT010000001.1 coordinate 14,964,438, forward strand.
TGTCCAAACAGGAGCAGGGGGGCGGGTGGAGAAGCTGGCTTTGTGGGGACACTCAGGAGCAGCACCAGGAAAGACGGAAGTAGAGATTTTTCTGGCATTAAGGCTTAAAATGGAGATGAGGTGCCTACAAACTGAAGTGGGCAGTGACACAGAGACAGAAGACAGACGAAAAGGACACTGCAGTACTTTCTAGAAGGGGTGGCTGTGAGTGAGACAGGGTTTGATGGGGTCACTTGGCTCATGAAAGTGCCAGACTGTACGTGCAGTTGAATTGTTTAGCCCTGAAGGCTGGATTATAGATACTCTGAAATAAACACCTTGAATTTAGGTCGTAATGGTGACGTGAGATGCCTCAGGACCAATTGCTTTGATCAGCAGATCCACACTTATTACTCTGCATTAATTGCTAAGGTAAGCTGAGCCAGATGTCACACCAGCTTTCCCTTCATCAAAAGCAGCAGCAGCATGAAGTTTCCAATGCATCTCAGCCCTCATTCCCTACAGAACAGCTTTTATATTTCATGGTTCCCCTGCTCTCTTTTCCAGTTGCCTGAACAGCTCTGTGTAATTCACTCCTGAAAGAACTTGCTTTTCTTTTTTCAATATTGAGACCTATGCACTCCCCACTTTCATGAAGTCCTGAGCTGAACACTCACAAGCTGGAAGCAAAACAAAACACCTTGCCTGATTTTAAATTAATAAAGACCTTTGCACTCAGATAAGAAAAAGCTATCCTTGCTTATTAAGGTCTAATTATTTGCTGTTGTAGAAGCTCTGATTTTTGACCAGTTTCCTTCCTAAGTGCCATCAAAGCAGATTACAAAATGCCATGTGCAAAGAATTTACAGTTGACGTGGTCTGTAGTCAGGTTGCAAGAAAATAATCAGGGTAGACTTATCCATGGGTTTGTGTTAATAGAGCCAGGTTTTATTTTAGAGTTGTGTAATAGTCTGCTGCACCATAAAACTGAAAGAAACATTATGCAGTAGCAAAATGTTGAGGACTTTATTGTGTACATTATGAAGTAGTTTAGTCAAGAGCATATGGAGCCATTTAAAATGCCATTCAGCAAACACTGACTTACCCACTCTGTGCACGTATTTAGTGTTTACTATCGTTTTAGAGAGAGATGCTTCTACAAGTGTGTATTGCTAACGTGCCTGACTGTGAGATTGAGGCCTTATTTTTATTATGGCCTTCGACTTGCACCATTTCCTGAGTTGTGTAGCTAAATTTGAACTTTTAATATAAAAGTCTCTGTTAATGACAAACTTGTGTATTTCATAAAGCTCTGTAGAGCTGCAGACCTCAAAGGACCCCCAATTGTTTCAAAATAGAAATAATAGTAGCATTTTTTATCTTCCCAGCCAACAAGAGAAATTGTTTGATTAGGTATTAGCTGTGTTTGTGTTTTTGCTTGCTGTTGGGTTAAGAAAGGGAGTTTTCTGGGGGGAAAATGAATCTTTGTTATCATTTCTAAAACCCTGGCTCTTGGTGTCTTGCCTGGACACAGGCATTGCATTTTGAACAAGTATGTATTTTAGGTATGGTAACTTGGTAAGATTTCTGACACAGAATTTCTTTCTTTCACAAGCATGCTAAGGAAGTGGTTCGGGGTTTTTTTAAGGGCCTTTTTATAATGAGACAAGGGCAATATGATCTTTTGCTCTGTGTCAGCCTCAGCAGCATCAGGGGTTTCATTTGGGCCGATGATGGACTGGATAATCTCAGCCTGGTGCTTTGACTGCAGAATCACAAGCAGCTGCACCCATGTGACTGCTTGGAAGTGAGATGTGCATAGACCTTCGAGGTCCTGAAATGGAGAGGCAGATAAGAATGCATAATATATTAAAGTCTCAGGATCTTGTATTGCTCAAGCACATGTTTGGAATGCACAGGACTGTGACTGCTGCAGAATGCTTCTTCTTTCAGCTAACCTTGTTACAGCTCTCACACAAAGCCATATGCCAGGGCTCACGACTTTAGGCAGATCAATACGAGACTGCTGTACATAAAAGCTGTGGGTTTGGTTTTTTTTTTGTTTTTTTTTTAATGTCTTCGGTTCCCAAGCCTCAGATGAGTTCTTACAGTCAGCATAATGATTAGAAAGCCCTTTAGAGCAAACCAGTAAGAAAAACAAAGGATGTGGGTATTTATTCCATATCCTCAGGGCTTCAGAGCTCTGTCTTTGCTTCCTCTTAAAGTAGGGCAATAAATCCTTCCCAGAAAGTAGGTTTGTATGTCTCCTCCTTCCAGAAACTGTGCAAGGTTTGCTTTTGTGCTCATAAAATACAGCTGAGGTTTTTGCTCCTCGTTTATTTTATATTAAACCGATTTTTAAAACAGAGTTCCACAACTTCCCCCATCTGGATGAAAAAACCCCAAACTCTCAAGACTACATTACAGAAACCTTCTTAAGCTTTTTTTTCCCTCCAAGGCTCAGTTAACTTTATGCTATGAGATGGCACAAGCTGAGCAGAAGACCCCCCTCCCCATGCTGAACTGCCATCCCCCTGTGCAGGCAGGCTGCTGTGCTGCAACAAATGGGAAAAGCAGGTCTGACACCTCTGCAGCTGAGGCACTGAGCCTTCTTGTGCCCTGTATGCTGAGGAAGGCTCCTGTCACTGGGCTTGTCACTGGAGAATAGACACTGTGACGAGACTGACAAACTCCTCTTACTCTGAAGTCATGAAAAGCTGTATCTCTTCATTATGGTACATTGAACGGACCCAAGCTGGTAGGTGTGCATGGGGCTAAGCCCACAATTCAGGAAAGACAGGAAGGAAAACTGGCTCCCTTGGCACCTCTCTCTGAAGAGTGGTGGGAAGGGTGGTCACCACCTGGTCTCATCGCCCCCTTGTACTCCTGCACTGTCCCAGGAGCAGTGGTGCGAAATCACAGGCATCTTCCCAGGACGGGATTCGCGTGGTTTTGCTGCAAAGGCAGGAGGGACTTATAGTCCGACGGAGTTTATTGTGGGGTGGCAATATGGGTGAGTGGGGTATGGAAACTCACTGAACTCAAGCTCATTCCCTCAGACAGGAGCTGAGGTGCACAGAGACTGGTCTGTTGTAACTGTGACAGGCAGTCATCCCATAGATTTCTAAGTGCTACCTTTTTAAGGTGGTTTTACAGAGAGAAGTCCAAAATACCACTTACTACTACCCTACTGAAATTACTTTTCTGTCTGTAGTTCAGATTTGAAAGCTGAGGCCACTTTCAATCTGCATTTACACTGTTTAGCTTAACCACGAGGTCAGTAGCAAATTCAAGTAAAATCATACCAAATCCTGATTCTTTAATATTGCCAGAAGCCTAGAGAAGGTGGGAGTTGTGAGGAATCTGCAAAATTATCATTCTTATTTGCATATGTTGTTTAATCACTATGTTTAAGCGTTCTATTATTTGATCAAAGTCATGCTCAGAGTGATGATTCAGTCCTTTGGTGGGACTGGCATACTTTCAGACAGTTTAAAGAGTTGATTCTCAGACATGTCACTCGCCTAAAAGCACTGGGTTTTACTCTAATGATTCTCTGTCACAGAAGTGATTCTGCATTACAATGTCAATACAGGTCAAAGGCAGCAGCAGTTATCTTGGCTGGACAAACTCTGTGCCGGCATTTTTATTGTATAGAGGGCCTATATGCCTAAATCCCATCAAAGCCTCACCTTGCACTGCCATGCTCTAGATGGGCCTATCTGGACCAGGGGTGGTGGATGTTAAATGTTCTCCAAGGTTTGTACCACCTACCACACCCTCAGTCATGGAATCATTTAGGTTGGAGAAGATCTCTAACATCATTTAGTCCAGCTGTTCCTCCAGCACTGCCAAGGCCAACCAGGTCCCTGAGTGCCACATCTTCATGTCTTTTAAACCCCTCCAGGGATGGTGACTCCACCACTGCCCTGGGCAGCCTGTGCCAGGGCTCAACAACCCTTCCAGTGAAGAAATTTTTCCTAAAGTCCAATCTAAATGTCCTGTGGCACAGCTTGAGGCAAATTCCTGTTGTCCTGCCTCTTCCTGCTGGGGAGAAGATACTGACCCCCACCTCACCAGAACCTTCTTTCAAGTAGCTGTAGAGCGTGATAAGGTCTCCCCTTGAGCCTTCTTTACTCCAGACTAAACACCCCCAGCTCCCTCAGCTGCTCCTCATCAGACTTGTCCTCCAGACCCTTCCCCAGCTCTGTGCCCTTGTCTGGACACACTCAGCCCCTGAATGTCCTTCCTGAAGTGAGACATCTGGACAAAGTGAGATATCTGGGGTGGAACACAGTGGATATCTAGGAATCTCCTATACCCTTACCCAGACCTCAATTTTTGGTCACCATGGAAAGCAGGATGCTGGATTTAGGTGGACCTTTTCTCTGACACTGTATACCCATTTGTGTGTTTCTCCTATTCCGTATTTCTTACTCTCTGGATTGGTTTAGGAGAGCTTTGGTCATGCTGGTACCATGCAGTGCCAATCAGAATTTTCTCTCTCTACTTCGAGCCTCCATTGGTGTGTACTACACCCTTTGGAAGGTGTCCTCTGGTCCCAGCTTAGAGCACTGACTATGCATTGGAGAGGGTTACAGTGGGGATGTGGTTGTTTCTGGATAAACTGCAGATCATAAATGGGATTTGAATCATGGACAAAACCCTTGGGTGGCTCCAGGTGTTTCCTTCTCTCAGAGTAGGCTGAGAGTTGCTCCACTCTGTGTGAGCACATGAAAATTTAATGTGCATCAGCACCTTTGATAGAGGATGTCCTGACACCTTCTCTGGACCAGGCCAGAACTGTGATGTTAGGGCTGTCCTGGGCAAGCAGCAGAGAAAGGCTTGGCCAGCCTGTCTTGAGGGAAAGCAGCTCTTCTTTGCTGTCACTGGCTTGCTCCTACTGACTTCCCCTTCATTTATGGGGGTTTTTAGGGATAACACCTATCCTGGGGCATTGAATAGGGAATTTTATTCTCTATATCTAGGTTTTATATTAGTTTTTTTAATATTAACCATGTGTGTGAGGTCTGGAGTGAGATTCCAGTCCTCACTGATGCTGATGTGATTCTATACCATCAAACTTGTCAGGACTGGGCTGGATCCTAGACAAACGGTGCATTCCTGAGTAGCCTGAACATTCCAGACACTTGGGCCAGTAAATGCTCAGTGAAGGAGCAGCGACTTCCACATGGTTGGCATGGGCAGGCACAGCCACACCGCAGGGCCAGACGCAGGGCTTGGAATGCTCCCTCCAGGCAGCCCCAGATGAGTGCCCTGGGCCTGCAGTTTCACCCCAGACGGGTGTCACTGTCACACAGTGACAAGTGTCCATGGCCTGCTGGCCAGCACAGCCCATGGGGGCATGGCTTCCACCCCTCCCCAAGTGCCAACCAGCTGCTTCACACAAAAAACCTGTGAAAATAGACCAGGCTCTTTTTCTTACAAGGCAGATTGAGAGATAAGGCTGTTAAAAGGAAAATAAAACTCACTTCTTCAGTGTTTATTTGGTCTAGATTTGGGGTTTTTTTCTCTTCCCAAGGGGTTCTAAAGATCAAATTAAGATGCCAGAGCTCAGTTCCCTCCTGCCAGCCTGGCAGGGAGTGCTGCTGGCCATAGCTGGCGTTTCCTCCCATCTGGGTGCAGGGGCTGGGGGGGGTGCAGAGCTTTTTCCATAAACCCTTTGTAGGAACAGCATATGGGGTATATGGGACTTTTTCTGGGGTTTTTTTTGGTTGTTGTTGTTGTTGTTGTGTTTGGATTTTTTGTTTGGTTGTTTTTTTTTGTTTGTTTGTTTGTTTGTTTTTGTTTTTTTTTCCCAGCTTAATTAAATGGAAAAATGTTCCTGTGCTTGAAATGCACCCAGAGCTGTAGCCCGAAGCAGAGCTTGGACATAGTTAAATGGACTCGGTGTGGTGCTCAGGAACTCAAAATAGCCATAATTACCATATCCTGTTTTGGACCAGCAGCAGTGTCACAGATATTTCAAGGATCTGCTTCCTGCAGGTGCTGGTCAGCCCCCGCTGAGGAGTGTCTGCCAGGTGCCAGCTAGTTCTTTTCCTCTCTCTCTTTCATATATTTATTAATTAGCAGCATTCAAAAAGACCAATGCCTACCTTTTGATCCAGGTCATATCCAATCTGAAACTGATACGGATGCTTTTCTCCAGTGATCTGCCTTACAGAAACTGGGTTACAATCTAGAGATCATCCAGTCCAACCCCTCTGCCCAGACAGTGTCACCTAGAGCAGGTGACACAGGAACACATCCACCTGGGTTTGGAATGTCTCCAGAGAGGGAGGATCCATGATCTCCCTGGGCAGTTCCAGTGCTCTGCCACCCTCAGTGCAAAGAAGTTCTTTCTCATGTTGAGTTGAAACTTCTTTGGTTTAAGTTTATGGCCATTGCTCCTTCATCCTGTCACTGGGCACCACTGAAAAAAGAGTCTGGCACCATCCTCTTGGCATCCACCTTGGAGATATTTTTATAATCCCCCCTCAGTCTTCTCCAGACTAAACAGGCCCCCTCCTGCAGTCCTTCCTTATAAAGGAGACGGTCCAGACCCCACACGGGAGGCACTAATTAGGAAGACTCACTCTCTAATTCAGTGTCCAAATTCAGCTTTAACTAAGAATTTCATTAAGCCCAGAATATTTCATTACCTCTATATAAAACCCAATACTTCTACTTGGAACCTTAAAAGTTTTTCCTATATAGTCAGCCAAATAAATTTTCCAGGACTGTAGAAAGTTGCAGGGAAGATTTAATGCTTGCTTTTTCTAGGAAGGAGGTGGAAGGGAGAATTACTGGGAAGCAATGAGAAAGAAGAGCCATCCTGGCCTTACCTAATCGAGCACCTTATTTCCAAGTGGTGGAAAAATTGCAGAGAAACACAACCAGGACACTGCACACAGTGTTATTTGTAACCTGTTCTCATATGTCATTAGGATATTTTCAATCTCGCTGCCTGGAGGCATTTTAATAGCAGCTTACCCACCACCCACAAAATCCATTAGCTTAAACAATAAAAATGAGCCATTTGGCCACACAGTGAAGGCCCCAAAATTGCTTTGGTAAGTGCAGATATAATGAGGATGGAGACTTCAGAGCTGTGCAAGGATCATGACAGACCTAATGGAAAATACAGCTGCTGTGAGCTGTTCTCCACAAGGGCAACACCAGGCCTGGGTTTGCTTTTCCTAGACCAGGGGTGGCTGAAGAATCACAGCATCATCAAGGCTGGAAGACACCTTCAAGATCCTCTAGTCCAACCATCAGCCCAGAACCACCATAATCACACCAAAACCCACATCCCTAAATTTTGGTTCTCCATGTTGATTCGGAGAACCAAATTGAACAAGAGGCAGGTGCTGAGATCAGAGCATGGCATGCATGCGTGTGTTTTTTAGGGTGGCTTCCCCACTATGTGTCTGACAATGTTCAGAAGCTTCACCTTGCATCTGGTAGCCATTAATCTGAGTGAGCCAATGCAAACCAACCAAGAGCTGCACCACCAGCATCACCAAATGCCAGCAGATGTGTGAGAGGCTGAGAAGGCTGGGGATGGCTCCCATCCCTGCCCAGCACCACCCCGACCAGCTCTGCTGATGGACCTGCAGTGCAAACACTCTCTAACTCCATTCTGTTTAAATGGAATAGCCTTGAAGACTTTTCCCATTAAATGTATCAACTCAACAGCCAGGGATATTTTTATTTATTCCCCCACCCCTCCAAGAGTAATTTACTGAGGGCTGGGGACTGGAATTTTGTTTCCAGCCCATAGATGCCCGCAGCTGCTCTGCTCAGTTTATTGCTGAATGGGTGATGCCCAATCAATCCCACAGTTGGAAGTGAGGGTCTGAGCTACTGTCCTCTGTCAGTTTTTCTACTTTATGAGCCCGTCAAACTGTTTTTATTCATGCCTAATATAATCTTTCCACAATAAGGAGCTTGAACGGCTAGAGATGGGCAGGACCCTGCTGCTATTACCTGGGAACTGTGACGAATGGCTCGTCAGCTTTCAGGATTGCAGCAGCCGTGGCAGTGTTCCTCCTGAAGTTTCAGGAACTTTGTCCATGCCTTGTGCTTTCCAAGCACGTCACGGTGTGCATTTATTGCCTTTCTTTCAGGAGAGTGCTTGTGTGGAGGGAATCATAAAGCCTGATCACTTAATCAGTGCATAAAACTGAGTGATTTATTAACAGTTCATCCACAAGAGTCAAGAGCAGCACCAGTGTCTCACTGGACACATAACCCCACACCGGGAGGTTTGGCTGTCTGGGAATTACTGTTCAGAGCAATTGCATTTTTCTATAACTCGGATTGAATGGGATTATGGCATTATAGATGGGATTTGCTCTAAAGGCCAGTGGCCCTCTGTATCTTACGGATTACTCCAGCTTCTCCTAAAAGGAATTTTGATAATGCTTCTTTAATGAGACAGGGCTAAATTAAATTACATCCTGCCTTCCCTCCGAAGTGGGATCTTATTCTATGATGCTGGACATGCGCACAGAAGAAAGTCGTATGTATTCCTTTCTAGGGGATATACACGACCTATATAACAACACCTGCACAGACACAAATCCAACCCTAAATATTAGTAAAGAAAAATATTTGTTTTTTTTGAGCAATTTGGAGCCTGAAGGCTACTGCTCACCATCACACTTCATTCTGGCCCAACAGTTCACTTTTAAACCTGGAGATGGGAAGTCCTCTGCGGATATTTTGTAAGTTCTTCATAATGCACGGACACTCCAGGGCCTGCAAATAAAACCGTTTCCAGGGCTCTGATGCTTTGAGGTGAATTCCCTTGATGCAGCAGGGATGGGAGAGCAAAGGGAATAAACATCTGGTTGGTAACACGCAATAGGAAGCTCTGCAGTTTTTCCCACTACTGGTTCATAGTATCAGGTGCCTCATCATCCCAAATCTTTGCAGATGGCTTGTGAAACTCCCTGCCCTGGCCGTCCCCTCAGAGACTGAACACCCCTCCCGGCCAGCACAGCTGTGTCCCAGGCCAGCAGGTGAATTGGCTGAACAAGTGGGGTTTTGTGGAAGATCATAGATGGGGAAGGGCTAGTGAGTTCAACAGGGCTGGAAACTCTTGTTTTCTCCTAGTTGAGGTCTGGAGCAACTCATCCACTCAGCTCCACTGCAGCCACACCTCACCTCGCTGCAGAGACAAAAGCTGCAGGTGATGCTGGAGAAGAGGCTGCCATGGCTTGCAGAAAAAACAAATTAAGAGGCTTTCCCTGGAGAGATCATGCTGTCTTTACTCTACTCCTTGCTCTTCCCTCAATCCTGTTTTATATAACCTATTTGCTGTAGAGAAACAGTAATTTGCTTCCTTTTTCACACAACACACACCTCCAGTTTTATTCCACAACCCAGCTTGTAGCTCCTGAGGGGTCTTTTCCGTGAGCTGAGCACAGAGGCCACCTTGAAGATCAGACCCACTGGCCCCACTGTGGTCTCACCTCTGCGGGTGGGTGAACCCTGTGGCGTGGGCCATGCGCTCTCCCTGTGCTGCAGATGTGCTCCCAGAGGGCCAGGAGCTGAAGGAAGCTCTCAGCTGGACACTGGGCAGAAGGTGCTGGGCTGGAGTTTATGTACCGCAACTCCCCCAGGGCTTTGCCCTCTTTTGGCAGCTTTTGGGGAGGAACAGCTGGTGCTGTTTGACCCTTCCTGGGCACCTGCTGTGAGGCAGCAGGACCAGGCTGGATGGTCTCACTGCCTGGGAGGCTCCTGCTGGCTGTCACCGATGGAGCACATTGAAGGGCATGGATCTTGCCAGAAAGCCATCGGAGCAGCAGTGGCGAGGGACAGCTTGCTGGCAAATGGCTCCTAGGGATGGTTGGTGAAGTGGGAGGTTGGTTAGTCATCAGTGCCACTCTCCTCTCTGCGAGTGAGGGTGGCTGGTTGGCGCACAAACACATCACTACAACGGGGCTCCTCCAGGAATGTATTTATTTACATTAAAACACTATTATACAAACTGAAAGAAAGGAAAAGGGAAAAAAAATTAAGGAGACAACATCCTAGAGGAGAAGCTGTGCCAAAGTCAGCACCCCCCCTTCCCACCCTGTCTCGCTGCTGCCTGCCTTCTGCTCTGGTCTGACTGTGAGTGCCGCGATCCTTGTGGGAAAATCCCTTCCCAACCCCCTCTCAGTGTGAACATACACGTATTCTGTTTAAATGGCTTTCAGAAATCTTTGTTTTCTTCCTCCAAAGAAAACTCTTGCCCACACGTTCTTTTCTTAATTTATTTATGTAACACAGTGTAGAAAGCTGTCAATTCATAAGCAATGGCTCTGTACAATCATCCTGCAGAGGACCCCTGTTAATTTTCGGCCAGCAGGCACTTCTCCCCCCAGAAGTGCTCACAATTAACAGGGACTCTTTTTAATAATTTTTTTTAAAGATCAAAAAGATACATGGAAAAGAAAATAAAGTTTACCTTTCAATGCCTAAAGTGTGCACATAAAACAGGCACAAAGAAACGAATGTGTATTCCCATGATTTCTACATCACTAATACAGCAGGAGCAACAATCTGTACAATAAAATGCAGCTGCAGAGGAAAAGAATTTCAATAACTCATCTGGAATACTTTTTAAAAAATGTTGTTTTACTTTAAAATGCATAGTGATCAGAAAAAAATGCTCAGCAAAGAGAAGCAGCTAAACCCCACAGACACAGAAAGCATCCCCCATCAATTCTTAAAGCATATTTCAATTAGGACTTAATTTTTGTCACAAATCACAAGAATAATATACAACTGGCTAAGGAGCTACATGATAAATAATTGGGAAAGAGAATCTATCCATGCACTAGTTAAATACAGCTAACCTCTTTACAGTACACAAAAAACATTCATTAATAATGTAGTGTAAAGACTGAAATGTAAAGAGAAAGAGAGAGAAAATACATTACTGATTTTATTAATTCAAGTTCAGGCATCTACTTGTGTTACAGCACAGCTGTCAAAAGGCGAGAATGAGTAAATAATAAAACAGAGTGTTTTTCTTTCTTTCCACATTACTCTATAACTGAACACCGATGGGCAGTGAAGCAATCATTCTGCTGTCCAACTCATGAGGCTGCTGTGGTGTCCTAGTTCTGCATCTGTTCAAAGAACTTGTAGGTGGGATTTTCGTAGCCATTTTGCTGCATCTTGGAAAGGTGGCGTTCCTCTGGTGTCACTGCAGCATCCACCTGTCACAGACGGGAACAACCAGGGTCAGATTCCTGCTTAATTCACAGCACAATCCATTTTTCCCCACCTTAGGCCCATCCAATGTACTCTGTACCCTTCCCCATGTGTTCAGGCAGAATGCATTCTCTGGTTCACTTTTTGAACGGAGTAATATGCAGAAGAAGATAATGCACCAAGAACAACTCTGCAACTGATCTTTTTGCTGCAGGACTGCAAAATCAGCTGACCAAACTGAGCAGTACCGGCTTTGGTTTTTGCTGTCTGGCTTGGGAAGCATGGAACTCCACAAACAAAAAAAGGGATGTAGTTCGCATCTCTCCACTAGTTCCTCATTGTCAGGATTTCCCCCGCCCCCAAATACATATCAGTATCAACTGGATCTCAAAAGAAAGGAAAAAGCTCAGTAAAAAACTGCACTGCTGAATTGACCTTTCTTGATTTCTTGGAAGACAGGCAAAAAGACAGCTCAGCCAAGATCTCTCCACTGAAAACCTCCGACTTCACAAATTATTTTCTTGCTTCACTGGACATTACAGTAATATAAAACTCCAAATCAGAGTGTCTGAGAACAGGCTCTAAATCTTAATTAGGTATTTTACCTCTGCTGTGTGTATGAGCTCAATAGATGTTTGTGTATTCAAAACCTACTGTATCCTGGCTATATTGCTAAACACCTATGAAAACAGAGACAAGAAAGTCTGCTTGGTTTGACAAGTCTTAAAAGCAAAGGCAAAAAGTGAATTTTACATTGTCAAAAATTTAAAATCAGAAGGTGCCTAAAACTCTACCCTTAAATATTAGGTATCAACATTTTCCTGTGGATTCCTGTAAATAGCGACCTTTAGGAAAAACAGCATTTCACTTTTAACATCAAAAAAGATTTAGGAGTACTCTCTCAAGAAACCCTAACTTAGTCTATCTAAGCTTTTAATAAAAAAGCAAAGGAGAAGTACTGATGTCTGATACTCATTTTAAATCTACTCTGCAATACTGGGAATATCTCATCTTAGTGAGGACAGACTATGACCTTTAACAAATTGTTCCCTGCTACCGTGGAGAAAGATTAAAAGTATGTTCTTCCATGCTTGGGACAAACACAGGCTGCTCGTTTTTTGAGCAGCTTATTTTTGCAGCAGTTGTTCTTTCACTGTGGCAGGTTGTAACAGTGCCTTTCCCACAGTACCATCAGAAAATGGTTCCTCTCAGAGCTATCTCCTCTTTATATCATCTTTTTCTTGTTGTTTAAGAGAAGAAATGGTTCTCTGTGTGGCACATGCATCGGACTGTTGAATCGCTAACACCAAATCTGATCCACTTTTCTATCCCTGCCCCTTCTAAATCTCCTCATCCATGTCCCAACTCTCAAACTGCATTTTCAATCAACACTGTATCTTCCATCAAGTACCTTTTTTAAACAACAATTATATATTTTTGTGAAATACCCAACTTTAAGGGTTATATATTGCTTTTGCTCACGAGCTGCACAGCTGGGACCCTGAGCCCTCCAGAAAGCCCTTGACTCCTGCAAGCAGGGACCAGGATGCCAGGCAGAAAGATCACCGGGCTAGGCTGGCACTGTGCTCCCTGTGTTTGCAGTTCTGCAGTATAACTTGGATTTTTAATACTGCCATTCACAGGCTTTCTCTACTTTTTAAGTTGCATTTGCATGCAGTAATTCTTTTATGCAACAACCCACAAATCCACCTACTTCTTCAATTCCTGGGATATGCTTTTAGGCAGCAAGACCTTGTTTAGAGGTCACTCTTGCTTTATTTTTCTTGTTTGAGAAACTGGGGTGGAGGGGGAATAGTGTTTGTTCTTTCCCTGTCCCCCACCCTCTCCAAAAGTAACAAACTTTTCCATCTGAAGGATGCAGGCTGTCCCTGGCCAGCCCACATGAGTGCCGAGTGCTCAGCTCCGCTGTCAACAATCACCTTTGATCCATCAAGGACAGGAGAACTGGGAATTTCACAGCCAGTCTCCTCTTCACCCGCCCGCTCCCAAATTCCCTGGACACCCCTGAACAGCCACGTGCCCACAGCCAGAGTACAGCTGTGCACTTGCACTGGTCTGTGCCTGCTGCTCCTGTGTGCCCTTTACCAACGGTGTGACTGGGTGAGGGATGGTGAGAACCACCACACCTCACAGCACCCAACTCTGCAACCACCCCAGGGGCTGAGCTGTTTCACCTGTCCTTTCTCCAGGAGTTAACAACTAATTCCTCCACAAAAATACACCATCTAGATCCATATGCAGTGGATCAACATCTGGCAGTCCCCCGATGCTACTGATGTTCAGCCTTCTGCGCATGCCAGCAGTGAAACAGCAGTAGGGCCTAACAAACCATTCCTTACAGATTTTGTACAAACATGCAGAAGGCCTAATCCCTGCCCTGAGCACCACGCAAATCTAACAGCATTAACTATTTCTGTTGTGACAATGTCGCCGTGTGCCATCCGCTGCTGCCGCTGAAGTTGTCACTACCACGGCTGCGAAGGCAAGAGCAAAGCAGGGAAAATGCCAAATGTCCCTGTAGCCTTTTCAGCACTTACAGAAGATAAGAATAAAAGCAGGTGCAAAGGAAAAATCCACCCTTCCTTTCATTCTTGAAGGGGCTGCTGCAGCACCAAGTCAGCCCTGGTTCCTGTGCACTGTATCACCACACTTCTGGAGTATCCAGCGATGCTCCAAATCAACAAGTGAGAGTCACAACTAAACCCACCAACAGGTTCTTTTCTAGCATGAAATTAAAGCTCAATATGAAGCTTTGGGATTGATGGACCAGGAATCCTTGGGTATCAACAGATGCCCGAGATCATTTTCCTTTCTCAGAGGCTCCTTCACTGGGCTGGGATGCAAAGGACAGGGATGCCAGAACCTGTGCTGGACTTCTTCACCTTTAAGGTCCACACAACACCGTATTTAACTCTGCCACCTGTTTTAGTTAAAGCCTCCCACTCAGCACTTCTTATTCAGGACTAAAAAATATGAAAAGTACACAGCATAACCTGCTTGTAGGAAATGGGGTGAGACATCAACATAAATTAAAAAGGAATCAAAGTAAGAGCAAGGTAAAAGAGACTAAAGAACTGATAAGAAACTTGGAAGAAAATAAAGGAGGAGAAAAAGATTAGAAAAAAAAAATGAGGACATTAAAAAAAGACTGAATTTTTAACAGTTTTGCACAATATTCCATATTAAAAAGTTTCACTTTGATAAAACTAGTTTTTAGTGAAAATCCAATAGCCTCTGAAATATGGCATTTATAGATGAAAGAGATTTACTGAAGCTCTTACTTGCAGTCTTAGTCAACGTGTCTTTCAAATTTCCCCTTCAGCCTTTAAAATGACCAGTGCTGGTACTTCCTCTCTTTCCTGCAGCTGTCTGCTGCTGGGCAATCCATCTCACTGCCAAACTACATGTACTGTCACTCATCCTGAATGTCTTCTCTTCTACTCCCTTTTACCCATTTTGAGGCTGCCAAACTCCTCTCATTCCTTCCAACTCTGTCGTTGGTATTGCTCTGTCAAACAACATGCTTTGAACCCAATTATCTCCTTGTCAGTAAACCCCTAAAGCCCCTTACCATTTTAAGAAGCTTTTTGCACCCATTATGGAGGTGACAGAAGCTGAACATAGTGTGCAAGAGGTGTGAGCACACTTCTCTTTTCTACGATGTGATGTGTCTTGAGAAAACCGCTCAGCCAGGGAGATGAACTCTTTTGAGGCTGTTTGTCCACCTATCCCCACCTGTAATTTTAGTGCATCTCTGCTCCTGCTGTGAGCCCTCCTGTTGTCACCTCTCTCCACATTCTCCTGCTGGAGGTGATGCCTCCGTCAGGATATTCTTTGAACAGAATATCCTCAAAGAGGACAAACTGAGACAATCAGCTGTTGTCCAGTGCACAGGAGAGGTGAGAATCTCTCTTTTGCCTCTTGCTTTGAGAAAGTAACCTTCTGCAGACAGCTGGGGTGGGTGCACCAGCAAAAAACACTTACAAAACATTTGTTGGAGCCCCTGTGTGCCCATATAATAGGTAATTTTCGATCTCTCAGTCATTTATTTACTTAACTTAAAGAGTACTCAAAGTTCTTAAGTTCTTTTCCTGGGAGAAGCACTTTGGAACATTTTTATTCTCAGACTAGGGAAAAAATTATTATGACACTTCTATATAGGACAAGTCTATCCCTCCTCAGAGCTTCAAAAAAGTCTAGCAGGATTTTTAATAACTTATTTCGTTAAAAAAATCAGAGTGAAATGAGAGAAAGCATAACAGAGTTGACTTTTTGGAAGACAAGAACACAGGTGGAACAGGACCTGTTTTACAATCTTGCATCCATTATCACAGCGTTAAATTTTCACTAACTTCTGTCACGCAACAAAGAGGTTGCAAGATTTGTTAAATATACTCAGCCAACCTAGAGCTGATGTACAGTTATTTTTACACCAAGTGATTCTGCTCTTCTGTGCTTTTTGTGCACAGCACATTAGTGTCTAAATAAATTAATCCTCTTTAGAATGGAACAGCTTAATTTTGAAGACATTTTGACATTAAACATCAACTGCATACGGACCTTTGGTTGGTTTTTTTTTTTTGTCCCCAATACAAGAGCTACAAAATTTTCACCAACTTAGGACAAAAATAGTTGTTATGCCTTTCTTGCAGGCAAGGAGCTCAGACAGTGAGGCCATGCAGTCTGCCAAGACCACAGAGCAAGTCTGGCAGAAGGAGGAATCCTGGCTGCCAATGCCAGACACAATGCAGCAAATCCACAAGGTGACACCATCTCCAGTGTGATACTATAGATCAACCAATATTCTCAGTACGTCTGCATGCTAGAGCTTTATGGTTTTATCTGTAAAATCTTTTATTCCCTAAGTGATGCTGTCATTTTGACGTGAGTTACTTATTCAGCACGTTATTTCTAGGCCAACATTTCCAAGTTCACTGTCACTGCAGAAAGCTCGCAGAAATCCAGGATTACCTTTGTCACATCACTCCACCAGGTAAAGCCCACCTGGAATTTTAAGGTCATGCTGCAATAATGGTATGTCCCCATTCAGTGTCTGATTTGGGGCTTTGGCCCAGCAAGCCTCCTGGCCTTTCTGGTGTCACTTAACTCGGCCAAAGGAGAGTTTCTAGTGGCGCAACCATCGCCAGCAGTTATCAGGACAGAGGTTTAAAACTCAAACCTGCTTCAATTCTCTACAAAATGCACTGAACACTATCATACAGAAAGTTAAAGCTTAAGGGTCCTGCTTGCCATTTTCTGTCTCTTGGTTGAACATCCTGCACACAGATATCTGTGCAAAGTTCACCCTACATGGCTGGTGCTCTTTGGAAGGTTTCAAACTACGTGGACAACCACAGCATAGGCAGAGGGATGCACCAGCATGGGCTTAACACAAAGTCTTACCCAAAAACTTTTAAGACCCTTCAGTGACCCAGACAGGGGAATAAACACATCCTGAAGCATGTGTGTCTCCAGCAAGGTTCATTTGACTCCAGGTAAAACAAACATAAACTATGACTTGATCAAGATTTAAGTTTCAATCAAAAATTTAAAATACCAACTCTGAAGGGCAAAAATATACAAGTGTCTTGAGTCCTTGCTAATACAAGTACTATCTAAAAATCAGACACACAGCAAACTAAATAGGGGGGAAAAAGTTACATGAACCTCATTCCAGTTCTCATAATTAAGTTTTTCTACTTCTTTAAGAGCTCTTGTATTAAAGCCATGCAATAGATGAAGTATTTTAAATTACTGTAAATTGACCACAAATTTCCTTGGTAGGCTGAGAAGGATTTTCACCCTGAAAATTCTACCTAAAAGTCTTACATACTATTTTTTTCTCAAATCTATGAGTTTCAGATCAGCCACAGATCAAAAGCTGTTGGTGGCAACAGAAAATCTTGTTGAGAGAACAGAGAATAATAAAATATCTGTATAGGGAAAATCCTTGCAGTGCACAGCACAAGCGTGGAAGACCAGCCTCAAGTGTTTAAACTAAATAAAGTAATCAGTGTGTGTGAATTCCCTGCAGCAGTAAAACCAGATTTTTCATTTTGCCCAGTATCTGCTCATTGGCTACTGTCCTATTTCCTATAAAATGAACTTTCACATTATGAGGTGATTGGTCTGGGATAAGGTTTTATACCCAATGTAATGTGATTACCATTGTGTCTACATTTACTAAATAAAGCAATTTGACCCCATGTTGTAGGATTCAACCATGACAATTCTGAATGTAGCCCAAAACACTATTTCTTCCTTTGAAAATTAATATTTACAGAGCAGTGTGTTGACTGTGCTGTACAGGTGACACCAGTTGTGCTTGGAAGCCTTTCCTTACCTCCACAACCCCATGGTGAATAGATGTGTACTGCTTCTTCTTCAGCATCACCAAAGTAATGACAATCACTGTTGCTATGACAACACCTCCCACCATTAGTCCAATGATGGCACCTTTATTTGAACCCACATCTTCAGCAAAGAACACCTACGAAAGAAGAACAAAGGAAGGTGGTTAATA
This sequence comes from Myiotriccus ornatus, assembly GCA_036023395.1. Lineage (NCBI taxonomy): Eukaryota > Metazoa > Chordata > Aves > Passeriformes > Tyrannidae > Myiotriccus > Myiotriccus ornatus. The sequence goes on from JAYRBT010000001.1 coordinate 14,982,172, forward strand.
AAAAAGCTCACTGTACATTTGACTAACCTTCCCGGTTGCCACAGCAATATAAAGCCTATTGAAGCATCAGTAATTAAACAGCACTGCAAGTCTTCCTAATTACTCAAACCTGGATTGCTGTGCCACAAAGTGCTCAAAGGTGGAGAAGAGCAATTTGGGAAACCTCTATTCTCTGAGGTGTGGCAGTGCTGGGGCTGAGTAGGGGACTCAGTTCCATGCTCAGCTTCACACAGGTCTTGGACAGTAGCTGCCTTTTTTCCCTGAGTAAGCAAGTCCAGCTCATTGCACAAAGACTGGTGAGCTTTAGCAGAGGAACCCGGGAGCACACACATTCCCTTAGTTTTAGAATGCTAATCATGAAAGTGTTCATAAATTTACATCTGTGTGGCTTGTTCGGACTACGATGCATTTTTTCAATAGAAGAATAGTGAGGGATCTGAAGGACAACGGTGAAACTTGCACACAACAAGTTGGGAGAGAACTCTCACACCGAGGAGACAAGGGTCAACAAAAATTAACACACTGATTTAAGTGACCACCAAGGGGTGCTTCATGATTTTGCAGGGCAAAGGGAGAATGAGCTGTGCCTGGATGATGTCAATACCCATGATGTGTGACCTAACAGCGGTGTGAAAAACAGTCGAAATCCACTTGAATTTTATGCACTGATAAGGCAAAACAGAGGACAGCAAGATGCTTTACTATGCATTTAATAAGACTGGCTTTTAGAAGCAGGTATGAAAAGTGGGTGATTGTTTTCCCTGTCCTGTTTTGTATTCAAGGAATACATTGGATTATTTTACATCTATGCATATCTTACAATCCTTTTGTCCGCTTGTCAACAGCAAACTTTTATTATTATTTTTAGCCAAAATGGGCAAAAAGGATTAGAGAATAAATTACATTCACAGAATTGTAACACTGCCTCATGCTGAAAGACTAAATACTTCGACAAGTATTTAACAAAAATGCAGAGGGAAGCAGGACACCAGCTGAGAATTATAATGAGCTGTATAACATTTGCACTCTTTAAGAAACACAACCTTCCTCAGAGAGGTATTAAAGCATGCAGTATAAATATTTATATTGTTCCTAGGCACAAGCAAGAAATATGTTTAAACAAAGTTAAGAGTTCACTAGAAAGTACACACAATGGACAGTGTTGGCATGAGCTGATGTGAAGTAATAATTTCTCCTGTCAGTTTTACCTGCCCAGGACTGAAATTCTGTTACCACACTATCTTTGAGCACTGTGAAATACCCCAGCGAATATGCAAGAGAGGAAGGCCTTAAGCACTCTGAGCCATGAAAATCAACTTAATGTACAGTTCGAACATGACCATCCATAGAGGAGAAAATAACTGCAATTTCAGCTCAATTCAGAGGTTTGCGTGTAAAATACAACGTGCAGCTCAATTCAAAGCAATATCCTTAAGAGACTGTTTCAGTAAATCCTACCAAGACACAGAAGGAAAGCACAGATCAAAGTGTTTTCTGCTCCCTGCTTTCGAATTAAAGCTAATGGAGAAGCCTTGGATATGACATGGAATGTGGTAAGGAAGCAATGCCCTGGTAAGCATCAGTCCAATATTTCTCAGCAAGACCAGACTCCTTGCTCAGTCTTAATTGAAAAGATAACATGGAAGTCAACTCACTAATTTTTCAATACCGGTTGTGCCTATCAGTAAGAAGTATGACAAAAAATGCTGTAAGAAGCTAGAAAGGTCCCATTTTAAGCAATGCAGTCCCCATCAGCCACCACAGTAAGGGGAGTTCCCAGCACCAAATTGCATGGGTTGGTATCAAACCACTCAAGACACTGGGGCTGCTGGGAAGTGCCTCTGACAAACCAGTACCTACTGTGTCAAGAGCACGTTCTGCAAGTTCCTTCCCTTCAGTACAGGTATGCTCCATCTGGATATTTAACCCATCTGAGCAAAGCACATCAGACTTTCCCAAATTAGTGCTAATGCATTTTGGATTAGCTCGTCAAACTGGGAATTCTCAGTTCTCGGCATCAAAGAGATGGCAGAATATCTTTTCACATAGTGATTGCCTGGTTCAAATGCAAATTTGAGCCCCATGTTAATTTTAATTTTCAGCACTGCTTAGCTTTAAGAATATATTAAGAAATAAAACTTCCAAGTGTAATATCAGGATATTGAAAGTCATGGAACTTGAAGCAGAAAAGGTTTTATAGTCAACACTGCTGGTATGGGTTCTTAATTTCTTATTAAGGGACTGTAAAAAGCTTTTAGAAGATGCTTGTTCTTACCTACATTGCTTTCGGTTGTCATTTTTATGTTCATAAGAAGTACAGTTCAAATGGGGAACAATATTTTGCTCCTACATACCCTTCACCTGTTAACAATCATTTAATATACCTTAAGGAACAAAACACACAGACACAGCCAAAGTAAAATAAAGGCCAGTGGAGAATCTCTTCTTATCCCAAGCAGGCAACCTCATGAAAGGTTATGCTCCATGGTGTTCAGGTTCCTTCATGCACCACCACCATCTGTTTTGACAGGAAAGGAATCTATTCCTGAAACGGTGTCACTCTATTTCTTGCTGCACCATGCTGTGTGTCTTTTTTATTTTCTTTTTTTAAACTTAGTATTTTCCTTCCTCTATATACCTTCTCTTTACTTATGAGACCATGACAGATGGACTGTGGGACAAGTACTGTCCATATGACCATATCCAGTGACATGGCAGTGCAAGGCCGGGAACTTCCTCTCATGTCAGGCTTGATGACCTTCCATCCTCTCTACTGAAATTATTCCAGGTTTACTCACATCAAAGAGAGAACCAGAAAAATCATAATCTGTTCATGTGATAATTTTTTGTCGGCACTTTCAGCATCCACATCACTGAGGGGGAACATGGCCAGAAGTGACTCACTAGCTCGAGACTGAATCAGCAACTCAAAACGCAGGTGTGGAAAGCACAGTTTGTTCACTCACCAGCTTTTGATGATGAACTTCATACCCTGAGTCATGCCGGAACTCGGCATCCATCTTCACTTCAGAGATCTCTTCTGTTTTAACATTGGTCAGCCCGGAACCTGCAGTGCAAAAGACAAGGCATTAAATGAAGTCAGGGATTCAGATCCAGCAAGATTCTGCTCAACCCCACCCTTACCACAGGAGAAGGCATCGGTATCATTTGCACAGAGGAGGTGGGATGCAACGCGAAAGGGAACTGGGAGGAAAGGGAGGTATGCCTGATGTTTTGGTCCCACTGAGGTGGCACAGAAGGAGCTGGTAGAATTCCTCTGTTAAACGATCCTTAGTCCACGGCAGCCATACTGGTAGGAGCATCAAAGGCTTTCAGCATGAAACATTGCATGAACTGAGCTGTGAGGGACCGACAGAGGCCTCCTGAATTGGCTCACAGACAGCAGACAGATCTGCTCTGACAGCCTCTTTAGCAATTTGTTGTTTAGGCCAAAATCTTCCTCCTCCCTAAGCTCAGGCTGCTGTGAGGGAAAAACAAAATACCCATGGCGTGAGGAGGGGAACCCCAGATATTGTATTGTCTTGTTTCCTGCGAGTCTGTACCTTTTGCACAAACACGTGCCAGTAAGTCACTAAAACGTCTGTCTGGTTTACACAGTTCTTATTTGTTTTCAGATTTCATACCACTCAGAATTAATGATTCATGGCTTCTCTCTGAGAGATGATAGCTGTCCCTCTTTATTAGAAACATCCAGTAAAGCAAGTCAGCACAGCTTGCAGCAACCCTATTCTCCCCTTACAGGTGTGAAGGAGAGACGATGCACTTGTCTAACTGGAGAGAAGGTGAGGATTTCCTCCTGGAAAATAGCCTTAGGAGAAGGAGCCAGACTTAATTGCAGCAGAACAGTGTATCCTGTACATGTATCTACGAATGCTGCAGAGCTGGCTCTAGCTTATAGAGAACATATGGATATTCATGGAGCTGGTTATTTTCCTTCTCGATAACAATGCACTGACATCTGTATTTCTTGGAGGTACAAACACTGCAAAAGAATGGTGTTTATGAGATATTATTTCCTCTCCCTATTGAATGTAATATGAACAAACTGGTTCATATTCCTTGCCCATATTTATTTTAGCATTTTCTCACCCCCAGCTCTTCTCTCCAAGGCTTCCTTCTTAGTATCTTGGGCTGACCTTAAGTTCTGATGCAGAGGAAGAACCTCTTTTAAAATTCTCAACACTACTGACTGCTCATCTGTTCCACTGTCTCTCTGGACTCTAAATATAATTCCTGAAGAATTCCATGTGCCAATAGGCTTCACGGTACTCAGTGCAAAAATTACTGCCCTTTGATTGCCTTTGAATGTGCAATTTCTTTTTTTCATCAAGTCCTGGTTTATTTTTGAATTATGAGTCAGCAAGAATAGACCTTTCCAAGAACTTCTCTGGACTGTACAGACAATCCAGTTCAAAGGTTCTGATCTTTCCTTCCATAGGAAACCATGCAAAAGAGAGAACAAGAAATCATCTTCATGCAATAAAGTATTTATGGTTATCTTCTTGAACAATCTGACTGCCCTATAAATTCTACCTTTTATTGTTTGGTTTTTTTTTTTTTTTAAGGAATAAAGCACTTAAACTCCTCAAATTTCTCTGGGTTTTGATGCTATATCACAGTACTGATACAGATATATTATGACACTTACAAAGGAGAGACCATTTCTAAATGCAAGAACCATAAAGATCTCATACGGATCTCTGTAGTTTGCAAAGGGGTCTGGATAAGGGTGTGAATAGTGACAAGAGAGCCTATTAACAAAAATATAAAAGAAAAAGTCAAAGTAAAACCAGCTACAAAGAACTGCAGAACGATATTACAAATTCCGAGTGCAAAATAAAAGAGAAATGATACTCAATGTTGATACAATGTAAAGTGGTGCTTGTGGGGATCCACAGCCCTAACTATAGATACACAATAAAGGCTCTAGTGTAGCTCTGTTCCACCCAGAGACAGAGGCCTTGCAGTCTCAGTGCAGTCAAAAAGGCAAAGAGAAAAGGTGGGAGCACTTATGAGAAAACAGGAAACATTGTTACACCACTGGTTACATTATCCATCTTCATTTTAAACCTTGCTATCCCTTCTGGTCACCCCAGCTCACACAGAGGCAGGAGAACTACAGAAGATGCACTGCAGGGAGACACAGATGATCATGGGTACGGAACGGCTTCTGTACAGGCAGAACTAAAATTGGGAGTCTTCGGACTGGAAGTGGCAACCAAGGGGAAACAGAGGCATATGTGTGAATGGCAAGGTGAAAGTCTACAGGAAATGGTCATTCATCATTTCTCCTAAGAAATACTGGACACCAACAGGGCTATGACACAGCAGACTGAAAGCTAACACAGGAAAGTGTGTATATATCTATACAATTTGGTACAATGCACAACTAGACTGTGGAACTCACTGGCACAAATCATGAGGATGTTCAAAATATAAATGAACAAGTGTGAAAAAATGTTTCTCCAGGGTTACTAAACATAACGGAGAAGATACCATTTCCAGTCCTGGAACCTGTCAAATGCTGGCTGCCAAAAGCTCAGTGGATGTGCCAGTGGTATAAGGCAGAGGTGAAATCTGTACATACCTTGTTTGCTCCACTGCTAAGAGCCAGGAAAATGGACTTGGACACTTCTGCTCTTGGGCTCTGACCACTTTTACTGAAAGCAAGCTGCAACAGCTCAGACTGGGGGGCTTTGCTTCAGTTAAACAGCCAAACGCTGCAGGCAGGAGTTACAGCAGCATTTCAGAGGGCAGGACAGGTCACATCAATGAGCAAAAGGGGGTGACAAGTTCACCAGTAGTCTCAGCTGCCAGAAAAATGCAGGCTCAGGCTTCCCTAAAGCCACATTTCTCTGAGGCTTCCCTTCACTCCTCCCATTCCCATAAAACAGTAGCATGGGAGCCATACTTCCTTAGCATAGGAGCCACACTTCCAGCACGCAGCAGGTTAAACCATCCTTTTTGCCTTGGGATCACACAGAATCTTTTTGTTTTGAGACAGGTGACCAAGGTCTGGTGGTCTACCTGGCCTTACTCAGCAACCCACAAAAATGCCATGGGATCTGAACAAAAGGTAGGACCTGATATGAGGAAGTTAATGATGTTAAGACTTACTGAAACTTGTTTTTGGCAGCTGGCACAGGAAAAAGGTCAGAAACAGAAAAATCTTCCGTTGCACTAACAAACCTGATAGAAATTTTTTCCTTTCTTACCTCCCTTAAAAGTGAGGAAAAAGACTTCTAAAAGGAGACCTAAGGTAAACTGGTGGTCTTCTGCAAATAACTGATTATATAGTAAGGAGAAGCTTGATATTGCACTGCAATCAATTAAATATCTAGTATGAAACAAATATATATATATATATATATCTGGGATTATATATGCCTTTTCACAATGCTAAATTACAGAATTGAGACTTTTTATTTAACAGATTCTCTTTATTTCCAGTTCATTCACTTTCCTGTCCTGGGCACTACACACTTAGATTTATATGTTAAAATCAAAGATATATTTTTCAAAGGTAGCAACTGAAGAAGGAAAAACTTCAGGTCTTTTCAAAACTTTGATCAGAGTTGCAAGGGCTTCCTAATACCCCTCTACCCTTGCACTAAAGACAAGCATATAAAGAAAAGTTCTCTCTCTGACAAGAACTTTAATCCTGACACAGAGTGATGTTTTTGCACTACCAATTCTAAAATCCACAATACAAATACAAAAGCCAATATACAAGATGAAAAGAGAGAGCAACAGCCTCACTGCAAATTCACAAATAATGATAATTATTAGCACTTTTTCTTCTGAAACTATCTTTAGGGAGTAGAATTCCTAATTACTCCAATTTAAAAATACTTCAACTCAGCTGGAAAATACATTAACTTGCAGTTCCTTAGAAAAAGTGACAAAACTTTTTTGTTATCAAAGCCACGTGCTTAAAAGCACCTAGTGAAATTCAACAAAATGAGCTAGCTATGGCAGGCTTTTAATTATATTGCTGTTAATAAGCAATATTAACTGCTTTTATACATACATGTGTACACATGCATGTGTGCTCACATACACTGCCAAATATTAAGAAAGCAGGGTATAAAAGCCTTATTGTTCCTTGCCCTAAAGGGAAAAAACAAACCACATGGAGTGAAAAACTACTCATATGAAAAAAGAACGACAAATAGCTGCTTTGAGGAACACTATATTCACATACATGAGCTTCTGTGTTTCTGTAAATATATATTTAGGCTCTCAGAAGAATTAAAACAAGAAGATACAGCAAATCCCACCAAGGATCCAATCAGGTGTACATTATCTACTACACTGCTTGTAATTGCTTTACCTACTGGTTACATACACACAGAAAGGTTTTCTGATTTTGTTTCTCACCGATCTGAAACAGTGTTAGCTTTTGCCTGTGGTCTAGAGTTAAAATTAAGGGTCGAAATGAAGCACAGCCGAAATAGGTGGATGTGGGTGGTCTCTACACACAGAAAACCAAAGTAGCAGTTTGAGCAAGGGACGCACTGACTGCACTCAGGAAAACATTCAGCTCCCTGTCCATGAACTCTGTTTGAGTCACGGCAAGAACAAGAAAAGATCTGTTGAATCAAGGCCTGTTACAAGAGCAATAAACAGCTTTATCTGGGTAAAGCTTCATCTGAAATAAAGAGGGTGGATGGAAAGGAATGCAGTCTTTGAACAACCTCTCGGGCAGACAGCTGTGTGTTCCAACTCGAAGTTCAGCTACTCCTTCCATATGACCCTATGACTTTGTGCAGGTCACTTTGTTTTGAAATAGAAGAACGAACACTGTACACTTGAAAAATGAAAATAAAGACTATATACTCAGTTTTGTAAGGACAACTCAAGTACTTTTGAGAACTATGTATTTTTAAGACCGCATGGAACTAAAACTTTCTGGTTTCTCCTTGGAAGTTAATGGTAGTTCACTTTCACTTCATGGATGACTATGGGGCTCTCAAATTAGAGAAAGCAGAAAATAAGTGCAAAAAAGAATGTTATCTTTTTTAAAAAAAGATCCTCATCGGATTTGAATGTAAAATAATTCTTTCTCAGAATACATGTGTGTAAAAATGAATAATCAAACCAAGTAAAATCTGGCTCAGTAATCTTTCTGGCATGTCAATGCAGATGCTGTGCATATGCACCTATAATTGCATTCGCAGTTAGTAACTATCTGATTCATAAAACAAACCAAAACGATCTAAAGGAAGAAAAATCCATTAATGATTTTTATTTGGTAGCTGCAGACAGTTGTTTTAAGGCAACTATATTGAACTAGCATCACTAAGACATGGAAAAAAACACCCTGGCAATTTCTGGCAAGAAAATCATAAATAATTCACCAAGCTGCTCTATGCCCTCACCTCATACAGATTGCAGCGTATGTGCTAATGATTCTAGAGAACAGCCATGAGGCTTACTGACTCTCTGCAAGCATGAGTTAAACGCCTCAGCTTTTCATATAATGCAATAAAGACACCACGTCCTGACTTATTAGCAGAAGGGTCAGGGACAAAGAAACAGCTTTATGTGCAATATTTCCGCAAAATAATTAAATGTTTGCAAAAACAATCAACTGACAATGAGCTGGGATAATGCAAAAAGCCCCAATAAATCTAAACCATACTTCAAGGAAGAAAGTAGTACAGTTAGTATAATAAAATCCTTGCATTGTGAATTATGGGCATCCTGTGAGTGATGTAATTACAGCTGTTAGTGGTATAATTACAGCTCAACTCTGCAACAGATGAAAATATGATCTGCCCTGAACAGACCACTGGTTTTCTTTATCACCTTGAATTACAGAAAATATGCCAATACTAAGCAACATTCCTTCTGATGGCCTGTTTTCCAGTTTTCACTCAATTTCCACAGATCAGACCTGCTGAATGGATGAGTAAAAACGAGTTTCTAAAGACCTTTTTTTTTTTAATGTATTTTTATGTGTGTATTTGTCTCTCTATATACATGCACACACACACAGACAATAAAAAAGTTACTAATAAACAGATACGCAAAATTCAGCTGCAAGAAATTCAGTGTTCATCATGAAAAAGTGACCTCTGGGGCACAGGTGAGAAGGAAATACTACCGAAAAAGCTATTACAGTGAGACTATCAATGAAAGAGCTCCTCGTTGTGTCTGCAGCTCTCCCTGTGGAAGTTCTCAGGCTGGACCGGAGCCTTGTAATGTCTCCCTGTACGAAGCAATTTCTAAATAAGAAGAAAAATGTTACAAATCTGTTATATTTGTGCTGATGACTGCTAAGCAGATCTAGATACTTTCCTTCCTTTTGACCTTTTACGGTCTCATTTGCTTCCTTTCCAGGAAAGAGGTGATAAGAAAGGCTTTGAGGCAGAATTCTTGTTTTTGCTGGCCCATTTGTGAATGAAGAAGGGGAAGGACAGTAAACTGAAGCACTAGGCTCCTTTTCAAACACTCACATAAATTACATTGATGTTTAATGTATACTAGGAAATGGGGTTCCTCCTGACATTATTCTCGTCCTGTGACTGACGTAGATCATATTCCAGTTCAAGCTTCCACTGTGGACAGCTCAGGTGGAGAGCAACAAAGGTGGGGGTTTAGACAACTGGCATAAGTTTTAGTAAATGCTTTAAACTTGGTCTTTATTCATTAAGTTTTTCTGCCCTATGGACTGGATAACTCTACTTTTTCTGACTTCACTCATAGACTACTTTTTGAAAGACAGAACGACATCGTGAAGTGTGGGGGAGCCCAGCTGGCCCTGGGCTCTCTGTAAGCTAGGATACTGAAGGTGGAACTTTACACCTGGCAGAGGGTTAACC
>JAYRBT010000001.1:14993198-15066654 GCA_036023395.1 Myiotriccus ornatus
CCAATCATGAGTTGTTATGTTTATGCTAAACCAATAGTGCATGTACATGTGTGTCACCCAGAAGTGTATATAAGTAGGAGCACTGTTGTAATAAAGGGGGCTGGTATCCCTGATCACCGTGCCGTCCTCCCGCTCCGACCGGACGGCAACAGTGAAGTAAAAAGATTCTAGGCATGATAAAACTATTATCAACTAAATACTTGTTGGACCAGATGATCCTTGAAATCCCCTTCCAGCTTGGTATCCCATGATTTTGTGATTCTTCTCTGTACTGTGACCAAATTTTCTCTTGTGGGAAAGTGACAAAGATGACCTACATGATTTTGATCTACCTTTAAGAAAAACATAGTGATCACTCAAAGAATGCTGTGTGGGCAGAAAGTGGTAAAAGGAAAATGGAAAAGAGAAAAAAGGTCATGTGTTTGTATGTTTTCTTAGTTCTTTCAAAGCTCATTTTCTTCAAGAATTTTGAGCATCTACAAAACATTCACTTGTTCTTATTCCATGGACTGGACTGTTGCAGGTTGGCATGACACCTGTATTTTCACCCTGAAGAAGCAGCTTAGGGTTCCACCTTGTTCACCTAAGCCAAGAAAGCAGAGGCACCAGCCAGAAAGTCAGGACCATGAAAAGGGCAAACCTCTCAGGAAACCAATAAGAAGCTGGGCAATTAAAAAATTACAAGCAGCCGCATGTATTAATCTGCCTCCACTTCCCTTGTTTATACTTTATCACTGCAGAATAATCTCCTATTTTCTTACATTTTTCTTTTTCAATAAAAAATAGCCTCAAACTGTAAAATCAGATTATCCCAAATGGACAGTGACTGCACAAAAAGTATTTCCTTTCCTTTTAGAACCTTTAATATAGTAATTTTATTTGTAAATAGCAAGTAAAAGTTTTAAAACACACATTTTTAAACCATCAGAATCTTTTCTATTTCCCAGTATGCATCCATCTGATTTCCTCTATTCCTAATTTATGAAGATACTCAGACTGGTATAAATTTTTGTTGAATTGAAATTTTGTCACAGATAAATCACTTTTGAAGGATGATGAAAAATCAGGTGGACAGTTATCGACAGAATCTGTATCAGTAAGAAAGGTCTGCCTAAGTCTGAAAATGGTGATGAAAGACATAAGGAACTTTATGTCTACCAGGAACAGTGAAGAGAATGTTTATGATATGTATATGGTACATTTAGCACTACTTTAATGTGTCAGAATTCCTATTTCACATGTACATGTAAGACACTTTATGCTGTGAAATTGGGAATGCAGGCACAGCAGTTAGAGATTTCAGTCTCTCCAGGGAAGCAGGCAGGGATGAGCTCAGTGCATCCTTGGCAGGCTGGAGGGGTTCACTCCCTGTGCCAAACAAAGAGGATGGGCCTTTGCAGCACTTAAACTCCATGCTAAAAATAAGGAAAGTGGCTCAGGCCCCCGGAGAGCACCGTGTTTGCACCTGAGCAGAACACTGAGGAAATATCCCATGTGATTTTCATAGTGCAGAAGTTACTGCATCCACTGGAAAATTCAAGACATAATGGTCACATGCTGAAATATTTTTTACCTGTCCTCACTCAGTAGTCTATCATACACATTCACAAAGATCACTCATGACCTCTGTTACCTCTACTTTTAGCACTATTTGTATCACCCCAACCAACAAAGTGCTATGATACAGCTGACTAAAACACATAATTTCCTTCTGAATCCATAATGCAGCAGTGTGAGAAAATCCTTTTTCCAGAGAAGGGATACCAAGGATTTCTGTCACATGTGTGTATGTGTGAGGAAACAGAAAGGAGGAAGGAACAATCCTTAGTAATAAATATGGGCCTCGTAACAGGAGATTTTTCAAGATGACTGAAATGAAAGTTGTTAACAATCACAAATTTTAATATTACAAGAAAATTTCTTGGAACTAGCATTACAAAATTCAGATTAAACATATCAATGTTTCATTTGTGATGACATTGCCACTGCTCTTGGGGAAGAAATGTAACACAGAAGGCAGATAATGCATTACTGGGGGGATGTCCCCTGATCCCATGACTTTCGGCAATGTTGCTCTTTACCTGTTTCCAGGCTCTCTTCATGGAATGAACTGAGACTCTAAACACAAGTAAAGATGTCAGACTCCTCAAGCAGTGCTAGGAACACACCACCATCTCTGACATGTATCCCAATTGCTGCAACACAGGAGCTGATTTTACCTCACTCTTGCAGTTTTTATAGCCAGTAAACATAGGTGAGCTATCAGAAGGATTTAAACACTAAGAAGGTGTTGTCCATAATGCTAGCAGATGTTTGGAGGACAAGATGAAGGGGAAAAGGATACAGAGATTGATCAGCTTAATCTGATCTGAAGAAAAACCCCACAATTATGATATGACACTGAAATAATTCTGACCCTAAAATATACCAATCTCATCTCACTGTGTGTTGGAGAGTAACTTCTGAAATAAAAGGCAGTTTGCTCTCATTGGAATCAGCCATTTCCAGATAAGCCTAAACAAAAAACAGAGGAAAAAAACCCCAAAAGGCAAAACAAGTCAGCATGAAAAGCTAGTATCTCTTCCTTTTGAAAACCTTAATTGTCTCATTTAACTTTTCCAGACATCTGTAGCCCGACCCAAGCTACTCATCTGCTATTACTCTGAAATAGAAAAGGCATGGGTACCTACAGAAGAGAAGCAATCACCCCTCTCTGTCCTAGAATAGAAAGAATAGCTGCATGAAGGTGTCCTCAGGGAATCCAGAGGGATAACACATATGAATTTTTAGATATCTGGAGTTAACTAAGATAAGTAGTACAGCAAAAAATATTAATGTCCCCTGAAATTCTGAAATTATATGCAAATTCTGAAATTAATTATTAGCCCAAATTTTCTTGACTCTGTACACTGTATGTAGAGGATTCGATGTTTCTATCACACATTCCCAAATTAAAAGCAGTGTCTGCACTAGTGGGTACAAGCTCTAGCCCCTCCTGCACCTGCCAACATATTATTGCTGGAAGGGATGAGAACTCGGTATGAATCAGTTCTGTGACTATGGTCCCACTCCCTCTGCAAGCACACATCCCGACCGCTCTACACAAGGAGTGCACTCACACAGGGGAATTTGTGTGGACACACTCCCTTGGGTCATGGAATAGCGTCAGATCTTATGAGAGGGGTGCACGAAAGCAAAGGTTAATCATTTCAGCTCAAGCAGACCACATGCACGCCAGGAAATCCAGGTTAGGCAAAAGCCATGCAAGTCATGTACCTGGTCGTGTGGTGAGTCCTCTGTCTGCAGCCGGGCGGGCATCCACTGGCTCAACTGGGCATGTGCAGGAAAGAAACAAAAAAGCAAACAAAAATAAACAAAATCCCCCAAAATCATAAAGTCGAGTGCTCTTCTGCTGGGACAGTGCAGGAGACACACAGTGCATAAACAGAGTTATCAAAGCAACAGCTAGAAAAGATCTGCCTTCGGTCAATCCTGGAAGGGCATGACTTCACAAGGAAAGCTTCACAGCTGATGCATCAATTTTGCTTCATATTCTGGTTACTGCTTCAACTGAGAAACCATTAAGACCAAAGAATTTCTGTCAATAGAACAAACCTATACTCATTATATGCAAACTTTTTCCCGTTGTCTGATCAGAACTGGCAGCCAGAACAGACATGATGAGCCACTGCAGCCGCTCCTGATCAATACTGATTTATAAACCTACTGAACCTATCCTTTTTCCTTTCATCAAGGATTCTTTACAGCACTAGCTAAGGTTTGAAAAAAATAAAGTGCATTTTGATACTACAATCAATACTTCATTCCTATATGTTCTGATTTGTAGACAGCATATTTTGTCTTCCAGTTTTTGAAAGGGAACCACAGAAGAAACACCACTTTCTATCCAGCTGTGTGCCCTGCAGTTTGACAAAACCCTTGTATTACCCTACAAAGGCTTTATCAGCTAAAATCTAAGGTTGATGGAGCTCACTGGCATTAACAGAAAAACAGGATTTGAAAAACTCAGAGCTGTTTGACTAAGTGCCTACTGCTTCAGTTAAATCTAAACATTCAGGTTTTTACCCCTCTTTTTCTCTCCTTTACTCCCATCCTTTTGCCTTCATTATTTACCCAAGCGACAGTGTCAGAAAAACCTTCAATTCAGAAATTCAGTGTTACATTGTTCCTTAAGAATTCAGAATTTTTAACATATGGTATTCTTATTCATTTGAATTTCTGGATTCAGGCATGAGCCTTTAGCAGCAGTAAGTGAGCAACAATAACTTAGTAATCCTGACAAAACCTCAGTTTTCAATCACAAAGATCTGCTCATCTTATTTGGCACCAGAAAAATCACACAAACCTGAGGAGATTGCTGACTTACGCAACAGAAAAGCCCATCTTCTCAGGGAGTCTGTGCCACTGCTCCTGCGGGTTTGACAACCAACCTACCACACCTTTAAGTGAGAGCCTCTAAGTGGCTCCCATGTCCTTTGCACACAGGAGATGACTGCAGTAGCTCCTGCCTCTGGGAAAAAAGCAGTAAGTCAGCTTTAGAGTAGCTGCAGAATAAAAGAGCATTGGCATATCTGACTTACTTGTGTTTCCAGAAGGGCAAACTTTTCACAGAGCTTGCTGGTCTGGTGCTGCAGAGACAAGCCACCGAGGCACTTCCCTTCACAGCAGTTCAGAGTGGCACTAGCAGACCATGTAATTGCTTTCCTTACATAGCTCTCTACAGAACCCAATTTCCACTCTTAACTAAAACCTACAATTTTGAGTATTTTCCTATTAATGTTTTCTGCCAGGTTTTCAATATTGTCGGCACCGACCCTCAGGCAGGTCAGCAGTGATTTTCAGTGGCAAGGACTGAAGAGAAGGAACAACCAAGGACCGTCATGACCTAAATTGCTCCTGCAGACCCCTCCTCTGTCCTCCTGGTTCCTGCCTCCTCCCTAGAAGGCTGAGGGGGTTTTATTTCCCTCCTGCTATGTAGCCCTACATGCCCACAGCTACGGAAAACTGAGGGAGCAGCTTGTGGGCAGCAATCAAAATGGGAGCAGGTGAAGGGACAAAAGGATGGAGGAGGAAGTTTCTGTTGTACAGTAGTGTGGACCTGACCTCAAGGTAATGAAATATTTGAGGTGAGGTGGAAGTATTAATACTGAGTAATTCTTCTTGTCATCTATAATTTTGGAAGTGCTTTACAGGGACAAAGGCAAACATCACTGGCACAGTTCACAACTGACACAGAAGTTGAAATGACCTGCTGAAGGTCACAAACCAGTTGCAGGGCAAAAACTGGAGGCAAAAGCTAAGAGCCAAGGGTCTTCCAAAGCAGATCATGATTCCAGGCAGCATGATACAAAGAAAGCCTAGTTTCTGGAGAACCCCGAGCTACCACCTTTTGAATTTCAGTTGCATTTTAAAGCCTGCTTGCTCTGCCCCAGTATTAACGTATGCACAAACCAAAGTTAACTCTGAAAATCTTGTCTGTGGGCTTTCTCACCATCTGTTCCAGTGGATCACATCACCTGACAACAGATGATGAAGAGGGGGGAAATTTAAACCTATTACAGCATTTATCAATAATCAGAGATGTGTTACTATAAAAACCTTCAATCATTTTGATGCTCCAGAATCATATTTCTCTTGAACTTCTATGCACAGAAATACACTGAAGTAAGACTGGAAATTCATTTTCCAAAATGACTCATCAAATTAAATTGGAAGGTATATGCTTACACTGACCCCTCAGGTTTCATACAGGCTACACATCCCACCTTTATCTAACACTAAAACATCTCAGAAGAGCAAGAGAGAACACGTTTGCTTCTCTTTTTGAAAATAAAAGAAAGGTGCATGAAAGAGCTGGTACAAACCAGCAGGTGAGGAGTGCTGTGGGATGCTCACCTACCAAAAACAGTGCTGAAGGAAGTAACTGGACAAGTCATAAGGGTAACACAGTACATTTACAGGAATCTCACTTGTCACTAAGGCTATCTGTAACTGGAGGCTAAAATACAGAGAGTAAACCACCAAACCTGGTTAGTCACTGGCAAAATGCCCAGGCAGCTTGGCAGTGTCAGAGCTTCCCAACTCTTGGGGGTTTGCCTCCACCTCTGAAGGTGTGTTTTTCATCGTTAAAATAAAATTTCTTGACAGTTTGGTGGTGCCTACTGCAGGGTCCTCAGAGAGTGGTTTTTGGCCAACCTAATTTGTGTCACAATACGCTGAACATCCATTCAGTCATGCAAGTAGTGTAGTGAATTGTCTGCTGCTTTGGATTAACTTCTATGGACATATACAGGGAAACTACCTCAGGGGCAAACAAGGAAGGAAATACTTGCAGAAAATACTGGGCGAGGCTAGACTTTCAAGGTCTATTTATTTTTAGACTATTTTTATTTATTCATCTGGAAACGTAATTTTAGAAAAATAAACTATTTGCATAAAACCCATCCTTTCACCTAAACCTGCAGTTTAGATTGGGAAAATTTCAAACGGAGTCGTGACACTTTAAGATTACATGACAACATACCAATCCAACACCTTATTAATATCTCCTGGAGAGACCTGGGATTAGATCAGGGCCATGGAAGGAAACAGGCATGGGAATTAATGACAAATTTAAGCTATTCTTTTGTAGTATAATTTCATCACTTCTACACAGAATACTGAATACTTTGAAAGCAAGATTTAATGGCTGCATTTCCTTCCACTTTTGCCACAGTCACGTTTTGGCTTAAGCATACCTAAAATAGTTCATTAAAAACAAGTCTCATTGCAGTGTCTACTGCAAGGGGTGAGATCCCAGGTCCTAACCCAGCCTGCTCCAGGATCTGTTTTGTTGTCTCTCAGACACGGAGAGATCCATCAGAAATTTGTTTTAACAGAAATTTGCAATGATGTAAATGATTCACCCAGTGTGCCTGCTCAGGACTGAAGAAAACCACTGCAGAGCAACAGCTCTTTGCAGTGAAGAGGTTGGGACCCTCCTCTACCTAGAAGCCCACCTGCCCAGACCGAGCTGACAGCATGCTGGGTTTGTGTTCAGCAGAGTTTTAAACAAGTTGACTTCAGATTTAAAACTAGACCAAAACAGTATCAACAAATGACCTTGCAACTTGCCTGCCATCTGAAACTCCTCTGGTAGTGTCTGTTCAATCTGCTGGGTCACCTGCTCGGCACATTCCCCAGGCACCAGGCCATTCACAGAGGACATACTGTGATTTTCTTGGCAATGCTGAGCACTCCCAGTTCCCGCCCAAGCAAACAGAAGCGGAGATGCTCAGCATCTCCCAGCAGCAGGAGATGCTGACCATCCCTAACACTGCAATGGCCAGTCACTCCACGGTATCTGAGGTTTCTCTAGCACGTGATTTTTACACCTTTTCTGATCAATGGTTATTCACTGTAAAGCAGTAATGACTTGCTCAGTTCTGCATAAAATAGAAAAACCATCCTGAATAAGGGAAGCTTACTGTGTGAAAAACAGGCTATGCAGAAATATCTTCAGTGGACAGGGAAAGGAAAAAAAGGAGGAGAAAATCGTGTCAATTGTTATTTACTTCTTGCTACTTCCAAAGCATATCAGAACAATACAAAAAACACGTTTTTGGAAGCAATGTAGACACTGAAATAAGACCATGGTCACAGAAGAAAACAGGCATGGGAAGTGAAGACGAACAGCACAGTTAGTCCTGGGATTCTGGAACAAAGACCTGGGAGACAAACACAGTGGCAAAAAATGAAGCTGTGAAATTCCCCTTTGATGCTATAGGCAAAGGTATAGAATGAGTGTCTAAAGAAAGAAAGAAGGTATTACAGACACGATCACATTAACAACATTGTGGTTTGGGTAGATGACAGAGAAATATAATGGGAAACAAGAAGGACTTGAAGAGGTTTAACTCACCAAATAATTTCCACTTCTAAACGTTCAGAACTGAACAATAAAAACCGGTTGGCCTAACAGACTTGTTTGCTGCAATAACTTCATGACAAATACAATGCTGATGTAAAAACCCAAAACTAAACCCCAACAACTTGAAGGCATGAAAGTTAAAAGATATTTCCAGAGTAAGCATTAAGAAATGCTGCAATAAACCACATACTGCCTTAAAACACACAGGATTCATAATTAAACTATATGTGATTCCAGGCAGGAGAGTTTTTGTTTCTTATTTGCTGTCATACATTTTAAAAGGAGAACCATGCTCAATATACTTGCCTATGGGAATTCAGTGTCACATTGATGTACCTTTCATTATTAAATTCTGATCTTAGCCAGGTTTCTGAAGGAAAAATACGCTTATATGATTAAACTGTGGGTATGTCTGGGTGAACCTGTCTACCTAATAACTTCTGAACCTAGTGACTGAAATCAGTATATTTTGAAAGTTGGGAGGACAGACATCAAAAGTAATTAAATGCCCCCCAAGTTTCATAAAAGCAGGCAGTGGGTATAGAAACTGATGCCCTGCATGCCTCAGCTATGGGAAAAACTGCAGTGAGAGCTGCACTGGAAAATTCCTGCAGGACAGACACCAGCAGCCAGACTGTGACCTGCTCCTGGCAGACAGCCTTGACACGTGCACTGTAGCAGGCTGCAGCTCATTCCCCAGGAAAATGAGGTTCATCCTGCCAGCCTGGCCAGCCGTCTGCACCCTCGCGTGATGCATTCCAGCCAGCTGCTCTCACCGTCACCCGGCTGCAAGTGCCCTTCACACACGTCTGGAGCCCTTGCCACAATCTCCCGCCTCCTGGTCCCTGTTGCTGACCCATCCATGGGGTTTGCTCTGGCTCTGCTCTTTTACTGGGTCCCTCCCTGGTACTCTGATTTTAGTCCCCCCGCTCCTGAGCAGCCTCTCTTCTTCCCCTCAGATCCTGAGGTACCTCTGCCTCACTGATTTGCTGACCTTTGGGCAGCTCTTTTCTTTTGCCTGATCGTAGGGTTCGGTCCTCTGACTCCTGCGGACAACCCACTTTGGTTCTAACTCCACTGATTTCACCTGCCACCAACACCAAACCTGGCAAATCTATGTCCATGTCTCGTGCTTCATCTCCCAAGCAGCCAGTTGCCCACAGTGACTCACACATCGTGCCGGAGTGAGACTAACTGCGTAAGGTTGGTCTCAGAACTCATTCTGAGGGCAGGTATGGCCTAAGGCAGTGGCTTCAAAAGACTGGGAGGATATTAATGTCTGTGCAGTTCAGCTACAAATCACAAATTTGCCTGAAAAGACTTCTGTAGTTCCAGGCTCTGTGACTCTACTGTGGCTTTGCAGTAACAAACTTTCACTGATGTGATTAACTCGGCATCAGTACCTCTGCAGTTGAACTGATAGAGGAAAATAAACTCAATAGCAGGAACTTGAATAATGTGATCAAAGTCCCTCAGGTTTCTGATTAATTGGCTCCAATGCCTAAGTGAACTACCAATTCCAGATTATACATAAAATATTAAAAGTAGTATGCAGTCACTTCAATAGATTAGTTCATAAGCAACATAAAATACTCCTCAGGAAAAAACTTTTCACTAGCCAGTTGCATTGCTGAGTATGTAGAACATTTCTGCAGTACATTCCAGACAACCAGTGTAGGGTGGGAAATAAAAAAATCATCTGTCATGCTACGATTGTTCTGGATCTGTAATCATTTTCAAGCCAGCAAATAAAAAGCTCTACCTTAACTAAAACACTCATTTCATTGTGGCACAAATCTAAGAACTTATCTATCTCCCTTGGCTCATTGTCATGTATCTTATAAAGACTGTCACTCATAATCTCTCTCTCTCTCTCGAATTTATTATGGTTTGTTTCTAAAGGAAAGTAAGCTCAACACTGAAATGCATTGTGTGTCTGAATTCCAAATTTTAGTCAGGGCTTTCTGTTCTATCAAAGAGACACAACTGACACAGCAGACCAGCTGTAAATTTACATTTCAGAACCTCTATCTTACATCAGAAAAATGTCAATTTTCAGGGAACAACATGAAGAGAAACCAAAAAGCTCAGCTCAAAATATTCCGTGGTTTCTCCCTCTATCGTACATACCTTCATTTTCAGTATTGGCTGGAACAGAATCAACTCCAAAGGGATGCCATGGCTGAAGATCGTCTAAGCTGAAGTCTCCATCCACTGGAAGAAGTTCAACTGTAGTCTTGGTTTCCGTCAATGAAGGCATGAGAGCATCATTTCCATAGCTGATTCTGGGTTCGCTGACCATATTGGCCAAAACATCATCAGAGTAGTTCTGCTCTTTCTGAAGTAATTCATCTGCAAGGAAATTTCAATGCAGAAGTTATCTGAAAGAGCCTGTATTTCACAGGACCTATCTTCTGTGAAATAATAATTCACTGTTGTGAGACTGTTTTTCTTATGATAAAGAAAAACATAAAGGCTTGGAATAGTCAAAACCCGTGATAAGCACTGCAGTTAAGTAAAGCACTTTTCTGAAACATCAGCCAGAATTGTCCAATACTGTTTCTTTACCCACATTTCCACCACATAACAGTTCACAGATCTGTGCTACACAGGTTCTTTGACTCTTCCTCACCACTTTTAAAGAAAGCATTAAACAACTCCCTTCAACTCAACACGTTGCCATAAGTCAACTGGTGAGAGGCCCACAGGGAGGAATGCCTGTAATTTCCCCTTCTTCTTAAATGCTCACTGCCAAAGCTCATTACAGCTCTTAAATCCTAAATCACCACAGCAATTACTGTATTAAATTAGGTTTGCTGTAATACACCAAAACTGAAGAAATATTGATTTTTTAACATATATAACTTCACCAAAACACCAAAGTAGTTATTTGTTAAAAAGTAGTAATAGACATCTGCAAGCAAATGATTGTACAAGCAATCAGGACCTAAAGTGGTGCAGTACTGTCTGTGTTATGAGGGGTTTTATTTCCTTGAAGCAAGGTGAGAACAATCAGAGCACTTTTCAGCTCCATCGACTGTACGGGACAGCTCAGCATTAAATATAAGCTTGGAGGTTGTGTGTGCTTCATCATTTCAATCCCTTCTGACATCAAAGTTCATCTACTCTCAGCAGAGGAAAGACATGGACCTGTTGGAACGAGTCCAGAGGAAGCCACAAAGTTCATCGGAGAGATGGAGCATCTCTCCTATGAAGACAGGCTGAGAGAGCTGGGGTTGTTCAGATGGGAGAAGAGAAAGCTCCAAGGAGAACTCACTGTGGCCTTTCAATAGTCAAATATTAAATTTATTAAACATAAGAAAGATGGGCCAAACTTTTTAGCAGGACTTTTGCGACAGGACAAGGGGTGGTGGTTTTAAACTGAAGGAGGGTCTATTTAGGCAAAATATAAGGAAGTTTTTTGCAATGAGGGTGGTGGTAGATGTCCCATTCCTGGAAACATCCAAGGCCAGGCTGGATGGAGTCTGAGCAGCCTGATCTAGTTGAAGATGTCCCTGATCACTGCAGAGGCGGCTGGACTAGAGGACCTTCAGAGGTCTCCTCCAACCCAAACCATTCTACAATTCTACTCTCCATTCCCCCCTTCACTGTCATTTGGTTTTGTAGGAGCAACACACTATTTTTAAGTACTTTGAGGGAACTTGGTGCACAAGAACATATTCAAGTGAGCAACTGCAGCAAAGGAGGTAAGTAACTGCTAATAATGCACCAATGTAATTAGTAAGCAGATGCCACAGAGCTAAATAGTTCATAACAGGAGACTGTAAAGGTTGTATTACTAGAGAGCGACTGGTTATGCACGTGAGCACACACAGAGCAGCTGATGGATGATACAACTTTTATTAAGACTGGTTTGTCTGCACTTCATTAAGGACCCCAGCTGTCACTGCTTCACACCCACATCTCAACCAGGCAGCAATTCAGGGACAGGAATCACCACTCTGCTGCTGGACCCTTAATAGCATTTATAGGGGCTCACTTATTTCCCAGCAGCATCAGTGATGAAGAGAATGTAAATTTCTATATACATTCTAGCTTTAGACCCCTCAATAAAATATTTTGAATGTTATTTTCCTCCCAACTGTACAGCAGGCCATAGCACCTCAGAAGCACAATGCACCATGCAGCTGCCCTCAGTAAAGGCCCTCACCAAGGCACAAGAATTAGACTGGCACTGCTTCAGGGCCTTTATCAACAATGATGTAACAGGGCTCTGCTCTTGAGATAGCTGATGCAACTCTCTGACACCCTATTTCTACAACACTAAATTCAAAACATCAAAAATAAACAAGAATTAACCTCAGCCCTGGGGCAAACGTGTTCTGAATACTGTAATATTATCTTTTAAAACAAAATTTCCTGTTTAAACAGCAATTACTTGAGCAGAAGGTAAGCCTAAAATGTGTAGAGAAAATTTAATTCTGTGATTTAATTTGTCCATTAGAATTACTTACTAAGACAGTATAGAAAGCCTACATCATAATGAATTGTTTTTCTCTTCATGTTAATTTTATTGAAAACAAAATTGTTATTTTATAAGATATCTACAAATCTTCAGCTTGGAAGGCAAATCTGATTTTTGTCTCCCCACTGCACTTACAGTAATCCTTTTTCAAATTAAACCATCTCCTTGTATCAGAGGAGAGACATGTGAAGCACCTTGATATTCTGAGCAGACACTGTATCACATGACAGGTGTGAATTTTCATTAGATAGGGATGAAGAGACATTATAAAAAAGAGCTGGATGTTAGTGGCCTGAGGGGGAAGTCTGATGTCCACGTGCCTTGAAGGGATCACAGCTGAGCACATTGTAATACCATATCATCATGGACTACAGGAGAGACTATCACAGTGCTGCTCAGCATCTTAGTACCTGCAAGTCTTACAAAAAACAGGAACTGAAGAGTTGTGGGGTGCAGCTCTCCTCGTTCCAACCATCCTGCCTGTCTCCAGAGGATGGTGTGAGGCACTGCAGAGAGATGCAGCCCGCACAGCAGTGGCAGGGAGTGATGTTTGGAGAGCTGTGCCCCAATCACCCCTTTGCCTTGGGCAGCGCCAATCCTGCACAATTCCTGTCCATTCCCTGCTGCTGCTGCACTCAGTGTTACGTGCAGAAAGCTTCCTGCCCTTCGAGAGGGACAAATGCTCATGGAGGGGAAGGAAGAACCTGAGGTCTGGCACTGGAGGAGCGGCACCAGGGCTGGCACAGCACTCGGGGGAGGCCACAGTGCAGGCACAGCTGGGCCTGCCAGGCTGACAGAGAGGGGCACCCAACTTCCACGATTATATCCAAACCCCTGGGGGGTGGGAGGAACTGCACACAAAGTCCCTCTCAGTGCTCCCAAGCAGGAGCATGTCGTTGCCAGCGCTCGCAGGCTCCGTTGTTTCCCACTCAGCTGCGGCGCAGAGCACGGACAGGAACTGACCTGCACAATAGCTCAAGTGAGGCAGGCAGATACTACAACCAGCAGATTATGATCGCATTCATTTTACAAGCGGGGAAACAATGGCCAAAATGAATCAAGCCCATCTGACAGGATGAATCAGACACCGAATGACAGTGAGAAATTGGAAGTGCCTGGCATAGACACTGTGAAGGAGTCCATCACACTGAGGCAGCTGTGTCTGCATTGAGTAAATGATTTGCAAACAATTGCTTCAATCTCTGAACTGCTAAAAAAAGTTTGCCTTAGGATTTCCAGTCATTGACACTAGCTGGCAAAGTCCCAGATCAATTTTTCAGTGTTGATTTTGTCGTGAGTATTGATGGCTACTTGAAACATCGGCGACGCTAAAGGAAAGCCATAGAGCACCACTGCTACTCATCAACACAGGTCTCCCTCCCTTCTGCTCAGCTACCAACTCAATTCCCCCACCCTGCAAAAGACAATTCTCTAAGCAGGGAGTACAGTCAGAGTTGGAGGCTAGGATGTGCATTCAAGACTGTTCCAAGGGTTTTATTTGTATGGTGAATATCTTATTATTAGTTGCTGGAAATAGAGAGATTCTAAGTTGCTCCTCAAAATTTCATCTCCCATCAAACCAACGGGACAAAAACCTCTATGACAATCTTCCTATAATAAATGTTTGTTGCTTGTCTAATTATCTCCTTGTAGTGCTCTGCTAAGCCTTGCCACTGAGAAGAATAAAGAGGACGTCCAAATCTTTTGTCCCTCTGAGAGCATGTGCTCAAAAGCATCCATGACCTTGGGAAAAACTCATGCTCAGTTGGGACCTCAAACCTCCCACCAGCTTTGAATTTGGTGTGAGGGTCCACAATTGCTGATTTTCCTCCAGGCACCCAAAATTCTCCTTCAGGCACCTAAGCCTTTTCTTTCTCAGGATGAGATAGGCTTTATTTCTGGTGCTTAATTAAAACGCTTACTGGACTTCTCATGATCTCTAAGCAAGTTTCACTCACTCTTGGGCTCACTGCAGGCATTTCCGCATGGGTCAATACTACTCAACAACAGCATCTAGAAAAACTGAAGTGAAATATGTTTAGGGAACTGGATAAAACATAATACCACTACAATTGCCTTCAAGACTATTGTCTAATCCCACAAAAGCAAAGAAGGAGCTGAAGAAAAGAAATGAAACTTCTTACAAAGTCTTCTGGTGGATGCTGGATTGTTAGAAGCCATTTGTCCACAACAGCCCTAGACCACAGTTCTATTTGTAAAGCTTTGCAATGAGCACTGTGCTAGGAAAGATACCACGACAAATGCCTAAAGAGGTGATGGAGTCTTGGAGTGACAAAAACCCTGCTGTGCTCTAACCTTGCCTACTTTTTACTGGCACACAACGTTATTTCTGATGTTGGACTCTGGGGCTACTTCCCAGCCCTTCATTGGCACAGCTATAATGATAGATATTTCATGTGGAACAGCGTCTCTTGCTTCCCTGGAACACCAGCTAACTTTCAAACCATAATTTTTATTTAGTTCCTAGTTTATTATTTAAAATTTCCCAAAATAATTATAATATTTGTTGTGTTTTGAAGGAGCTCATGAGAAGAAAAGCTCTGCAATCACTATTATGTGCAAGGCTTTTGAATTTACTTGAAAAGCAGCTTTAAAATTAGCACTTATAATTTTGTAAGTTCTATAAAGCAATCTAAGGTCTTAAACCAGATTAGAAACAAAGTGCACCCAAACCACCTATAATTAAGACTGATTAGGACACCACCAAATTACATGCCATAGTTTTGACCCAGCACAAAACCCCTTCTGTAAAATGCCATCTACATGATAGAACATATACTGATCCAACAAAGATGGGCTTGGAAACCAGCTCAAATAAATCGGTACAAATGCAGAGTTTTATTGTCTCATATTCATCATCAGTGACCCTTCAGTCTGAACTGAACATGTGTTTTTCCCAAAGTTAGTTGTTTTTGAGCATGTCCTTTCAATTTGGCAAAATTAAAAAAGTGTCAGCAACCTCCCTGTTCTTCTTAACAGCAGAAACTGGAGTGTCTGAGTCCCAGCCATGGCTTCCTTTGCACGGGCGGGCACACATGTTCCCTCATACCAGTCTGAAGGCACTTAAATGGTGCACGTGCTGCACGACACAATTAGGATTCACTAAAAACTCTGACACAAATGTTTATTACAGTGTGTGTGGTTAAGAGGCAACATGTTTAGCTGCAGGTTTCAGTCGTGTGCCTACTTTACAGGCTAATTCAATATGTCATATTGTCTTCTAAAGGAATTGCACTGAGACAATGCTGTCGGGTTTTAACTAACTTTGACTGTCTGCATCTTGTCAGCTATATGAATCAGAACTCCCCCAAACTGGTAAATATGAAAACAAGACCTCTGTGCCTCACTGCAGAGTGAAGCTCCACTGAATTTCAAGCATATTGTTATTCTAAGATGTTTTGCTACATCAGGCACTGTTAAGATCATAATGTTACACACTGCTAGGTGTCATAATTATAACATTACCGAGCCACAAAACACAATTATGTGGTATTCAGCGCTGAACTAATTCATTTGTATAGTACAAGTCAAATATAATTTAGAGAGCAACTCTGATGAGAACTTCATTGAAAGTGACCTGCCTACTGAAGGGTTTGAGAGGGGCTTTGTTGCCTGTAAGCTTTGAGGATGATGATAGGGGAGCGAGACGCTGAATCACTACTGTGAAATACTGGAAAAGAGCCCAACCTGCAATGCTCAGATCCACACTGACAGAGGAACATGACCACCCTATCAGATTCAAGTTTTGCCTCCTGGCCAGCTTGTGAAATTATGCTACAGGTGTTCTTATCTGGAAACTTTTACAGTGCAACATGTTTCCCCCTCAGGGTTAAAAGCAGACAGAAAGAGCAAGAACCATGGAAAACAGCATTTCATGTTTTTTATTTTCTCTCCTTTAGGGACATCACCACTAGGGCAAGAGCAAGTAGCAGCAGCAGCCCTCCACATTTTCGAAATTTCTTATGTGTGTGAAAATCTTTTTCAATAAGGTGAAAAGTCTTTGCCTTTTTCAAGTTCTCAGAAAAGGATCATTTAAGGTATCATGAAACAGTTGACCTAAGACATTTCTTCCTAGAAATCAGTAAGGGAATAAACATCCCATAGCTTTAGACAATACCTTGTTGGCTAAGAACCTAACTTTAGAAAACACGCATCTCAACTTCAGAATAGATGCAATAATTAGAACCATACTAAAAAGAACATGCTTATAATATATTTTTTAAAAAAATCACAACTTGAACACTTCCGTTTCTTTCCCATTTCTTGCCGCTTCTCCTCTTTTGGCATACGTGGATTTTGCTGTTTCCCAAATCACATCATTAAAACAACCCAAGTGAGTCTCATCCTGTCAGCAGGTACATGGAATAATGTTTCAGTTCAATTTTCCTTGCACGCTTTTTGTCTTAAATCATAAAAAGACCCCCAAAGATGTTTAACTTACATACTGAGCAATTGTCCTTTTGTACGTAGATCACAGGTTTTCTGGTAGTGAACAGTGTCCAAAGCTTGGATGATCCAATTCAGAAAAACATCTATTACCATGTAATGATTAATTTCAATATGACCTATGTGCCTTTTTTCATTAGAGATGGACTTCAATGCAAATTTAGTTTTGTACATGGCTATGCAATTACTGAGACCTCTGAGCAAAGGTTCATGAGAATTTCCACATTGCTTCGTCAAGGAAGAATCAGAATCACCCTCCACCCTTTTTACAGCCTGCTATGAAACTCAAGGTATGAAATTTTGTCTAATTTTCTAAGAAGGCTGCTATGACACTCTTTACCTCCAGTGACAGAACACTGTAATTACTACAGACCCATAGCTACCTAACAGCTACATGAATTAGTTATTAACTCAAATTAATATCAATATATGGCTATAGCTGTGTGCACATTTATAATTTTTTTAGTATTTCACAGTCAGTCATCTGATTAATGATTGCAATTCCCCCTCAGTTCAAAGCAGAGAGTATTAAAGGAAGCTTGTGGGACAAAATAAGTCCAAAACCAGAAGCTTGTGTCATCTTTGAGAGTTATTAAACTAATTAGGACTCTGCTCTTTTCGTTAAAATTTCATGCCTTTTTATCCATTTCTGTGGACCCCTCATTCAATTTGGTTAAATTAATAATATTATCTCAGAAAAATAATTCACAATTCACACCCTTAAAAGCTCTGGATTTTTATGTAGGGAAATCCTACTTTCATGTCATGGCACTCTTCTGCGTAAAAATCCTGAATGAAACATTTCGTACACTGAGCCCAATGTTTTCAACACTGGGATCATTCACTTCTAGTATGTAAAAAGTTCCTCTCCAAGTAAGCTATGGCAACAACCCAGTATTGAGGCAGGCAAGGAAAAATTAAAAAATACTTGGGGAAAAAATTGAATTGAAACTATACCATAATCAAGAACATGTATTGTATGTCATCATCCTGATCCACGTAAGGCACTGTGACAAATTCTCCAAGTTAAATTTAACTCCACATTTAATTCCAAATTAACATATCGTTAAGTGCTTCAAAATAGGGTGAAGATTCTAAATTAAAACAAATAAACAGCCCCACCAATCATCACTGATATTTCTGTCAGATGAATCAGCAATCATTATTCTTCCTCAGACTTGGGTGAAGTAGAAAAAGCCAAGTACATTTCCATCTTAAGTAGCTTATAAGGCTTATAAGTGAAACTGCTCTGCAAAAGAACATTTATATGAAGCACTACTACAGAATTTTATTGTCTTATTTTCTGAAAATAATTATTTACTTAAATCACTTATAAATTATTTATTGGTCTTATTTGCTGATAAAATAATCAGATTTATTTGCCAACCTTAAAATACACAGTAATATTACTATTATATTTATTTTGAGCATAAAACTCAAAACTGCAGTAGAACCTAAAACTCCACCACTTCCTAACACCTGAAAAAAGTCAGTTAGCCATCATTTTCCACAACCAAGGGTCAGAGTGGATGAATGTCACAGCAATTATTGATGTGTACTGAACTTGAAGGCAGTTTAGGAATCACTAAATAATCCATAAAAATATAAAAATTTAAACATTAATTTGTTGCTCCTGATACCCTTGGTCAAAAGACAACATTTTTTATTTGACTCATTTATAATAGTTT
Source organism: Myiotriccus ornatus (assembly GCA_036023395.1). Lineage (NCBI taxonomy): Eukaryota > Metazoa > Chordata > Aves > Passeriformes > Tyrannidae > Myiotriccus > Myiotriccus ornatus. The sequence goes on from JAYRBT010000001.1 coordinate 15,011,770, forward strand.
GAATCAGAATTCACCAAAACTGAATTGCTCCAGATAATATGTATTTTGCTTATTTATTAACTGCAGTTTTAGCATTTTATAGGCCAAATGTATCCTGGGTTGTCTGAGTATTCTAAAGAGATGCATTTATTAAAGTTAACAAATATATCTATGAAGTGGGATGTGACCTATTCTGATGGCTTTTATGCCAGTTTTTATATGCAGGATCTAAAACAAAGAAACAGAACAGAGCAAGAACTGGAACCTCACCTAGGCAGTATTATTCAGGAAAATGCATTTTTCAATTGAATTGGGTACATGGGAATCTCATGGCAGGAGAAAGCTGCACTGATGAAAGATTGCTTCATTTGTAACCCCATGTGCATGGGGACTGACAGGACATTACTGCAACTTCTCCTTCAATCCAGCCATTCTATAAAATCACATATCCTCAGTAATTCTTTTCTCTTTGTATCCCAATAGTAAGAGCTTGCCTAGCAAGACCACCACAGATCCTCTTGACCATAATAAGCACCTGTGAATTTCCACTCTGCACATCTGAAAAGAAAGCTATGCTTGAATAAAGCAGAACTTCGTACATTGCTGGTATCAGGGGCATATTTAGCCAGCCCCCTCAGTATACCTGCCCACAGAGATGCAGTTCAGACTTTAGTGTTTGCATTCCCCCAGATAACAATTCCAGAGACTTCTCTGGGGATGATGGCTGACATATTAAGCTCTGTAATATATCATATATAAGGCTATAATGCCTAGCTTCTGCAGACGGTCTGTAACTGGTTCTCACTGGACACTTGCAATTTGCCAGCATGTAAGAACTGAAATGATTACTTTGCTTCTTTCACGATCTAACACGTCCTGCTAGGAATCTGATCTTAGAGTGAATCACACAGAATGACACAACTGTGTTTCCAAAACAAGTTAACTGGGAAAAGAAAATCCATCATTTAACGGCACAAATGAAGCAGAAGATGCTGTTGGAGTGTCTGTGCTCCCACAATTTTGTGCTGTTTCGGTCAGTAGTTGTGGACACTGACACCCTTAATTTGATGAAGAATGACAGGAGGACAACTCATTTATGAATAAAATTATACATATATTTGGTGCATCAAGAAAATTTCTAATAACTCAGCATAACAACATTTCCATAAGCAGGCAATATTTTACCAAGCCAGAGCCTCCCCATCTGAACGGGAGCTATGTTTTCAGAAAGTCCAGTTCATCTCAGCTCACCTGCTCTCAGATCCTATTTGCAAGCTGGGCAACTGCAAGATGCTTTCATACATTTGTTATCTACCCAAAGAAAGGAATGACATCTTAACACTGGCACATTATGAACTAATTTATTAGCTCCTTACAGCACCATAATATAGAAGCAATTATCAAGAAATACTAACAAGAGAGGCTGAGAGAAAACATGCTGCTTCATAAAAGAGTCAAATCATACTTCAAAATTTTGGTACCACCACATGTTTTATCTGTAGCATCTTAAAAACAAGTCCTCCACCTTTTCACTTTCACTAAAGACACAACAGAGCACAAAATCAACTCAACTAGAAGTTTATGAGCAAATCTGCAGCTATGAAGTAATCCAGACCTATGCTGCTTTTAAAATCAAACATATCCGGTATACTGATCTAAAACAACACAAATTCAACATTTTCACATTAACTATAGCCCCACTACTAGCAGAAACAACGCTCTCCAAAACAGAATTTCTCGGTCTGTTGTCTTTATGACAACCGAAAATGACAAGTGAAATAACTGGAGATTTACAAGACAGTCCTGGCCAAATCCACATTTCCATGTATCCAATCAAACATGAAAAACCAGGAAAGAATACAACAATAATCAGCTGATTATTTTTCCACTGTGCACAAAGTCACCTGTAGACTCTTCCAGAGGGGTATTAAAGCAACTTGTGAAATGGACACAGCCTCAACCTGCTGCTGCTGTGTCCCCAGAGTGGTCTCGTGGTCATAAATTCCCTGTGGGACCTGAAGTGGGGATGACAACTTGCTATTTAAAGAGAAGTGTCTATGAAAAAGTACTTCAGGCTGGAGTAATGGAAAGGACATAGAATAAGGACTTCAAGAAGGACAGAGTGCTCTGTCCATTAGCTCCTGAAGAAAATCAAGGCAACACCTTTAAAGCTCCCCTGCTAAAGGTCGAACGGAAGATTTAAATACTCACTGAATTAGCAGATGCTTGGAAAATTAAAAAATTACTTTGTTTATAAACTACAAGTCCACAATTATTTTCAGAAATTCCTGGTCTTCAGTTGTAACACTTGGATCATGAGATCAGATTTCTTAGAGGTGCAAGTGAAACAGAACAGTGTTATTCAAAACAGAGGAAAATATTGTCTTAATAAAATTTATAAGACCTTTTTATTCTGATTAAATTTCTGAACTAGAAAACAAGATGTCCCACATCTTTCCCTGATGAAAAAGCCAACCCCCCCAAAAAAAGCCATGTGAAGCCATTTATCCTTTTCCCAGTATCTGTGAGCCTTGGAGGAAGCTGGTTCTTTTACTGGTTGAAGTCATGTTCACAATACTTATGAGATGGAAAGAGGGCTTGTGCACACAAAAATCAGGATTCACATCTTTTCTGAAGAACATTAGTGCCCATGACAGGACACAATAGACCATTTAGCTACAAAAGACGGGGAGGATACAGTACATTGCTAATGAAAAGCGCTTCAGAACATCAGTGTCAGTGAAGTGCATTTATATCTATTTTAATCATCTACAATTCTGTGCCTAATTATCTACGACAGTTAAATATTCTGGACAGAAAATAAGAGATGCTTAAAAGAGGAAAATGTTGGATCTATTTCCAGGATGTTTTTCCTTTTCTCCTAAGCTGCCACGAAGGACATATTTTAATAGCAAACAGAGCTGAGTCTTCAACCTGGAGAAGGAACTGAGGTTCTTCAGCATTTCTAAGCTCTTGAACAGTGCCCAGAATTTACAAAGAACTGTCATTCCAGCTGGCAAATATCTTTGCCCATTAAAATATAACACACTAAGGGAAGACAGTTCATTCACCTCAAAGGGCAAACTCCTGCACCCGGAGAAGAACTCCATGCATCAGGAAATGGTAGGGGCTGAGGAGCTGGAAACAGCTCAGTAGGGAATAGCCTGGGGTGGGCCCTACTAGGCACCAAGACATAGATAGATGTGGTGGAAAAGAAAGTGATCTCCTGGGCTTCACTAGGCAAAGCACTGCCAGCAGGTGGAGGGAGGTGAGCTGTTCCCTCTGCTCATCACTGGTGAGGTCACACCTGGAGTGCTGTGTCCAGTTCTGGGCTCCTCAGTACAAGAGGGACATGGACATGTTGGAGAGAGACCAGTGAGGGGCACAGAGTGACAAAATGACTGGAGCTCCTCTCCTGTGAGGAAAGACTGGGGAAGCTGGGACTGTTCAGCTGAGAGAAGAGAAGGCTCAGGGGGATCTCACCAATGAGTACAAATACCTAAAGAGTGCAAAGAAGACAAAGCTCTTTTGCATGGTGCCCGGTGACAGGACCAGAGCAATGGGCATGAACTGAAACACGGGAAGCTCCCTCTAAACAACAGCACTCTTAACTTGAGGATGACTAAGCACTGGCAGCTAGTTCTGGGTGGCCCTGTTTGAGCAGGGGGCTGGGATCAGATGATCTCCACAGGTTCCTTCCAACCTCAGTCATTCTGTCCTTTTGTGACATTGGCTGATTGCCTACATAAACAAAATACATCACCTTGCTCCAACAAACTGTATCTTACTATTTATGACATTTAAATAATTGTAAAAATATTTTATAGAGAATACAAAGTGGCAAAAGTGATGGCTTAGTAAAGACCACAAGTTTGTGATGCTTAAAGAAAAAAACAGCTCAAGTGTGTGTGTGTGTATATATATATATATATAAAACATACATATACACATATATGAAGTAGCCAAATGCTTTAAAAACCAATGTCCTTGGGTGGAGAAGGTCTTAATTGATTATCAGGCAGTCTACCTGAGCTGTATGTCTGTATTCAAGCATATAAAAATGTATTTTGCCATGTAAAGCTTAACACAGATTTCATTTGCTCATATGGGAGAACTCTGCTATCTTTAACCACTGACCCAGCAATTTATTTTTTGCTACAGCCCTAACAAACCATCTATTCAGCTGGATGCTATAGGCCTTCAAGGGAAAGATTAAAGGTAAACAGGCACTTCACAGAAAATTCAAATTTTTCTTTGAAAAGCTAAGGTTACTGGATACATACAAACATGCCAAACCAATTATGGGGAGAAAGCAAAGGCATAGTTAGTGCTGAAGTCACTCCAGGGTACCTGTGCAAATACACATTCTCTGAAGGCTGCTTCTGACTGCTTATTCCAGTTGCATTATCCTTATGGGCATACAGGACAGAGCAGAATGTCAGGAACAGGAAGTCTGTATGACACAGCACAGGCACACCAAACAGCCTCTTGAGAACTAGCAGGCAGGTTTTACAGAATCTTTGGCAAGACCTATACATAACGGAGCTACTTCCAGAAACACTGTTTAAAGTTTATTGAGAAACTTCTTTGTGGTGCAGAAACAGCCAACAAATCTCAATTGAAGACTTGCTGCCATGGAAAAATGTGCTGGTTTTAAAGAGATGAGGGTGGAAGTTCAATATGTATGGTTTGACAAAGATGACATTTCCTGGTGCCCAAAGTTGAACACCCTACTCAGTATTAGGTGGGTGCCTGGGGCAATTTAGAAATTACAATTCCACTGAACTCCAGAATGGCAGAAAGTATAAATCTTAAAAGGAATGGTCCAACCTGTCTCAGTTATGGATTTCTGTAACTACTGCAGCTGCACACTGGATTTACCTTGGCTGGATTAAGCATATTTGTCAACTGGTGCAAAACCCAACTGTCCCGAGAAGAACACCACTGATGATAATTCCTTATCTTTCGCTATGCCAGTTCACTGAATTTGGTCTGTCCCACTACACATAAATCCTAGAGTGTTAATTCATCTACCCATGCTTCAACAACACTATTTTACTTCACCAGAATAAAAAAAAAAGGCATTATAAGCACACTGATGTATGACATTATTTCATCAATCGACTGCTACCAGGACTTTTGCCTCTACTTCTAAGAGGAAGACTAGAACTGGGTCCCATGAAGTAGCCCAGAACTGCTAGAACCACACAAACAAAAACAAATTTCAAAAATTTTCTAGTCTAATTGAATCATAAGGTGATTACTTCTCTTACTTGGTATGAACTACACCATTCTGTACAATCTCATTTGAATACCCTTGGAAACCTTTCAACAGCCTTTTAACAAGCTACTGATACGTTAAATGTACGTCGACTTCCTTCATTATTCTGATATCTTGGTACGGTGACCCAACTTCAAATAAAGGTTCAGAAATCTTAAGCATTGCTTCAAGATCTTACATAGTTTTGAAAGTGGAATTCTTCCCTTCAGCTAAATCTCAAGACAAAAAGTACAAGGAAGAGTTACAGAAAAATGAGGCACTGAGAAGTCCCACTGCAGTCTGAAAGCCATTACTAATTAAATATTCCAAATGTAGTATTTTAAGGAAGAGGATGAAGACAACAAGTCACAAAAGAAATGGCACGAAATAGGACAGACACAGAACTCCTTTTTTGCAAAGCCCCCAAGGGCCTCTTTCAGTTTTGCAATATCAGCCCTCAAACCACAGTGGTGGTTGTTTTGGACTGTTAGCCTGCAACAAACAACTAATGCCCTCAAACTTCTTAAGGAGGAGAATGAATGGACAACAGCACCTCATTCAACTCATGGCAAGAAATGCAGAAAGGCTGTGGATGGACTACAGGTCAGAACCAGCAGCTAGAAACAAGAAATCACCGATTAGTCTAATAAATGCTGAAAGACCAGAGCCAGCGGAGGCAGCGCTAACTTGGCCCTCCACCAACAGGTATTGGGGCCTGATGGTTAAAGAGGAAGGGTTAAAAGAAAGCAAGTCTTCAGACACCTTTAGCCTGTAGACTGTCCTTTTTCTAAAAATACTTGCAAAAATCTTCCCAGGAAGTTGTAAAGCAAATGTCAAGAGGCATGTATTGTTCAAATGTCTTGTTCAGATTTTGTCTTGCTAGGCTGGAACACACAAATATTTGACCCACAGCACTCTGTATGAATCTGAAAGCAAGCAGTGATCTGGGGTCTGCCTGGGTTTGTACTCTCTTCTAGCTACATAATGTGAGTGTGGCATCCAGAACATGCTGCAGAAGAACAAGACAGGCAGAGTGGAACAGAATAATAAAATAACAATAGCTTGATTTTATTTGCCAAGGCACAGAAGAAGTCATATTCTTTTACTTACTGCTCATAACTGAGTATTTCTGATCTTAGGTAAAATACTGGTGTGGTATTAATACAGTGCTGAATATTTCATCAGTGGTGGGCTAGAAAGGATGAAGCCGAGGACATCAGTTTGGAAATGAGCAGCAAAGACAGAATTAAAAATTCAGTTCACTGCCTGCCCATGTGGCTGATGCACAAAGCTCTGACGTAGCTTCTGATTCAGAAGCTCTGCCTGCTGTGCCACTCCCAGCAATAAATTGCCTTTTACATACATGGATAAGCAGTCTAATCAAATAAGGATTTAAAGCAGGATGTGTTCAAAGGACCTGCTGATTTCTCTTAAAGCCTGATATTGCTCTCTCTGGGCTTCTATACATATTAAACAGTATACGAGATTTATCAGAGGGAAAAGGTGAGTACAAATACCTAGGTAGGCAAATACCTACAGTGTGCAAATAAATGTATCTTCTGAGATTTTTTGTGCCACTCTCCTATTCCTGGGGCATACTCCTGCTCGTGAGAACCCCCACTTAAAGCCAAGAACTACATCAGTTGCTGAGAGTGACCTGTTTTTTAGCACATTTGCATCACTGCCCCTTGAGAAATCACTTGCAGCCAGAATGCCAAATGGCCTCCTACCCAAATGACCTGCTTATGCTTTCCAAGCTTTGTCAGAACAGTCACGGTCAGACAGACCTTCTGCAGCTCTCATACTGGCCCTTTTTGACCTGCCCCAACATGAATAAAACACAGCCAGCAGCATCATTCCTCACACATCTGGAATTTGCTGCTACAATACGTGCCTGTCACCCTAGTGGGGCATTTGCACACTACACACTGGTCAAATGCTTAACAAGAAAATCCTCACTTTTAGAGCTGCTTTCTACCCTTGGGAATGCTGTGGGTCTTCCCACGTATCCAAGTACTCCTACAACAACACTCACTGTTAAAGCTGGTGGACATGAGCTGCTGATGAAAACCTGCAGATAAGGACTACAACTCTTAAATTTTACCCTGACTTCCTGCCACCATCTCTGCTGGATTTATGGAAATAACAAGAAAAGGCTGTTTTAAAAGGCATAAAAGCCTGCTTTTGACACAGAAGCTGAATTTCATGTTTTGGATTCTGCACCTTAAAAGCACGGCTGTAAACCTGCCTTTTGAGGCAGGAACTTCAAACACAGCCTGTATTTTTAAAGGGAACTTCAAATGTCCAACTGCTAGACTGCAATTTATCTGATCACCAAGCATTAATCAAAAAAATCTTCAGATTGTTGAAGAAAACATTCTCTACACAGCTTCTGTGCCCCAGGAATAACTCCAGAATCTACTTCATACAATTCAAATTCATTGCTCAGCAGAAAGACTTCAAATAGAATAGACAGGAGTTACAAGTGTGCACCTTATCTTCGAGCACATCTATCTTCCAGTGACAAAACACCACCTACTACTCATGGATACTACTACTTTGGCAACGGACTGTCAGGAAGACATAAGGGAAATTTTCATGTATTTCTAGTTCAGTTTCTTAAAAACAGAAAAAAATAAATTCCAAGACCTGAGATTCAAACTTGTCAATGACTGCTAAGGAGAAACTGTGCAAAACAAGTCTTAGTATCTCTGGCAGTGGGAAAAATCTAGTAAAAAACAGCACCTTATTAGATGTAAGAGGACTTAAACCCATCGTATAAATGTACAGCAAATTAGATCTCATTTATTTTCCTGCTCATAGAGTTACTTGTTCAATTTAGGAAAAAACTACCCTTGTCAGAGCTCTGCCTTGTAAAGCAAAGACTGTTCATTCCTCAAGATGAAAACAGTTCATGAAGAACTCTGCAGTAAAGAGTGGAACTAGAAACTCAAACTACAATGCACAGAGAAAATGAACTAAAATTATTTTCAACCATGTCTCCTTACATGTAATTTCTTAGTCAGACACTGTGTGTGTGAGATGTTCTTACCTAAGTTATTTTTCAACTTTTCTGCTGACTCAGAATTTCTAAGTCAATGGTTCTAACTAAAGGTATCTAGTGAAACATTTGTCTTTTTGATGAGATTGTAATATTTCTTGGGAATTCTACAAAGTGCAATTTCATTAGAATTTTACTTCTCCACAGATTCTGCAGCTGTAATAGATGTCCTTTTCCATAGGTTTAAAAAGAGCACAGAGACTTAGAAATTAAAAAATTTCAGAACAGAATTTGAATCAGGCTGATCAGTGCTCAAAACTAGGATAGTGTCTCCTTTAACAGATGGGAATGACCTCCACAAACTTTCATTAAAATCACCAGGTAAAACCAAGCATACAGACAATGTTACCAATGAGAAGAATGTTGATACTAAAAGACATCCCGCTTTTTTCTCATAACTGAGAACTATTTTATCTAGATCTGATATTTTACCCAGATCTGATAGTGGTTTAATTTGTGCTGCTTAGTAACTCCCAGTATGAGAACTTCATTTTCATTGCTTTAAACTTTGCAATGCTTTGAATAGTTTTTAGCACAGCCTAAAAAAAAATCAAGGTAGGAAAAAACTACTCAAGAGACTGTGACAGACGTCTTCTTTGAGGTTTCTTAGCTGCTCTCATCTTATTCGGGAAATAATACCCTGCTAATTTTAGGCTCTTTTTTCCCCCCAAAATTAGTATTACATTTGCGATTAGGAATGAGATTTTTGTAAACCACTCAGCAGTTAATAGACTTTTGCTCTCATGTCATTTCAAAGACTCTGAAATTCCCATTCCATTTTGGTATTTAGAAAGGAGAAGAAAATTTAGAAGAATGCTCTCACCAACAAGCATTAACATTACCGAGAATACAATAAATTGAAACTTGAAGTAAAAACCTCAAGGGAATGATAGCAGTGCGAAAGGAAAACAAACTGAGCATCTCAAAGACCTAACAGTATTGACATCTTCTTTGCTACAGAAATAATATGATTTCAAATCATCAATAAGATGTTGTTCCTCCCCCAATGACTCTACACTCACAGACTGAGACTGCTGATTGAGCCTTATTAATTGTGGACCATAGGAACACATGGGGGAAGGATAATTACTAAGCAGTTATCTTTTTGTTTCCTCCATGTCCCTTCCACAACTTCCTGATCTCATCCCCAGCCCTCTCAAGCTACCTCACAAGTAAAAGCACATCTCCTTCCTAACTTATGCTTTGGGCAAATGAATCCACTGCTACTCCCTGTCTGTCCCCTGCCTGTGTCCTAAATGCATCCTAATCCTGACTGCAGAGGCATGCCTCCCACCCTTTGTGTTTTAAAGAAATCAGTAATTTATTTAGTCAGCTGAGGCTGGTTATTTGTGAAACTAATCCACTACCTGCCATTCACACATCTTGTGAAAAATGCTGTTCCAAAAACAATGCCTGTCCCACCTCCCACCTTTACATTTAACCATGTGTTATTTTTCTTAAAGAGTCACATTAGCAATGTGGACCTGGAGGGAAGGAAAGGCTACTCTCCCTCACAGCTATGTGGTGTGACAGCGCTCAGGGAAGATGCAAACATGGGACTCTTGCTACTTGGTTCATCCACAGCCCAGCTCATGTGCTGGACATGTGGGAGAAGAGGAGATATCCACTTGCCCAACTAACCAAGCACTAAATGCATGACCATTAGGCTACTGTCAAGTTGATGCTTACAATTTTCTTGGGTGCTTGGGTCTGCAACCGGTTTTTTAGCTGTGGGATTTCCAAAACATCTACATCAGATGATGTAAACCCCTATCATGTAAATTAAGTATCCAAACCCAGAAAGGATTTGCTAAATCTCATCATCAAGAGCTATATCCCTGTAGCATGCAGGCTCCAAATGTCAGTGAACATATTTCAGGGAAGGCATTTACAACGATGTGATGACGCCACTGCGTGTGTTATACAGGATTTGTATTCCAAACGTTCATTATAATTTAATTTAAAATTTAAGAACATTGGCAAGTTTACTCTATCAGTAGAAAAAATTAGATCATGTGGTTTAGCTTTTGGTGGTAATTTCTCATCACAAAAATCTATTCCTTATTCCACATTAATAGTTTGCATACCGACTTCATCCTGGATCTCCTCTGCCACAGCAGGCACGTTGTAGAGGAAGGAGAGAGACTGGTTCATGCGTTCATATATCACACGTAGATGTGTCATAACCTATGGAAACAAACATATTTTAAGGAGAGGAATACTACGGATAATTTGACATTATCACAAATTTTATAGGTTATAGAAAGCAAGCTTTTTTTTACTTGTTCTGTGCATATGATTTCAGTATGCTCTCTGTACTGAAACTGTCAAATCCATTACAAAATTCACCTCTCTCCTACAGCTGCCACAAAAAATAGCTTGTAGATGCTCTTCCACAGCAACTACCTGAAATCCCATGGGAATGCAGTTATTTAAAGTAGGGATTTACATTTGCTATGGGGCAGAGCATGTACACAAGCAGCTGTTGTGGCAGAAATCCACAGCTTCATTCATCTTTCAACGCCATTTACATTTGCCGGTACCCTTAAGTCTTCACAGAACACGCAAACCGAGTGAGGTGCAATGAGTGCTGCATCAAAGTGTTTCGGTTGTTTGGTTCTATTCATTTATTTATTAATTTATTAAATCCCAATATTGCAAAAAGAAACAGCTCTCTGGGAAGAAAAAAAATAAAAGCTTTGTAAAAACATTTGCCAGCATTTTTAGCTGAAAACAAAAATATTTCTATCCAGAAGCATTACTGCATTGCCTCATGTGATTGTATCTCTATTGCCTCAGGTGCCCTCACGTTGCTACGGGTTGAGTCACGACATCACATGATAAATGCTCCCTCAGGGTACCCTCCATAAGTATCACCTGTCTTCAGTAGAAAGAGAATTAGAGGTGCATTTTAAAAGATTTAGAAGGCTGACAGGGTAATTAGGCCTAAAAAGGAAAATGGGTTGCAGAAAGCGATTTTGATGAAACAATGATATGATTTCTTCAAATCCAAATACAGTATTTATGGTTTTGAACAAAATATTTTGTTTTTCATTTTCCACTGGAAAAAAACCTTCACAAACAGATCCTCCAGTCTGTATTTCCCAACCTTCTGACCAATTCAAGAAACAAAGATGCTGTACCAATACTCGTTCCTATAACGACATACTAAGCAACACATTTCACTTCTTGTTTTAAATATCAGTTTCCATTCTCCTGTGCTGCCACACAACCAGCACTGGATTTTGCTATTAAGCAATCCAGTGACTTAGAAACTAAGTCACGTTAGATGCTTTAGACAAGACAAAGGCAACAGTCACAGCAGAAGACAGTTGGAAGGGTGCATTTCTAACTCCAGCCGTTTCAAGGCAGCACGATCTGATTGTACACATCTGGCTGAAATAGATGTTTGAGAAATCTAATCTGCCATTCAGGGAAGTACATGGTTTTGGCTTTTAGCAATACCAGTCAGTTCAAAAACTGAGGCTGGAACAGTGCCTGCCATTGAATCCTGCAGAGGGAACAGCACCAGATTCCACAGATTACAGCACACTGTTCTTACAGCTTATCCATTGTGCCTTCAATTTTAATTGCTGTTTTGAAAGCCAGCTACATCTTCAGTCTTGGGGGTTTTGTTTTTTTTGCTTTCTTACCCTCCATGATTTATGAAGACAACATAAAAGCTGCTCCAAAACATACACATTGAGGACTGCAGTAACATTCAGCAGTTAAAATGCCATGAACTACAGTGTCTATTTTAAAAGAACACATTAAACTCAAGTGCATTGCAGTAATCACATTTATAGACTTTACAAGTACCTCTGCAATGACTGTAGAAAGGTTGGTCACAGTCAGATGGCTACAGGACTTCTTGTTCTGCCACTTCAGCTGAGGGAAGCACAACCATGTGTGTTTGCTAAATCTACTACTGACGTTTTCCCAGAGGTATTATTTACTAAAGCATTAATGAAGGCTCTCGGCATTAATGCTCTAAAAGGCTCCTCAGGAAATGCCCATGACTGACTCACTGTCTGGATAGACAAAAAACCTGTTTTCTGGTTCTTCTCAGAAGAAAAATCATACCCACACTACTATATCTCTTTGCCCTAATCTTCTGATGGAGAGCAGATGGTTTTTGACTGCATATAGAGCTGTCCACAGAAAGGAGTCGGGTAGTTTGTAAAAAACAGCTCATCAGAAATTTCCCAGTGGTTATGAACAAACACTAACCCTCAGTGGGGATTACCTGAGATCTGATTTGGGCAGCTTTCTTTGGGTCTACCATGCGGACGTGTTCAAAGTGTTTGAGGGTGTGCTGTCTGTCCTTCTGCTCAGCACGCACGTACTTCTTCAGCATGTTGAACACGTGACGAGGCTACAGGAAAGAAATAGGGGGAAAAAAACATCAGTTTAGAACAGCACATATTTTAGTTCCTTGCACTGGACCTTCACCACCACCAGGCAAAGTCCTCTCAGAAGATCTGCTGAAACCTGGACTCCGCTGGAAGCATTTGAAGGATTCTCCAAGTGTGGTCTACTATGCTGGATACTCAACCAACGTCAACATCTCTCAACTACAGTTAAACTTTAGCAACAAAAAAATTACAGCTGGTAATTATAAACAGTAAACAGAAAGTGCATGTTCAGATTTGAACCAGAAAGTAACCTGCCCAACTGCTGCATGGAAGACCACATGAAAGCACTACTAAGCCAAGGAATGTTCTGCTCTACTCCGAACTGGTGTGTTCAGCCTGGAGGAGACTGAAGGCATTGCAGTTATAGCTTCCTTGTGCAGGGAAGTGGAGAGACAAGCACTGATCTCTTCCGTGTAGTGACCAGTGACAGGACCCAAAGGAACGACTTCAAACTGAGTCAGGGGAGCTTTAGGTTGGGTATCAGGAAAAGGTTCTTCGTGCAGAGGGTGGTTGGGAGAGGCTCCCCAGGGAAGTGGTCACAGCACCAAGCCTGACAGAGTTCAAGAAGTGTTTGCACAATGCTCTCAGGCACATGGTGTATCTTGGGGTGTGTCGTGCGCAGGGCCAGGAGTTGGACTTGGTGACTCTTGCGGGTCCCTTCCAACTCAGGATATTCTGTGATTCTCTGAATAATCACAAGACTTGACTGCAAAGCTTTTAAGAAGGAAAAAAAAAATCAAGATGCTCCTGCCCCGTCACTATTGCCACTTCCCCAGGGAGAAAACAAAGAGGAAAGGAACCACTGGGCTGAGATACAGAACATACACATCCAGAACACTCAGCTGACTGAAAAGCCTAAGAAAAGACCCTTTTGGTCTTCTGAAGTTTCTCAGCTTAGGTGCCAGAGCTTGTAAAAATCTTAAGCCTATGTTTATATTGCAAGTGATTTTAATTAGTAAAAGCTATTAAATATATGCCTTAAGGCATATAATTGAATACAATGACAAGGTGTGTAGCTGAAGGGAACTTGAAAATATACACAGACTGATGACAGAACAGTGAAGGTTAAGATGAGTATTCCTGTGTACTTTCCTGCTCTGCACAATAACAGAGTGCCAAATCAGGAAGTGTTCTCCAGCATCCAGCTAAGACATTCATTTTTAACTCAAAGTTTATGATGGATTCTGGAAATCGACACCCGCTTCCTCCATTCCCACTTGTGGTGCTGCGCTTGTGCATCCTACCTGAAGGTGCTGAGCAGTGAGAAGACAAGGAAAGGTGACCTTACTGTGCAGCAGATTAAAGAACGAGCAGAAGTGGTGGACAGCTGGTCTGGGCACTGGCAGTGACACAGGGAAGAGCGTGTGGAAGTGACAAAACGAGTGTCAGAGGCTCTGTGCACAGCTTTCCAAAGCAGGAAGAACTGTGGGCGAAGCTGAAGTTTTAAGACTTAGATCCATGGACAAATATAGAGCCTAAACTAATTTAACATTTACATGAGAAATTAATGCTAAGCTAGGGAGCTCAAAGATTTTAAAAACCCTTCAAGTTTAAGAGAAGCAACAGATTTAAACGTCTGAGGAAAGTAGACCAAAGGTTATTTGCAGAAGATCTGTCAGACAGAAATAGAGAGATATGAAGCCATCTCCTGCCAGAGAATTAAATTTTGTGGCTCCATGACAGAAAATTCACTCATGAGGAAAGTAACTCCAAGCTCCCAAAGCCAAGTACCCTTGGATGATGCTGCAAAAAACTGTGGACAAATGCTGGAAAGTGAGTAATCCTCATAATGTTGTGGTATCAGCCAAACAACTGAAATGCCAACTCTAAAGCTTTATAGAAATGAGGGCTAGAAGACCAGAAAGTTTAACAAGAAGAAGAGAATTCTGAAGACAGAAGTTTTTGTTACCTTTCCTGGTAATTCAGCTTTCCCTGCCCCCAAGACACATCAAGGTAACTGGTTCGGGCAGATTGGAGAGAAAATGATTAATTTCTATTTTTTTAAGAGATATTCCAAATTAAGTATCATGTTTAAAACCAGAAGAGAATAGCTTTTGTTTTCCTAGAGTGTGTTTGCATTCACTGCAATATGTCAATGAAACTTAACAAGCAGCTTGTTAGTAGGGCAACAATCTTGAAAACACCTGTCAAATACCACTAACAGCAGTAGTCACTTGGGTACCAGGCCCAAGCAGCCCACCGTAAGTGCCTTTAATAACACTGAGAAATGTCCAAAAATTATCACTATAAAGGAGAAATGAATGCACGCCTCTAGCATGTCTGGCCAAGAAATCTTCCTGAGATGGCAGCAGAAATCCATAATTCAAGTTTAGGACAATGCAGAAAGAATATTAAATATGAAGTGTTTCCTTACAGAAGCAGAGACTGCTTTTTCTCAAGCAGAAAAAAAACCCAAAACACTAGAAACTTGCTGTGGGTAGGAATATAAACCTAGAGAGTTTGTGCTTTGTTTTTGTAACTGTCCATATGTATGTTTTAAACGCTGATCTCACATGGCCTAAAAGCTTGTGACATTGCTCATTGCTTTGCATACCCCAGTGTGGCAGCTACCACAAACAAGGACCACATTCTACAGCTGAATGTAACTTAGAAAGCAAAAAAATATGAAAAAAATTAATTGATTGTTTTCTTCTTAGTGCTGAGAACCATAAGACCTACTGCTGCTTGCAAAGTTTTAACTAATTCCTGGATCAGCAAAAGAACCTCACCTCAAGTCCTACCTCTGGATTGTACTTCATACATATTTTCTTTTAAATGTCATTATTGAGTGAACTGGTTCTGTTTTAAAATCACAGACACTTTTTCCAGAGACACTTTCAGCAGGATTCGCCCCAAAATCTAATACACCAAGCAGAGATGTGAATTCCTGTGATGGTCAATTCCTGTGAGGGACCACAAGGAACAGCCAAGGTCAAGCACAGAGGTGGGGAAAGGCACCACAGGCTGAAGAGATGCAGTCAGACCCTGTGTGTGAAGCCATTATATTCACAGCCCTCTATTACTTCGACCCTGGCCCAGAACCTTCAGACTAAATTATAAATGAAAGCTATGCTATTATCAGCTAAATTAAGTTCCCAAGGCCTCAGCTCTGACATTGTCTGTGGCAGAAGAACAAACGGCTGACACATCTCTGGACCAGCCTGGCACGGCTTGCTCCTCATAAATAATGTACCGACCACCAAACTTCATTAAAAAATTCTGGGTCTAGCACTCGAAATGCTGCTGCATTTTTTGCCAGGGTGTGCTTAATAAAAAAAAATTTCACAGACAAACCAACTTGGATCAGCCACCAGGGGCTACCTAAGCCTCATGAAGTAATTCCACTATTTTCAGTGGTTTGTGCCTGTTTTGTTCGGTTGTTTCCTTTTTATTTTTTTCCCAGTCTTCCTCTGAAAGCAGCCAGGATACCACTGATGATGCTGATGACTGTGATTTAGTGGCCAGCGACTTCCTAAGCAACAGGATACAGCACCACACCAAAATGCATTTTATTTCATTAGCAGTGCTGTTCACTTGGGAATAACACTGGCTACGGAGTACTCCAAAAAACTGCACTGGCTGGCAAGAAGCTTAAATTCAGCGTCAAGGCACACAGTCACTATGCAGGCAAATGCAGAAAAAAGAGACACAAACACACGGGTGCAGGTGTGCGGTGTCCAATCCAGGATGAAGCAGTGTGAATGCCACCATCATGTGCTTCCAGCTATTTTAGGCACACACTGTCACGCCACTTGCTCCCATGAAACTCATTTCAAAGCTCCCCTTTTCTCAGCATTTTCAAACACTTGCCTTTTACCTAAAACAGCACAGATCGATCGTAGCCCTTTTACGAGTTATCCTGATAGCCTAGCAGATGTACTCATGTCTGCAGGTAATTTAGCTGTCAGTTTAAAATCCTATTTACGCTAGAGAATGTTGTCAAAATATTATTTTATATAGTTTTCACGAGTATGTTGGGACTTGCATGCATTCAACACATTTGGTGCAAAGAGGACAGGTTCACAGACTATGCATGTGGGCTATGGAGACTACCTAGGCTGACAACGCACCACTAAAAACTGATTTTCTACATAAAACTGCAGAGAATATGCCTTGTCTCTTATTTGGAAGACCATTCTTTCTGCGATTTTATATGTATATGTGTATATGTGCCAGGGCATAGGTACCCACACTGCAACTCCCTGCTTTGAAAGCTCAACCAGGCATTCCTGAAGCTGGTTATCAGGTTTTCAGCTGCACAGGGCACAAGCCAAACGGAACAGAAAACGCTGATGGCTCCTTAGCTACCTGGTGGCAAGTTCCAGACCCACTGACTCTGTAATCCAATGTCTTTATTTCAGGTGGCATCAGCACTGAGATAAGGTCACTCCCATAAAGGAATCACACAGGAGATCTGAAATGCCCCAAACCTAATTTTTAGCAAGTTACATATACACAGGCACTTATAAATATGAATATAGAACCACGCAGATGCCCTTCCCCACAATGATCTCTACACTGCTCCTGGTCTACTACTTCAGATTTTCAGGGAGTGATGAAACAGCACAGTTTCACTGAGCTTGGAAAATGAAAACACAAAATACAGTTTGCATTGCTAAAATCTAACTTAGACTCTCCTCAAGGAAATCCAAAATACTACAGAGAAACCACATAAAAATCAAAGCACTTCTGTGTATTGAAAATACAACTTCCAGGCTCTGTGCCACGGAACTTTCATAGGAAATTCTGAGCTGGCTTGTCATTTTTGATCAAAATTCGCTCTAAATCAGAGAGGAAAGTTTCACAGTGCTGTACTGTGCTACTTAATCTTGCCTTTAGAGAAAAATCAATCAGAATTTTCTGATTACTGCTCCTGCAGCGTGCAACAATTGCTTCTTTTCATTCACTATTAGGAATACCTTGTGCACCATATTCAGTATGTTTTACCTGCTATGTTATTGACTAGCAGGTCATGTTTCACACAAGAGTAACTCTAGGAACATTCAAGAAAGGCTGGACAGGATGAATGCAAGACTTTTACTCGTGGGCAAGACAACTAAACCCCTATCCAGGTACCTGTCTTGTGGAATTAAAGATGCTTTCTCATGATTTCTGCTAATTTATAACAAAACATGTCACCTCACAAATCACAAACACAGGGCTACATTGGTACCTAAAACTTCCATTTGCCTCCCCTGACAAGGACTTTTCCTGTGGCCAAATGAAATGAAACCAGTATTTTATTCAATATATTATTTGCTTTTCATTTACAGATTAAGATAAATTTTGTTTCTGCTCACTCTTTTAAAATACTTAATTCCAGATATAACAAACCTCACAGGGTTTAAAACACGACACTCTGGATTTAGCCACCTAGAAGGTTCAGAAGGTGTTGGAAAATGGAGTTAGGTGACCATGTTTGTTGAAATATGACTTGGTTTAAAATGAGAGCTGAAATCCATGCTATTTCACAAAAATCCTGCAAAGTTAAGTGTATGTGCGAAATTCCACAGCTGGAAGTTTATGGATTTGGAGGAGCAGAGCTAAAGGGTGGAGTATTAGAGCTGGACTGTTCTTTCCTGCTGCACAGGAGGATTTTTATCACTAGATCAGCAGCAGTGCTTTGGCCTCCTTCCAACTGCATATTTCCACAGCAACCTTGTTGGACTCAGGAAGGGGTTTGATCTTCCCAAACACTGAGGCACTGAGCATGGGCCCCTATGCAGATTCCTCTTCCCTAACCAAATAGCCAAACTTGACTAGTTTCAACATGTGCTGTGCTCTCTCGTGAACAGAAACTGCTCCCACAGCACAACGGTACCAGAGCAAATTCTGAAGAAAAAAACCAAAACCAAACACATGGAAAAAATTCTAATGTATTAATGTACATGCTAGGGTTGGTCTTAATGATCCTGCTCTGTTCAGCAAGAATTTACATTTCAGTAACATACTAGTGAATTAGAAGAGAAGCATTTAAAGCTGATTTTAATGATTAAATGCTCGCTTTAATCTATGCGCAAAGTAAGGAGGCTAATTAATTACCTTTCAAAGTTTTCCTGTATGTTTTCCTTCTCTGAAACCCTTTATTTCATCACTAGGAGCCGGATTTCTTTTCTGCTTCTCTTTGTCCCCCACCACCAGCTTCCCACGGAGAATGTGCCTCTCTTACCAACAAAGATTAAAAGGGAGACATAAATCCACCAAAATTTGACATGCACGTGAAAGAGGGAATACAAGCAAATTACAGAATCAATCTCCTCACAGAGAATGATGGATTTGAATTCCCCCATTTAACTTGCAAAATGAAGGGGAAAATTTCCAACTGTTTAAAAAACTAGAGGCATATTGCTTCCAGCTGCCACTAATCCTCCTTTTCTGTAGTAAGCCCATCAAGCAGGATGAAACAATACAGTATTTTGACACTGGATACTGAACAGCTGCACCCCATTTTCAAAGGCAACAAAGTAGAGCAGCACAGCTAAGCTGGATCAGGAATCAAGGATGGGATCAAATTTTAAGTTTCTGGGCAGCCTGCATGACAGTGCTTCTGAGAACAGGAGTACAAATATTTGGTTTTGCTCAAATTTATTTTCTCGTAGACCTCGAAGCTATGCAATTTCCACTCTTTGTGCTCCCTGCCTCCCTTGCTGCCTGGACTGGTACTCTGAGGCACACCTCTGACACTGGCACTGGGCAATCCTCCATGTAACACAGGAAAAAAACCTTCAGTTACAGTTTTTGATCTGGTACAGAAGCTATCCATAAAGGATTCACAGACTTATGTATTTTAGGTAGAACAGCACTGAAAACAGCTGAGTTGCTAGGCAAGAATGTACTGACTACCCTACTGTCCCAAAACAAGGATCCTCCTAGTCCCATATCCTGCTATTCTACAAGGAAAGCCTCTTCCAAAGGAGGAAGTAACTGATGACTCTTCTCCTCACACAATCTTCCAGGTTCCCTCTGTCCATAGCTCAGGGACTTCCCCAGACAGAGAATTTTCTCTTCAGCTCCCCTGAAGAGAAACAACCCCTTGAACACAAGCACCACATAATCTGTGCACATGGAGAAAACAGGAGGTCTCAGCAGGTCAAGGATTTCATCACTCATGGGGAACCATGTATCACATCCATGATCAGTCTGATGACACCAGGAGTGCCAGACTCACTGCACACATATGGAAACTGATCTGCAGGCAAGGAGTGGTCATGGCTTTCTAGACATCCAAGAATAAAATGAAATCCTGCTGTTTCAAGTGGCCTGCCAGAAGTCCAATAAATCTTGGGAGATGTTCAAATTCAAGTACAAGGCAATAGGTCCAAGTTATTAAACAGCACATGGGAAATGCCTCTTTGCACACACACACACACACCTACACACCTATGTATATATATCCATACACACCAGACTCAGGGTAACCCTCCTGGCTGTGTGCAACACTTCAATAAAAAAGCCTAACTTATTTTTTAATTTAAAACCAGATTCTGTCCTTACAACTCTAGAGAAAGAGCCTCCATCACTTTAAATATTGAGAATCTACTTTTGTAGTAAACATACCAATAGCAAACTGTGTAACTTCGAGGCTGTGAAAAGGGGTTTGAACTGCTAGAGCAAAATATAGCTAGGCTATCAGAGCTGAATTTTCCATTAATCCCATTTTCTCTTTGGCAAGGCAGGCAAAGATTGGATTCAGAGCGTATTCAGATTTCTGGCTCCGTATCTGCAAAGCAGTAAGTGGACTGGATTAACTCATTAGGCCATTCAGCTATCATCAATCACTCCCCAGGTTTCATCCTCACAATACAACCAGACAAATACTCCTCCTGAATTCAAGGTCAGTGTTTTCATGGGCTTTGACCCACACCTGACCAGCAGTTCAGGGGCACACACCTCAACTGTCAGCAGCTACAGAGCACACAACCAAAAAATGCCAAGGCAAGGACATGACCATCAGCACAACCGACTAAGCACTTGTTAAAAGATACTATTTTCTAAACTGTTCACCCCTGTTAGTTTTGAGATGAGTCCCCATTTGGTAGCACCTTCAGCTCATGTTACATCTGTGCTTGCTGCCTGCTTCTTTCAGAATTATTAGCTTTTGCAGGATATATATAGGATATATACTCAATATAGGATGCACCTCAGTCTTTCAAACAGTACCTTCACAACTTCTACTGGAGTCATGTATCAAGCCATGCTCTTTGACACAGCCTTACAGGCCTGGTGGCTCTCCCTCTGACCCAGGAAATGTATCATTAATTTTCATGTCCTGGGAGCTGACTACAAGCAGCACAAGCACAAAATGCAAGTTCTTGTGGTCCCAAAGTCAATGTTAACATTTTTGTCCCTTAGACTTCTGCAGCTGAAGTTCACTTTGTATTGTCTGCATTCCATAAGTATGAAAGGCTGAGTTCCCCTGTGCTAGGAATGAAGTAGCACCTTTCTGGCAGCTCTAGAGATCGTTCTGCTCTTATGTGTGGTCCCCGTCATCCTCTTCCACAACCCAGTGGAAGATCCAGTTTCCTAAAGGAACCTGCATTAGCTTCTAACTTGCTTATCTGTCCCCTGATGAGCCCAAGCCCTTCACAACACTGTGGTCAGAGGTTATAATAAGCAAATCACGCTCAGGTCAGATAACATCCTCTACCGATTTCATACAGAATAGCTTCATCTTCCACAAATTACTGTACTGCAAAATACACATTAACTCTTCACACAACTACCATGAAGTTTTCCAATGACACTTTTACCCAAGTAAAAGATTTCCCTTTGACTTGGCATACATGGTAAAAACAACCGATTTTTGCACCATGGGGTGGAGAAAAGAATTCAAGGATGATGATGATAAAGAACTAAAATGATGATCACTTTTCCATGCTCACCAAATATGCAGGTTTCTCTGCAGAAGGAAATTCACTTAAAATACATAATTTAATCAGGTTAGTCATATTGATGTAATTCCCTGTGAGGCCAAACTCACTAAAAGACTCAGCAATGTAACAATGTTTTTCACATCTAGGAAGTGTTCAAGGTGAGAGGTATATAAAACATTTTACTGCTCTTCCAGTGTGCAGATTCTCTTCCTCTGGAGTTCTCTGACCAGTTATTGTGGTATTGAACACAAGCATCAGAGATATGGAGTCACTAAAAATTCCATGCAATCCTCATTCTGACCTTAAATGTTTACACCCACCAAAAGGCATCACATCCAAATCAGACAACTTTGAATTGCTAGTGTGTGTCTTCACGCCATCCAACAATCCTCAGAAGGGTCCTTCACCAAACACTTCAACAGTTCAACAAACAAAAAAGAAAATCACAACCACCCTCATCTTTAAGCTCCATGTTGACATCTCACTGTGTATCACTTGGAGGGACACTTCATCCTTCTCCTGCAGGATCTGTGAACAGCTACAGTTTCTGAGAGCCAAATCACTTCCACATCATTTGCTTAACTACCTTTAGGTATGCATCTATCCATCTGTAGGTATATATGTACAGGGGTGCTTGTGTCTGCATTTATGCAAACTAAGTGACTGCTGTAGCAGCTCTTGCACGGGAGACACACACTCCCTGCTCCATAGCTGGACTGCACTGGGCACACCTCCTTTTCCCCCAGGAGTGATCCCCACAGTGATTTTGAACAGCTGCAGAGGTTGTGGTATCACACTTACCCTGGGTGGCACAGTCTGCAGGGCTGTGATGTAGTTCTCCAGAGCAATGCGGCGACGGTCATTCAGCATCGCTTCCACCCGGGCCATGTGAGTCTCCACCAGCTGCTGTCTTTCATTTGCTGCTTCTTGTTCCAGAGATTCCACTTTCTCCTGGAAATGCTGAAAAAAACATCCATCACAACAGAAACAGTGAAGACATCAGCAGAGAGCAGAAGACATGAGCAGAGCACCTCTGTCTGCAAACAACCAAAATCCTTCCCCATGTCAATCTGGTCTGGCTCCCAGGAACTCTGCCCTGAATGCACCTTTTACTGATTTCAGTGGGAATTGCAATGCCCTGTATTAACGAACATCTGGTCATATTTTATTAATCTAATAATAAAATAAAATATCCCTGACACGTTCAGGAATCCTTTGTTTGTCTCAAGACAAAGGTTCAGCACTAGAGAATTGTGCCCAGAGCAGGAAGGACTTTGACAAGTGTACACCTCTGCCATCATGACCTCATGAGTAAACCTGTATGGGGAGAGGAAAATGTCCAACCTGAACACAGTCACAATAATTTCCTTATAAACTAGTCACCAGGAAGAAAACCTGAGCCCAAACTTACTCCAACAGAGGAAAAGACTGACTGGGTAATACGCACAGAGAGCAAAGCTGCAGGATCTAATGTGCAAACCAATCTGGTTCTGAATGTTTCCTTTTTATAGTTCTGCCCTGAAATCATTCCAGCAGTACTGAATAATATCTGAAATTGGGATTCAAGTAGTGTCTGGCTTGTCAGAATTTTTGAATTATAGTCTAATTTTGGACAAAATAATTTTTGGCTGAGGGTTTCTTTCAGATAAAACTGATGGTGATCCCTTCCTTAAATCACATTTTCCATCTCTGCTTTGAGCTTAGGTCCTGCAGCTCGTACTAGTTTATCACGGCTTAAATTTTGACAGGACCCTGCAGGAACCAAGTTTTCAGTTCTCACTGAAGGCATATCTAAACTCAAGTGAAATTCTACCCCTCTGTGCAGTCATGAGTCCTGCACTGCTGTTCCAGGGACTGGCTGCAAAGTATAGAGATACTCAGCAGCCACTAACAGCTGGAAACAAAAATAGCAACATGAGCAGAGAATAATATTGAAATCTCCACGAAAGCAGGTTTTAAAATTACATCACACCCAGCACCCCTTGCATTTTAACTGGGGCCCCAGCTGGCAAGGTTGTGGTTGCATTTTCCTTTACCTGGATAACGGCTTTCTTGTCGGCCTTTGGCAAGTTCTTTGCTTGGCGTTCTGCCTCTTCCCACTCCCTCATGACCTAATGAACAAAACAAGGAGCGTGACTTTCCTATTTTCCTCTCTTGTCTCAGGGCTTAGCAACAGCCAAGCACTGCAGCTCCAATAGTCATCTTTTTACATTCCTCTCCTCCTTTTATCTCTATAAAAAAAAGTGGTTGCAACATTTAACCAAGGTAGGATCCTGTTATTAAATTAAACAAAGATGGTACTTCTGTGCCTGAACACCGTGCCAAGCGCTCCTTTACAACTCCACTGTGAAGCAACACAGACGTTAACCAGCCCTCGAGCAAGGGAAGTGAAGGTCTCCGTGGCTGAACACTGAGCCTTTTTCACCTCAGACTGAAAGAAAACCGCTTCCATTTATGTATATCCTTGGACAAAATGAGTGAATTTCAACTCATTCTAATTGTCACCGCAAAATTTTTTAGGTTTATTTGGGCTACATCGCTGGCCTTTGAGTAGGACAGATCAAAAATCACACATAATTTGTGCTAGTCCACCTACTTGTCCAGAAACAGGGGTATTAACAACGCTCCAAGAATTGAATATATATCTCAAGTACAACACTGACAGAAAAATAATGTAGGAGAACTTTCAGTACCATTTCAGTACCAGAAGCAATTACAACATGCATTTCCTTTACTTCCCTTCTCAATAAAACACACACTTTCAAACCATTTAATAGAAACAGTCAAAGAGAATTCAAAAAAAAAGCTCAAAATTCACATGCATAACTGAAATTTTACCAAGACCAATATCAAAGGCAGGAAAAGTAAGACCTGCTGTGCCTCATGTTTGCAAGTTGAGCCTCCACCACTTAGTTCCTGTCTTAGTCTTCCCAGTTTTCTGACACATTGCTAATCAAGCTCTTTGATGCACAGCACTGGTGGTGTCCCAGGGTACCTGATTGAGCCTGTGACCTTAAAATACCCCACACAAACCTGGGCTCAAAGGAGACTTCTACAAGTCCCAGATCTTGAAATGTAACCCTTCAGAGCTGTAGGCCTTAATGATTGCCCAGCACACTGATACCTGCACTCTACACATGGGATTTTGTTGTCAAGTTTTCATCCTCCTTTTCACCCCAAGCCCTGGAGCGTATCTCAAGATAGCAACAAAGCAGTCATAGTAAAAACAGATCAACTCAGTATCATTGAAATTATTTATCAATAAGAAATTCTGGCCTCAATAACTTGGCCTCTGTGCACTTATAAACCTATTCTGCCTCGCTGACAGCACAGATCTACGAAAGAGACACAGATTTATGGCTCTTCAAGCACTGGTGGCTTTGAGGAGGGAAAATGACAACTTCTGATTGAGATTTAAGCAGCAAGCCATTTCAAAGTCAAACTTCTTCTGAACTCAGGACTTAGCGCCTGGCAGACTCCTTCTGAAATAGGGCTGTAGGGGTCAGCAAGAGGGAAGGACGCAGTATGGAAAATGTCATTTGTTATCAAGAGTACAAAAATCTCATTACATTGAAAGCAGCAGAATTCAGTCCCATTTTTTACACGGGAGCAGAGAAGCATATCTGCAAGAGAAGAATTTATGGCAGACATTTGGGTTACAGCAATCAGACGAGCAGAGGTGATTGCCTGACGGTTGGCTTACCGAGAAGGCAAAAGTCACACCAATAAGGCATCCACCTTTGTCAGGGGCTTTTGTTCCACATTAAGTCTTGACCCTTTTTCTGGTAATAACATCGTTAAACCTCTCCAAAGAGCCCTGACTGTAACTGAGGAGGGAGTAATCCTACTGGCCTGACAGTTTTAAGGAAGGAAACAGCCCTCCCACACAAGTAATGGGGATGGTGGAATGTAGGGAGTACACGAACTGGTATTATTTAAGATCTTTGTTGGGGACATGAACAGTAGGATTGAGTGCATTCTCAGCAAAGTGACACGAAGCTCAGTGATGTGGTTGATACTCTAGAGGGACCTGGACAGGCTTGAGAGGCAGGCCCGTGCAAACCTCAGGTTCAAGTTCAACAGGGCCAAGTGTGGGTGCTGCACCCGGCTTGGGGCAATCCCAAGCATCGATACAGGACGGGCAATGAGTGGACTGAGAGAAGCCCTGCAGAGAAGCGCTTCAGATTCCTGGTGGATGAAAAACCAAATAAGAGCCAGCCATCTGCACTGACAGATCAGGAACACAAATGTATCCCCAGCTGCATCAAAAGGAGCACGGGCAGCAGGGAGAAGGCGGGGGGATTCTGTCCCTTTACTTCACCTGCAGTGCCACATTCAGCTCTGAGACCCAACTTAAAAATGATGTGGACCTGCTTCAGTGAAGATGATCAGAGCATTGGAGCACTTCCTCTGCGAGGCCAGGGTGAGAGAGCTGGGGTTGTTCAGACTGGAGAAGAGAAGACTCCAGGGAGACCTTACAGCAAGCTTTCAGTCTCTGAAAGGGGGACTCCAAAGGCAGGAGAGGGACTTTTTTCATGTAATGCAAACAAGTAGTGATGTAGTGATAAGAAGGAATGGTTCTAAACTGACAGAGAGTATGCTTGGATTAGATATTAGGAAGAAATTCCTCATTGTGAGGGTGGTGAGGCACTGGCACAAGTTGCCCAGAGTAGTTGTGGATGTCTCATCCCTGGAAGTGTTCAAGGTCACGTTGGAAGGGTTCTTGAGCAACCTGGTCTAGTGTACGGTGTCCCTGCCCATGGCAGGGAAGTTGGAACTAAATTATCTTTAAGGTCCCTTCCAATACAAACCATTCTATGATTCTATAGTGCCGCAGGACTAAAAGTCAGCTGAAGACCTCTCCAGGATGTTGGAACAAGTGGGCATGCAGTGACCCCAAAAAAATCCTGAACATAACACCAGCCCTGTTCAGGTTGGTTGAGGACTGAAGTATTTTCAGATATTTCCTTCGGAAATAAACTTCCAAGAAGCAAGACTATTCCAGGACACAAGGTATCATTAAGTTCCTGTCATAAGGACCCTACATGCTATGATTCCAAAAATACTGTAAACAGCCAGAGGAAGAGTAAATTTAAGACACAAGGACGTCACAAGATGTCTGAGGAGAGAAATGTATAAATATACTGCTCCCTTGAGTAAGGTTCAGTATCTAGTTCATTAGACTATTTAGTAGCAACTAATTAAGTAAGGGAGCAGTGCAGGAGGTAAGAAACTAAAAAGAGAAAGAGGAAAAGGGGAATTGTACCAGAAGAGGAAACAAGAACCACAATACTTTGCAATCAGTTAGCATAACCTCTCCCTGTTATACGCCAGAGAATAGCAAGCATTTAAGGGTTATGCCTGAATCACTGAATGACGATCCTGTTTGAATGGGAATGGAGCTTTCCTGGTATGGGGGTTGCATTAATTATTCTTGGGAAAAGTTTAAAATTGTAGGTTAATGTAATTCTCTTTACAACACTGCCTAGGAAAGTTTATAAGCCTTAGCACCAGGTATGGTGCAAAAAACTTTCATGATCCACAGTCTAAAGGGACGGACACTTGAGAGCAGAAGGGATTAAAAGAGTCTGAACCAGAGGTGCACTAGGAGCACAGAGACAGACTACCCCACTAAAAGAGTCTTTTAGGAACTGTGAACAATCACCAACTGAAGCTGGGTCTCTGCTTGTGAGAACATCTTCATACATGAGAAACAGAATTAAGAGTTGTCAGAATTTCATGGTAAACAAAGGGAAATCTCAGAAAGAGGACACGCAGAATAAATTTGCATTTTCCCTGATGAAGTGTTTTAAAATATTTCATTTCAATATAATTTTTTTAGTGATAAACTTCCCTACTCTTTAGATGATTACGTTTTGTGTGTGAAATAGAAAGCATCTGATTTTTTTTATTACTTAACTGACTGTTGCAAAGTAAAGTGTGCACCAAATCAAATACTATTTTAAAACTTGCTGCTTTATTGCATAAAAGAAATACTTGTATTTTGTGAACAAACCAATCTATGCGCTTCAAGACATACGTCCTTCAGCGATTTCATAAGCAGCTTAAGCAAGTTAATGATCGATTTTTTTACATTTTTAATGTACCTATCGTGGTGCTGTTTCCCAGGACTGATTTCGCTTGCTGAACTGGCCAGAGCCGGCTATTTGAGTTGTTTTTGACGGAGTGACACTGCAGTGAGACAGGGAGCTGACCTGCCTCACCCGCTGCTCGTTAGTGCTGACAGGAGGGATGGCTGGGACTGTGCTAACGAGGGCACCCGAGTGAGCTCCAGCCAAACCCTTGAACCACAGCCTTCAGATTTGAGGGGGCCCAAATGCACACATGAAATGTGCAGCACATTTACCCTCGAGTCTCCTGATGCTGCAGCTCAGTGATTTGCCCAGGTAACTCTGTTGGCCTTGAGCACTGATGGTGTTTGGTCTCTGTGATGTTTTCTGGGTGCCTGTGCATTTGAGCAGCGTTTTCCCACACAGTTTTGTAGAAAATAGAAAATACACAGTTCACCCAGACACTGCCCTTAATTACTCAGCTTTACATATTGGGATTTTGGAGACAAACCTGAAACCACGGCAGGGATCTGAAGACTATGCCTTTTGCACTGCCTGTCCTTTGCTTTCAAGACACCCACCCCTGCAGTGTTTTTTACAAAATGCTATTTCAAGGGGAAGGAATAATGGGGTGATGACTGCATTACACACCAACCCTCCGCATGCCCAGCCAGAGCAGGATCTCTCTCCTCTGCTAGGCAGGCTGTGTGCCTCTTTTATCCTTCAGATTTCCTGCTCATTAAATTGGTACTATTTTCTCTAGTTAAAGAGGAGATGGCTTATTTGTGCTACAACACTTCCCAGGCAGATGAGGAGCATCTACCTTCCTATCTATTAAGCATCATATTCTCAGTATGTGTCTTGCATTGATCAGATGAGAGTAACAGGTAAGATGCCTTGTCTTATTTACTAGAAAAGTGCCAGGCACAGCTACGGTGCCAGGAGGCAGGGACTTATACTAAGAGCTTAATTTCATTTTAATTAATACAAATTTTCATTTTTAGAATAGCACCACAGAGCTAAAGGTTAATGTATCAGTAACAGAGAGAAACACTGTAAATGCATCATGGGAACAAAGTTACAAAGAAAAATTACGGTAAATAGCTACACGGATATATGCAGTGCATCTGAATTATACTACATTAATTTTTTGTGGTTGTTCCATCCTAAAAAAATATGCACCACAGGCCTTCCTTTAAATCTCTTATATTTTTTCTTTGTTGTTATTAGAGCAAAACTGTGACCACTCCTTATTGGCACTGCTATTATAAGACCTGTTTCTGAGAGAGTGGATAACTTATCTCTTACAGTGTCCAATAGGATTAAAAACAGTGTACAGTTTCAGGCTACACAAATCTGTTTGGTTAAAAGGAAAGAAAAGGGTCGATTCAGTTTGGATTTTCAGTTCAAAAGCACCAATTTTTTCTGTTTTCTTTGGCTTCAGATGCATTTTGCGTTAGCTTGAGGCTCAAGACCATGGGATGAACATGTGATTCTACACCACCCCAGGGCACAGCCCCATTTCTACACGTACAGAGAACAAAGCTCATCACAAGCCACATCCTTCAGCTGCCACAAGGGAAGGACAACTAACACAGTGGCCAAGTTCTTTACTTAAAAGCAAGAATAATCTCCCAAAACAAACACTCTTCCACAAAGATGAGAACAATTTTTAACAGATTTTTTTTTTCCTTTTAACCAGCACAATCAACTGTAGCGACTAATGACTGATGCTGACCCAACCACAAATGTGTGTCAGACAGTTGAATTCTCAGAGTCAGAAAGGCAGAAAATGGTGTGTTCACAGCAGTGCAAACTGGCAGAGCACCTGGATGAAGCCTTGTGAAAGAAGAAGATGAGGGATCACGAGCATCTTATGACTTGACAGGCAAACTCGACCATTTGGGAATAAAGAAATCTCTCCTTACCTGAGACATCCTTTCACGATGCTTAGCTTCAAGTCTCTCCTTGGCTTTCTGGAAATGGGCATGTTCATTCTCATCTCCAGGTGTCTCCAAGTATTTGTCAACAGCATCAGGAGTGCTAGCGGCTGTGGTAGGGACTGGGGTAAAATTTAGAGGTGGGGAGAGGAAGGGGAGGGGGAAGAAAAGCAGAATTTCTACTTAAGTACAGGGAAAATTTAGTTGGACCAAGCAAGATGCATCTGTTCTAGTTTCCACTGGAATAAAGCCATTCATTTAGCCTCAGAGGAAGATATAAAAACATGGTTTAGGTGAGCATGTTACAGCAAATATATATAAATATACCAGGATTTCCCCTCCATCCCCATTTTATAAACCAGGAGAAACTCTTCAGAGTGAACAAAGCAATGTTCTTCAAACAGGTTAGAAACTGCTGTCAAAGTTAAAATTCCAAGTAAGGAAAAAAGCCTAGCAATGACTAAATTAGTCCATAAGCCAGCAGAAAACCCTTTGCAAAGTTATATGCTTTGTACATTAGCATATTTTTAAAAGGTAAACTGTAACTCAAAAGTGTGAATGCAAATACATTTTAAAGCACTTATGGACCCACAGTAGCTAATGAAGTATCTCAAATCCTTCGTTAGTGACAGTTTGGCCTCAGAGATATTTACTTCATTTCTAACAACTTTGATTAAGAAAACCCCTCAGGGATGCTGAAAAAAACCAGCCAGTTTGCACTAATTGCCAGCCTTTCCTGTCAGGTAACTGGGTGATACCTGTGACACTGGTAGTGGAAAGATTTGCATTTTGGGCTATTCAAGCAAAGTGAGCAACAGTTCCCGCACTATGCAGTGACATCCAACAACCCCTGCACTAATTAGAGTAATTTCTGTGCTAGGCCCTAACAGCAATTAAAAAACTCTCCAATGATGATCAACTATTTCAACTACATCGTGCCTAAATATTTTACAATATAATTAGTTTCATCTCCCTGGTCACATTTAGTTCAACTACTGCAAAGTTAGTTTAAAAAGTCTGCCAAAGAAACAAAGGCTGAACACACAGCTGTGCAGGATTTTTTTTTTTTAAAATGAGTTTGATTATATGTACTATAGTGAACTTCACTTACAGAGGTAATTCTTTTTAGTAGATAGACTAATATAGGCAGAGAAAATTCAGGATACTCCCACACCCCAAATGTTTCTCAATGTCTTCAACAAAAGCAAACTTGAATCTGAAGATCAGAATGAGTAATAGCAACCAATATTTATTTATGACCACTTCCCCCAAAACAAGTTCAAATTAAGTACAACGTGAAATTAAATATATCCAATAAAATATATCCTCAAATTTAAAGAAAAACTTAACTCCAAATCCAAACTTTTCCTCCTTAGATGTGTAACCCCAAAAGCAGAACAAACAAACCCATCAAAAATGAACAGAAATCCCTTGGATTTTCGCTGCATTTGAGGTATCTCTACATGTTCTCTGCAATAGGCGTGAATGGTTTTGGGTGTGGATTTTCTAAGTTCGTGGATCAAAGGAAAGGCCTTGCTTGTCTCAAAACAAACAAAAAATAATCTACAACCAAATTAAAAAAATCTCAGAAGTCTTAGGCAATGCAAAGCATCACTCCTCCTGCCTTTATTAGATTTATTTCATAAATATTTAATTACAAGTCTACATTTTTTTAAGATTGTAAACTTTATTACTGAAGTGCTGTAACAATCAAACAGGAACAACTAAGCTTCCAGACATACAAAATAGGATGAAACTCCATATTTTCAGTGGTTAGTCTTACAACTTCAGACCACTTAAAGTCCACGACGCTGTTATAAAAGCATTGAAATTTTCTTTCTTTTTGAACTCTTAATGATAACAACCCATCTTCAAGGACAACCTGGTTTGTGCTGGGGTGCAGTGCTGCCTGCCAGAAAGGCTACAGCCAGTGTAAGCAAATTCCAGAAACAAATCACCCAAAGCTCAGGCTGAGTGAAAACATTTCTGTAATGCTCAGAAGTTCTACGTGTCTTTGCCTTTCAGTCTCTCAAGCACCAAATCAATTTCATCTTCATCTTTCCTGAAGCTGCAGTTAAGTATTACGCATTTTAATTGCATTTAGAAAATGAAGGGAAAATGTTATTTCAAAGCGAGAAGGAGTGTCAGACCACCGAGCAAAGGCCATCCCTTCCAGGGACTCACCCAACACCCTCTGGCAAGAGCAGGGAATATTCTTTTGCAATGTTTAACTAACCTTGCAGGATTTTTCTTCCACGGCTCTAATTTTATTTTTTTCCCTAAAAAATACTTGCATGAGATTTAACATTCACACTGTGGTGTGGCAATGAGTTCCATGGTTCAGTCAGGTTCTGAAGAGATTCCCCTCTCCCTCATCCTCTCTCTGCCTCTGTGGCACACAGAGGGGTCCAGCATGGGAGGATGAAATGGGGGAGAGCTCTAGCACATTCACCACCTTTCTCCATGTTTTGTGGATTTATTTTTTCTAACTGAACTCAAGTTGTACAAACGTGAGCAGAAAGAAGTGACGATCTACAAAACTGTCCAATAAATTATGCAGATTTAACCTTTAATTTATTAAACAGGAAAAAAGGTCACCAGCATTTGCACTAGGGCACAGTTAAGCCACCTCTGCATTCAAGGTTTGGTTTTCCAAAGCTCCCGTCTCACACAGGCCAGATTTTCGGACACTATCCTTACTTTCCACCAAAATGCTTGAGACGTGTTTCTGAACAGGTGAGAGCAGCAGGTGCTGAGAACTGGAAAACCTGACTCTAGTGCCTGGTGCCAGGGATGTCAGAGCACGAAGACCCCTCCAAAAGCTGCACAAAACACCAAACAGTGACTGGGCATTAAATGCCACAGGCCTGGATTCCCAAGATAGCCAGGCTGTGTCCAGGAGCAGAGGAAGGATGAGGGCAGGACACTGATACCTGACTCTCCCAAGATAACGCTTATGAGGAGCAGCACTGCACAGGAGGGGAGAGCTACTACCCCTGACCTTCAGCAAAAGCTGGTGTAAGGCCATATGGGGCCTCTCCACTGCATGGTCTCCCCCCAAAAAAGGGGGCTGGGAAACTGGCATGAGAGCCCATGGGAGTTTGCAAGACCTGTCTCCCTGTAAGCAGCTCAATCAGTTACAGTCACCCACCAGGGAGTGTACTACTAATCGGATTTAGAAAATCTCCTCCTGAGAAAGGGTTCCTGACAACAGCTTTATTGGAGAGAAACAACTGAGGCCTGATAGTTGGAAAATGATGCTAGGCAGAAATGGGGCTTCATCATAACAATGACCAGCTGCTGGTACCCCAGGAAAAAAAGATAGAGTTACAAAAACACTGAGCTTCCCTTCGGCATAAAGGAGAAACATTTCAAAATTTCTTCAGGGCTGTTGGCACAAAACCTACCCTTTGCAATCCAATACCTTTGGGAGCTTTGTTTATAGAGGTGTACTGCATGTTTTCTAATAGTAAATTTGGAACATTTGGTCAGAAATCAGTTAAACGCAAGGATTCCTTAAAAATCTGCAGCCTGATCTCATTTTATGACCCCATCTGGTCTTAGAAGGATGCATTGCCTTGTTTTATAAGGTAACTCATTCTAGTGTTGCACGAAGACTGATCAAAAAGCGCATGTTGACAGATGTGAAAGAAATACAGTATCAGCTGGCATTTTCTTCACATTTGCGCCCATTTTATCTGTCAATTCCTAAATTTCTATTTTTTAAAAATATTTATTAGACTTTAAATCCTAACCTTCCTGGAGACACAACAGAGGTTCAATAATACAGACAAATTGTGCACCACACATTTTGATATTTAACAACAATTCTCACATTAGCAGGAGATCAAGAAAACCGAAAGGCAGAAACTGCAAGAATATGCCCCCCCCCCCCAGATCCCGTTTTACTATTCCGCATAAAAATAAATAATCCACATCAGCATTCGCAGAGAAAGAAAAAGCAGTCATTCACCAATCTCATGTAAGTGAAAGGATGAGTAGATGCTCCTTTGCTGTATGACACTGGTTGTTGCATGTAAGAACCATTTGGAATGAGGGCATTACCAGCTACAGTGTGGTATTCAGTGAATGCATTCATTGCCTCTGGATTCCACATACGTAAGTGCATCATTAATGAAGGATTAAGATCAAAGCTTTCAGTTGTTGACTAAGATCACAACTAATTACACCACTTATGACAATCACAAGTGCAAAGGAATATCTTTAGCAAGAAGGGTTTCTATTATTGCTGCTTCTGCCTTGTGAAATGAGCTGTGATTACAAGGTGAAATGCCTCTGCTTCTGTGAACAAGCTACTCTGCTTACAGCAGGGTGGCAAAGCCAGTGAACAGAATCCAAACAACAGGGAAGGAAAATAACAATCACCTTCTTATTACAAACCAGAGAAATTACAGGCTGAATGACACAAGGCTGGGAAAGGTTTCTCTAAGACTCTAGCAAATCATCGTTGTTTTAAATGTAGGGGAAAGGATGTGTTTTTACTTAAGAAGTTGTTACATTTAATATAATTTGCTTGGAGAAAAGTGTGTGCTGAACTGTTATGCTTTCTATCCATACTGGGCACAGAACACCGTGTCCTTACATACCACATATAATCTGCTGCATTATAGAGACAACCATTCTCACTCTTTGCACTGTAACCTGGAGGACCAGCAGGCAATAGGCCTTTCCTTTTCACTTTTACTACCTTCTCTTTACACACGCTTTCACCAAGACCACTCTCTGAGCCCTGTCTAAAACTAAGGAATAAAGGGTCTCCTTGTGAAACCTTGTGAGAATGAAAACCGATGCGTCCCCAGTTTTAGTATTTTACCTGTAAGTCGGCAGTTGCTGCTGCTGGTTTTTTAGGGATTTTAGGGGCAAACAGACAGCACTGCTGTGCTCCCAGTGTTGGCACCACTTCTGGACTGGCAAGAGTTCTGGGAGCCACATCTTTTGCTTGTAACTCAGCAGCACGTCCCTGCCTGAAGCTGCCTGCAGAGCAATGAACTGTGCTGATCGCAATCAGAGCCTGGCACTTCTGTCCTTCAGGCCACTAAACTCCAGCTGCCCACTTTTTAACTTTCAGTAAAGATGCTCAATAACACAAACTCCCATTAGGTTATTCATTGATATTAAGGCTCATCTGTTTCAACTACATATTTATTACTCAGCTTGATCATGTAACCATTCAGCTGGCTTTTATTTGTCTCACACATTTGCTTTACCTTCATGTTTTGACAATTATCTTTAAGACACCCAAAAAGTCTTCGAAAGAAAAGTGTCCTTCATAAAAACTGATCAATTCTGACTACAATGGGGGGGACTCCAAGAAGACAAAATATAGATTAACAGACTTGATAAAAACAAATGCATTCTTTCTGAAAAAATCCATGTGTGTTAGTGCTGAGTTATGAAAAAAAAGCCCCCTGTAGCAGGAGTGGTTCTGTGTTCAGAGATCACATCTGAAGCAGTAAAAAGAGTCACCAGTTTTGGGACTCGGACTTCTCCATCTTCAATTTCAAGTCACTTCTTACCTTCCAAAATTTTGTTAGATTAGATGAATGTTTGCGAGGTGAATCAGAAAGCACGCAAGTTAAAGCTGTCTACTAGTATAACTGAAACAGATTTCAGACACAGGTAACATGAAGAGAGTTAACACATGAAACAGGATGCAGTGTTCCAGAGGGATGCCCTCTCCTTTAGTAACACTCAGGTTATCACATTGTTTCAACCACCCATCAAGGCTAAACTACTTGCCATAAAAGACAGCATATGTTTTCTGCAATATTTCATAACTTGAATTAGTTTTCAAAGAATAATTACAGGTCAATGTAGCAACCTGTGCCTGAAAAATAATTAAAACTGTTTTGAGATAGAGAAATTGCATGTTCAAAAGTTACATTCTGTCTTGAACTTCACTTTGCAAAGACTGATTCTATTTTCCTTCACTGTGTTATAATTTAAATAGTTGGTACAGCGTCAGACAACAGCCAGCTTGAAAGGCAGTTTAGTAAAATCCCCCAGAGAGGGAGGAAAAAAAAAAACCAAACCATCCAGCAAAACATACCATACGCCTGTTATTCCCATCTACAGCCTTAATTAAAGTTGATATCTGCCATCTAAACTAGATTTAAGTTTCATTTTCTCATATAAGAATTCTTCCATGTAAGAACTTCAAGATACATTTCCTACTCATGCACAGCTAGAACTTGGCAATCAGGCTTTCACTGCATCTCCATGATGCGACCTCCTCTTCACCAACTCTGACAAACACAATTTTGCCTTGCTCATATCAACACACATCTCATCCATTAATGGCTCAGATAACCCCCTACAAGTTCTTTGATTCACTTCATGCTTGGGAGGAGGTCCTCAAAGCACATTTTCTTCCAGCATCTTTGCAGCACTCTGCTGCAAGGTCATTCTTTTTCAGCTTGCCATCATAAGTTTAAATATTTATGAGGGGAAAAAAAAACCATTACATTTTTCACCTGTCACATCAAATAAAAATACAGACAGAAGTATTTTCCTGAACATGGCTTCTGCCAAGGTTGTAAACAAGAGCCATCAAGTTCCACAGAGTAAAAAGAACCAAACCAAAAAATTCCGTGGTCAGACCCAACAAAACAAGTTACAGCAAAGTGTCCACAATAATACCTCATACTAATAAAATTCTTAGTGTTTGAAATTATCACTAGTCTAACTCTCGTATATGAAACCATTTGCATAATTTCCTTTTTTAATCCTAAACTTTACCCACTCACTTATTAAAAAGGCCCAGTCCAACACTGACTCCATGTGTAGTTCAAAGGTGAAATAAAAGTGCAAATTTATACAGGTAAGAAACTGTGGAAACAGAAATAAGCCACTTGCATCTACT
Source organism: Myiotriccus ornatus (assembly GCA_036023395.1). Classification (NCBI taxonomy): domain Eukaryota; kingdom Metazoa; phylum Chordata; class Aves; order Passeriformes; family Tyrannidae; genus Myiotriccus; species Myiotriccus ornatus. The sequence goes on from JAYRBT010000001.1 coordinate 15,048,252, forward strand.
AAAGGTGGTAGTCAAAATTCACAATTTAAATATATGATATTAAAATTCATCCCATTACATCTCCTAGGCACTTAATGATACAGGTCAAGCATCCACAAGGAATGAAGGACCGCAAAAACATGTTTCACTTAAAATTTCATCTACACTATTTGAAATGGCCTCAACTTTACCAATTCAGCTGAGTTTTCATGCCAGAGAAAACAAAACCCAGCAGATACAGGCAATTCATGCTGGAGATGGTGGGAGAGGGACACATCCAAGTAAAGACTTGAGAGGTAATGTCCCCTTTACTGCTTATTTGGGAAGCAGTAAGACAATAGAATATAAAGAGCCTTTGTGACAGAGCAATAGGTTGTCCTAGTGTGATTGGATTAGTGAATTTTAGTAATTTGGGAATTTTATTTCTTTAAACAAAAGACTCCATATTTATTATGTGGAAGACTTCCTTGCAATATCACTGCTCCTAAAGGCAGATTTTTAGGATTTGAAATGCTATCACTAGAATTCTGTACATCTCCCACTTGGCCATGACAAACCAGCATTGTAGCTGGTTGCTGCGATGAGTATTTTCCACCACTACGTTCACTGTCAAAAAAGTGCATTCCTGGCATGCAGCATCTTGCAAGCTCTGCTGCATTTACAGACAGAGGCCTCCCAAATCCCCCATAAAGCTCAAGAGCAGCTAAATCCCGGTCCAGACTGTGCTGCAGACATGGCCTGCTTTGTGTCTTGGTCATCCTACCCAACCTCAAGCTCAAGCAATCTCTGTAGTTGTACAGATAAAATGAGCAATCGCCCAGTAAATAAGCAAAAAATAATAATAAAAAAAGACTGACAACAGAAGCATCATCTTGTAAGCCACTGCTGTAAAAAAAGCAGAAAGAGTGGATCCCCCGTATTAGTCAGTGTTGTGCACCATATTTAATCTACACTGTGTGCATTTCCATGCATATTATTAAATCGTAGCTTTCAGTGTGTTTCTTCTCATATCTCCCACTTGAAATAAAGTAAAAATTCACCAAGAGATTTAGCAAGTTTGGAAGTTCACAGTATTTAACCTAGAGAAGAAATGCTACTCTACCTAAGTTCACCCAAAAACCTGGGACAGTCCTCTGACATGACCAAAAATAAACCCACGTGTGTTAACATTTAAACCTCCTACTTGGCTTCAGTGTTTACTCAAGGAAGGAGGGAACTGATGACGCTGAACCGTGTTGGTTTCCTCTGCTGCGAGCCACATAAATTCAGTACAATGATAAAAAACCCCTCCACCTATTTATAAAAGCTCATTTTAATGCTATGTCAAAGTTTTCAAAAAGTGACTGTGCTACCAGAACACAGCTCATTCCCACTTTAGGTGAGGTACAAGTGAAAACACAGTACCATGAATTCCACTCCACTCTGAAGGCACCTGAGCTGCAGGGGCTGCTGGGAGAACTGTCTGCTATGGAACTGCTGACAAATGAAGCATATTTAAGAGAATGGATTTTTTCAGCTTTGAAGTCCCCAAATTAAGACTTGAACATTAACGTAATTTTAAAATAGTACTCATTAAAAAAAATGTATTTTCTGTAGCTTTAAGGATGTTTAAAATGCAACAATTAACAGACGAGTAAAGAAAGGTAGTACAATAGATTACTTTTTAGTATGATAATAAGACAGAAATCATTCCTTTGATAGCAGTAATATATCATTTTTGCTTATTCTTGTCAATATATACCCATCCCGAGGTCATTAAATCCGAATTAACCGCCTGACAGATCCTAATGACTTCAAAGGAGCCATTATGGACAGTCACACAGTAGAACTTCGAATCCTTGTATTGAACAGAAACCAGACAGTACCGAACATTCTTATTAAAAATCAATAGAGACTGAGCATGTGGTCTGGCAGGCTGAAGGAACTGGTAACAAGATCCTTCAAGCCTTCCACTTCTAGGGCAATTACGTATCAATTTCCACAGAGCAGGGTGATGAACGAAAAAAATGTGACAGCAGTAGCACCTTCCCAACAGAGAAATTATTTTTGTCAGACTTCAGAGCTCCAGTCAAATCCGCTGATCGTGAAGGGAGTCTAAGGCTTTGCATGACAGGACAGACTCACCTTTTCATGTCAAGGCAAAGAGACTTCAGTAAAGAAGCAGAATAAAACATGATTTTTTCTTTTTTTTTTTTTTTTTTTAAGGTAAAGTGTTCAGGATACTAGTATTCAGATTTCACAGTATATGAGTGTTTGTGACAAAAGAACATCCTCACATTTTGGTTCAGTCCAATTTCAATTCATTAGCAGAAAAAGTGACTCACATCCCACCCTTTCACCCTTAGCCCACTACAGAAGAGAAACTCAGTGCTATCCACTATTGCATGTTACTCTGTAAAATCTAACTCCTTTATCCTGAAAAGCAAACTACAGCTAGACAAAGGAAAGATATGCTCTAGCATTCATCCTGTCTCCTGCCTAAGAGAGGCTTGCTAGTTTCTTTTGTTTAATAGGACACAAGGGAGCAAGAACAATGTGAACATTGGATAGAAGAGGAATGAAGAAGGGATTAAATAAGAAATCATGAAGTGGGGAGGAGGAGGCACAAAGATCAAATAGGAAGACTAACTTAGGGGTGACGGGAAAAACAAAGGACAGGAGAGAAAAGGAGTGGCCTAGATGGAAAACTCTCCACTGTTTTTCTTTTCTTCTGTGGGATTGGGGTGAGGGTGATGTCTGTGATACCTCTTTCATCAACATTATATCAGTGCTAAACACAAGATGTCACTTCAGTGCTGAAAAATACTGTATTTAGCACTCCTAATTATTTTTGTTACAATTTCTATTCAGCAAAATTATGAAAAATAAGGAAAAACAGCACAGTGAGACTGAAACAGTACATGAAATCAGAAGAAAACAAAGTTGCTTTCAGAACAGAAATAACAGGTGAATAGATCAGGGTACAGAACACACTGACATAACATGAAAAACACAGAAATAAAAACATAACTAAAATACCTTAGAAAGTGTACCCTTATAGGCTCAAATGTGTGAGAAACTATTGAAGAAAAAACATAACAGGAAAAAACCTCTGGGAGATACAAAATCAGCTTGAGTTGTGCAAATGAAGTCAAGCACCTCAAGTACTCAACCCAGCTCCATTTTCCTTGAAAAGAAAATGACTTAGACCAAAAATCGGGAATCCCAAAATAAATGAAGAGATCTATGGAAAGAACACAAATAGCAATGGTTTTGGCACTGTTTTACTGAAATCAACCTGAGGAGGAAAACACCCAACCCAATAACTTCCATGAGACAGAGCAGAATCTCCTGGGCTTACCTGAGTATCCTAATGGATTCGATATATAGCAAACTGTTAGTCTTAGAAGAGAAGGTTGTTTATCCTCGCACACAGAGAATGCAATCAGAGACAAACCATGTTTTGCATCTCTGGAAACATCTTAACTAACACAGGAACTTGATGGTTCAAAATGTCCTGTTAGTAAAGACATTAGACCTCACTCCAACCTACTGCACAGATCTCTCTTTTCACTACATCCTGTGTCTTGCTACAGAAGCTGATCACAGCCCATGAGGTATCCTCCTCACTCACATTGTGGCAGATTTCTCCACGTCCCTCCCTGGAGCTTTGCCATGAGCAGCTCTAAAAGATGCTGAGATGAAATGCAACTGGAGCACCAGAACACCAATCCTGCCTCTAGGAATGCTGTTGTTTCTGCTCCAATAAAATATAGGTCAGCTCCTCTGCTCCATGACACACACAGCACCCCTTGCTAGGGCTCTGCTTTTGTTTGTGTGTATTTTTAAGCCTTGTACTTACTGCAAACAATCCTAGCCCCACTTTGGAAAATATTTCACTAAAAGGAGCCCTAATATGCTGTTTCTGTTCTGCTCCTCCATGCCCTGTGAGCAGGCAGGGCAGTGAGATATGTACTCACTCTTCCATGTGCCAGATATAAATGGCAGACACCACTCTCCCAGGAGTACGTGCTTGCAAGGCAGATGGGATGGGAGTGTTCCACAGGCTCTCAAAACCCAGCTGATAAATCTAGGGTCTATTTCATCAGCTTTATTGCCCTATGCTGGAGAAAGCCATATTTCTCAAACCAAAAATAACAGTGCAAACACTTTTCTTCAGGGAAAACAATCACTAAAACATATGGTTGAGTTAAAGTAAGTGGGAGGTGATCCACATCCACGTGCATGGCAGGGAAACCTAAAAAACCAAATGTCATTTCCCCTCTTTTCATTGCAAACACACACGAAGTATTCAATCAATCCAAAACCAAACAAACAAAACGAAAAAAGAAAACCTGGAAATCAACATTTTGTTATTTTTTTAGCTTTGATTAAAAAAAGGTCAGAAAAACATGAAAATACACTGTAAAAGCTATGAGCTACTTCTAAACTTACCTGAGGCTTCCCTAAAGTTAGTGATTTTTCTTGTACATGCATTGTATGTGCACGCACACACAGAGAGAGAGACACACCCAAAACATCAGGACGCTTGGGCAGAAAATTAAGAGAAGGTGAGTGCGAAGGCCTGGTCTAAGGAAGTGTTAAGCTCTAGGCTACCTACTGCAGACCCCGCCTACAGCACCAAGAAGTCCCCCACTCCCACGCCGGGTTAGCCAGGAGGATTTAGCGGTGAGCGGAGGTGTGGACAGACCGCGGCCGGGGTTAGTGAGAGCCCAGGCCCCGTGGAGGGCACTTACTGACGCTGCCACAGACCGCCATGCAGTACTCCTCCGAGTCAAAGTTGTTCCGGTTCCCGCCGCAGCCGCCGTAAAAGAAGGGCGCGCACTTTCCTTCGGCCACGTCAAAGTACCAGCGGGAGATCATCGCGCGGCACGGACCCGTCTCGGCTTGCTCAGAGCACACCTCTAGTCACAGAGACCCAGAGGAACCACATTTAGCACGTACATGGGATCGCCTCGGCTTCTTCCTCAGGTGCCTCTCCGTGTCCGCGCTTAGGAGCGAGGAAGGAGATGCACCAGGAGGTGTTTCAGGGAACAGGAGACCCTTCCCCAGAGACACCGAGGGTAAATTTTGAACTGACTTGGGTTCCTGCCATTAAGCCTGCCCATACTCTTATGTTTTCATGTTTTAGCAACTTCATCCTGAGGGGTGTTGCCCTCAAACGAGCTCCAGCGTGGTAGCCATGGTACCAAGTGTGACATTTCATCTGCTTCCAGGCCAGAGGGCACAACCACTGCTGACTGCGGGGTTTGCCGACAGCCCTGGGCAGATTCCTGCCCATGCAGCCCACTCCATACCTGTCTGGAAGGGGAATATCTAAAATTAGGAGGAGCCACATGTTTTTCCTGTTGTTTTTTAGCTATATATTCCCTCTCTGACCAAACTGAGAAGGTTTCCTAGCTTATACAAACAAAAAACCCCCAAAACTCATATATACATTATTGTGGAAGACAAATTCTCTTTAGACACCTATTTATATATAGTTGTTGTAGAAACTCCCTTTTGAAAACCTCCCAGCACAGGGTTTTTAATTCATAGTTCAAGGGCTTAACATATATAAAATTACTGTCATAGCTTGAACCCATCCATGGGAGGAAATCTCATCCCCAGTGAATATACATAGAGGAAAAAAAATTAAAAAGGTTTGTGCTTGTGTTTCACTGTGAGCTGCAACAGTTTCTGCCCACATTCTGCAACACCTGAAAACCTGAGGGAAGAACCAAACCACACAAATTAAAGGAAGACAAAGGAAATTCTGCCTGCAATTTGGAGTTCAGCCAATTACACATGTAAATGTATAGCCCTTTACCAATAATGTTCCAAACAGAAAAAACCAGTTTTATCTTTCAATGTGCTGCATAAGTCATTTCAAATCTACATAATGTGAAACACCAATACACCCCTCATTTGCTTTCATCCCACGCACTTCATCGGCAGACAAACTGCCACAGTCAACTGGAGGCTTCTCGAATCTCTGCATACATTTGAATTTTGTGGAAAGCAGATCCCTGAAGGTTGAAAGGTAGGAAGAAATATAAGGGCATTAGCGCTGGAAGTCTCCTGCACACTCATCACCTCTCATATGTTTGCTACAAGGAATCCCATTTTTCAGAGTCTGTTCTGATCCATCAATTCACTATCCTCAGGAGCACTGCTATTTGTAAATAGATTTTTATGTTCAATCATCACTGGCACTACACCTACATTTCTTAAATATACAATATAGGAACAATTCTGCTTGTATTTAACTTATTCACATATTCCAATTATAAATAAAGTCAAGAATCAGTATTAGGGAGCATATATTTGGTCTGAAAGAACCAAATATACACTTTATTGCAAGGATGTGCAATAAATGCTGCAATTCTGTACCAAGCAATTGGGGGAAAAAGAATACTAAGTTTCTTACTAGAAGAAAAAAACCGAAGTAAGTATAATTAATTGCACTGCAAATTAATTACAATTAATTGTATACTACCATACGATTAATTATAGACCATATTTAGTATACAAGTGTTTCTTCTGATTTATTTTAAAATCAAATCCTGCCACACTGCCCAATTATGCAGTCAAATCTTCACACAAAGCTAACTTTGCACAGGCTCGGAAAAGCTGCCACATGTCAATTAAAAATGAATAATGACTCTTGACATTAAACAGACAGGTATAATCAAAAGAATTTTTACTGACAGGAAACGTCATTTCAAAAAAGAACACAGAGGTCTCAACAATTCAGTCTTTCACAGTTAATGTTGACTGTGGGCCAACCTCTACCCACACCAGCAGGCGCCATCAAGGTTTCGCTCAAAATGACAGTTCTGCTATGAAGTCTGATTTATTTTACTTTGCACTGTTAAATGTTATCAGGAACAGTTCACAGATTTAATCTGAAATTTCCTATAGGTACCTCTCTTACAGAAATAGCAGCAAAAATTTTCTTTGAACATGCAAAAGCAAAGGCAATTGTTTATCCAATAACTCACACCAGCGGTAACAAGCAATGGGCTCTTTGGTAACTTAAGTAATTTATACACATGAAGATGCACTTGAACTCAAGTGTTCAGGAAACCACAGAGTAACATATTAAAAAGAGTAAGCCTGAACCACTACAGCTGGGGACAGGCCCCTGCCTGACCTGTCACCTCCCACCAGGCTGGTGGTGACATCCTTCCCCCCAGCTCACACAGCCAACCCTACTGCTCTTGGGGAGACCTAAATGGTAATTACCTCACCACAGAGAGAAGTGTTCTACTGTGTTCTAATGTTCATGACTTAAATGAAAAATACACAAGAGAGGGGGAAATGCTCTTGTTCACTGTTTCATTCTTGCTCTGTCTGAGGGAAGCTGGTGCTGGTCTAGTCTAGAAAACTTCTCTCTCCTGTCATCCTTTTCCCAGTGTTACCAACTCCATCCACCATTCTCTGTGAAGGGCTCAGAGCAGTGCTCATTCACCCCTTCTTCGGGGCAAAGATACATTTTTAAGCTAGCTTCACTGACTGGGCAGTGGTCCCACCACTCCTGGTGGTGGGCCAGATGCTCCTCACATGCCTCTCCAAATCCCCATCACTTCTCCTTACGGAAAAAAGCCACTGCATTTGGTCCTCAGCTGCACCACCTCAGCTGAGATGGGGAAATGAAGTGCTGAGATGGGAAATCCAACAGGTTTTCTTGGACTATTAATACAAATGTCATTTTCCCTTCCTTTCACTGCTATCAAGTGCAGCAGTTAATGCCTATGATGGATAACATATATTAACAGATATCAGAAGCAGGCAGGTAGCACACACTGCTAAATCACTCATCAAAAAATTAAAATCTGTCTTTGTTTCACATATTAATCCTTTTGCTGAAAACCGATGCAAAAGATGAGATTCTTTCTGCAATTGTGTAATTCAATTTTACTTGCTACCACAAATAATTCGTATCTCTGAGCTTTGCTTTGCTTAAGGGACTTGCTCACTCTTCCCTCTACAAGGATGCATTTTTGCCTTTGGCTTCAGGAAACTGGATAAAATTGAAGAGGACAAGCATTTGCCAAACCCAAGATTCATAAACAGTTCAAATGTTGTTTTCAGCTGCTTACAGTTTTCAAACCATCCTTCTCAAACAGTCAAAATTTCTCTCATCCTCTCTGTCCCTAAACTGAAGACCACAGTAGCCAGTATCTCCGTTCTCCAAAACCTTAGATATGGCAAATTACATTTGAGATAATCAGCAAAGTATAATTCAACTTTCCTCATTCCAGCTTCTCAAGGCAAAATTAGTTGTTTCTAACCAAGCAGGTGCTGATTTGCTTTTAAATTAAATAGCTGAAGTGTTATACTGAAAACTAATCAGTTACACTAAACATTGGCAACAATTTTTCCTTGAAAAGCACAGACTTGAGCACCCTAGGAAATATAGTCTTCAAGTATGTGGACATTGATTTATAGTGGCTTTACACAAAGTACTTCCATAAGCACTCATTTACCAAAATGCTGTAAGTAGAGCTCATTAGAATTTATGTACAAACATTTTAGATACTTTTGATGATCAGTTTTTACAGAGAGAAATATATGGTTCTGAATGGCAGCTTAAATTTTTCATTACCATATAAATTTTTTTTCCTGTTCCTTGAAGAAAACTGATTTAAAATCAAAGTGAAATTATAATTGCTTTCTTTTAAAATCTCAAATCCATCCTCCCCCCCACCCCACATGGGGACTTGCACTCTGAACACCAACATTTTCAACTGAGGAATCTGAAATAAAAACTTCTAACAGGGAAAAAACCTAAAGCCATATTTACATATTTCTATCTCTGTAAATATCAAGGTCACTCAATATTTTCTTCAGGATTTTAATTTATTTACATGACCATGAGAACTAAGCTCATTTAAATGCTGGCAGTCAGCCCCAAACCGTAAACCAGAACTTTAATTTTAAGAGATTTAAGAAAAAAAGGACAAACAGGAGGAGTTAGATTACTAACTCCAACCTGTCTTGGAAGTTGGGTCCTATGCGTAGTTTACACCTCTGAGAAACCTGCTGCCCGTGCCATCCGTGTGCCACACTCACACACGACCTGAACGACTCCTAAGAAGAAACCACTCAGCTGCTTAAGTATGTGGGATCACCATCTTAAATGTTACCATTTATATCTCACTAAAGAACAGAGTAATTAACTGATTAATGCAAGAGAAGCCAAGGGAATAAACCTCTCAAATATGTATCATGAGGTATATGCTCCCCTTCATCATGCACTAGAATATATAAAATTACAACTGGAGTAGTTTTGGCTTCCGTGTCTTCAGGAACTGAGAGCTATAGTTTGAGGATATTAATATGCATGTATCTATACTAGTCTTCATTTCTTAACTAGCTGGGGTAAAATTAGGCAAGAATAAATGCACTGTTGTCCTTTAGTTATGCTTTTTGTGTTCTAAAAAGGCACAATATTGTTTTACTCAATGAATTAATCAAAAGGGAATATTTAAAGATAATTTCACTGAAACAAAACTTCCTCATTCTGAATATATGGTTAGAAGAGGCAGCCAAATTTTAGAGTGAGCATTCAAAGACAAAAGCTAATTTCAGAAGAGGTTTTTGGAATTAGGAGAAGACAGCTGTGAAGCTGGCACAAGCTCTAGGAATAAAGTTGGTGTTCAAGCTAAAATACTTTCTCCAGAGAAAAGTTAAATGATGACTTCTCATTGCAATACTGAGGACAGCTCTTCTAGAACTGTTAAATACCCTAAAATTGTAATTTCCATCCTGTGTAATTAAGACTGAATTTCTTTTTATAATGTTTATTCTTAAGCTACTGCAAGGGCATATTTAGAACTAAAAAAAAAAAAAAAGTAATTGTATACTTGGCTAGAATACAAAGCCTTACAATTCTGAAGCGGAACAAATATTTGAAAATACACTTTCTATTTCTTGTGCACAACAGAAATACATTTGGAACTAAGGTGCCATAAAGTTACCACTGATGGCAAAAACCTAGACAAAAAAATCCATCTTGAGTTTAAATGTAGGTCAATACAGTTCCATGAAATTATGCATATCTTAGAAAAGGAATTACTTCCACATAACTTCACAATTCTGCTAAACATGGCAAGACAGTGACTATGAGGATTAGCACAAAAGTTCATTCCAGTCTTTTTACACAGCAAAACAAAATATGCAATTAGATACTGCTTCAATATAGTAAATGACTTTTTCTCTAGGGAAATAGATTCTTGGTAGATCCTTGGCAGGATGTATTTCAAAGGAAACTACTCTCCACCTGACAACTCTACGTAAAACAACACTGTATATTTAGCATTTCAGTACTTCTGCCCTTGACTCAAAAAAGTAATAGTATATTGTGTTTCTGTCAACAAGATTACCAGATCATAAAATAAAATTTCCTCCAACAGCAAAATATAATGAAGTATTACATTATGGTGGAATAGCTGTGCTTTAAATTATAATGTGTAATTAAAAGCTATCAGTTAGTCTAATGCAAATCTGTTAGGTTAATTTTATCAGCTCTTGTTCATATGTTAGAGTAGATGATCATTCTTAATGAAGATCCCACAGCAAAAAAACCCAGTACAGTTATCCAAATGTGTACTATTCATACAGCAAGATATCATGTTTTCGTGATAGGGAATACAATCACACATTATCCCTTTCCAACTAGAGCATGCTGCATAGTCTTGAAGCCTAGAAAGAACAAGGAATTATTACTTCAATAGAAAGACAATAACCTTTCAAAGAAGAAAGGTTGCCCAGAGAAGCTGTGGACTCCCCATCGCTAGCAGAGTTCAGGGCTGGCTGGCTGGGCCTTGGAGCAACCTGGCCTAGTGGAAAGTGTCCCTGCCCATGGCAGTGGGTTGGAATGAGATGATACTTAAGACCCCTTCCAACCCAAGCCATTCTATGATTCCACAATTCTATGCAAGTGGGGAAAAGTTGGGAAAAAAAAGCCCAATTAATCTAGCATATACTGCTAATACTATCCCAATATTCCCAGCTGGTTGGTCTAGCAATCAGGGTTAACACCTCCCTTGTCTTAGAATAGATGGTAGGTGTTACTGAATGGATTTAAAGTCTTTCACAAATAAAAATCTTTAGAAAAAAACCCCCATGCTAGATCAATAATGCTAAGAGGTACCACACCAACATCAGGCTACTTCTCTCTTGCCAGGAAACCAGCATATGGTCTCTCACTTGCAACTCTAGACTGTAAACACAGTTAAAATGTCATGTCAGGCAGCACTGCCTAAATTCTTCCCTAACTGTTTAAAGAAATCCACCTGAATTAGAGAAAACAAAACCAACTGCCAAAGGGCGATATTCCACTGCTAGAGGAGGCAGGTAAGGCTTATGCTGCTGAATCCCCCACATCTGCTCAGAGGTACAGAGAGAAGCTGCCAAGTGTTTTGTGCCAGGCTGACCTTGCTGCTCCCCTTCAATGAGACATGATTGACTGTGATGCTGACAGGAAGCACTAAGCCAGAATTGCTTATTCTTTGTTGTGTGGCAAGAGGGACTGATTTTTCTTGTCAAAGCCTGTGCTGAAGGAGAGCAGAAATGAAATCACAAACATCTGCATGTGAGGGGGGAGCAGCCCTCCTGCTTGCCTGTCACATGCTGGTAGAATTACCTGGAGCCTGGATGCCTCAGGAGCAGCTCTGTGGCACCTGTGACACTGTGGCAGTGACAGCAGAGATCAAACCGCTTGCCTAAATCCTGCCCTTGCAGAGTCACTTCCCTTGCTCCACACAGAGACAAAAATCAAGAGCCACAGTTTTCATGCAGGGCTTCATAAATGAGCCGTACTTTCTTCAGAACAAATTCAGTGCTAACATCTCCCTGTGACTGAAGGTGAAAAATGTAGATGTGACATTAATTTCACCATCTGAATCCCTGTAATCGCAGTCCCACAATCGCCTGGATTTAACACCTGAAGCCCAGCAAGAGCGTATCTAAAAGTTTAAACTGGGTCTCCTGCTATACTTCATATGACCTGAGAGTACAGATGGTCTCTCGCAAAAGGTAGGAGAGTGAATACTGGCAAACACTGGGCTATGGAAAGTTTATTCACATTTTTAATAAACACAAAAATATGGTTGCTGCAGAAACTGAATACAAATACTATCCTCCTGCCAATGGACCTCCCTTATTCTCTAGGCAAGACTAATTTCCTTTTCTCTGAAAATAAGTTCTCAAGTGGCTCTACTATTGCTATTTTGGTCACGATTCATTAAAATGTGCAGAGAAATAAAATTGCCTGAAAAATTGATTCTACAATAGCTCAAGTGTCTTTAAAGTATAACATTACATTTATGCTTTTCAATTATTTATGGCTGATGGCAACCATTCCTCTGACTTTGGGGAGAAAGGGCTCAGCACCAGCCCACAATGAGATCCTAATTCATAGCTTTAGAACAGTTTTTCTGTTGATTTCACATATGAAAGCAACTCCCCTCGAATTGGACAAACCCACTGTGCTCTTTATTGCTAAAGACGTAATATTAGTTACAGCTTCATAAAGCATACATAAAACTGCCTGTAAAGGGTCTGTGAAGAGCATCCTAGGATATGTTTTATGAAATGCTTGGGCAAAGCAGCCTGGAGCAGAGCTACATACACAAGAATGAAGCTCCGACACTTCATCTAGAGAGGCTTTCAAAGTGTCTCTATGTAATGGACCACTTCTTAACATGTATGCCGTCTACAGGGTCCCTCTGCCTCTTTCATTTACACTGACAGGGACAAACTTTTCTGTTTGCAACAGCAAGACACCAGCAGATGCTCACCACAGAAGTTCCCATGCTGGATCTGCTGCCTGCATCGGAACAACAGGGACCCTGTGGGAAGCTTTCTCTCATGTGCAGCAAGGGAATAAAAGCAAATAAGTAATTTGGACACTTTTATGCTTATAAATAAGTACTTTGCATAGTGCAGCTCTGTCAGATACCCCTTGCACACACACAGGGACAGTCCCTACGCTATCCATGCCCCCCAGGAGGGCTGGAGGTCAGGAAGCCCAAAAGTTTGCGGCAGAACTGGACTAAAAACTTGTACTGGTAGCAGATTGGCCTCACCTCATCTTGCACCAAGGCACGTTTCCCTCAGTCATCCAAGATGGGAAATTTTAGACTGGGGAAAAATGGCACACTACCATTTAATGATCTGCTTTTTCATCATGAAATCAGAACCTTTCTAATCATACCTTTCTAAAAGACTTCTAAAAGGTGGCTTCAGTAGTTCACCTCATCTCTTTTTATTTTACATTCATGTGATTATACACAACTTTCCTGAAGGCTAAGCATCTTAACCTCTTTGAAATGTCACCCTCAGAAAAGAAACATGTTCTACCTAATTTGTCCTCATTTCCACTCATCCAAAATCCCATTAAAGTCAAGTGTGCTTCTTCTCTTTTTTTTTTCCCCCTCTCAGTATTTGTATACCAGCGAGAGCACAGCGTTTTATCCCCAGGTGGTAAAAGCTCACATATGGAAATATATTTAATTGGTTTAAAGATTTAAACATAAACTCCTCCCACCCCCTCCTCACTGAAATGGCTCTCCAACAACTGAGCAAAACACTCAACAGTTATATAAGACAAAAACGCACAACACTGCGTTGCCAGCCTCAGAAAGAAACATTTGCAAGTGATTTTAGCAAAGCTTTAAAGCTTTTGATTACCAAGTTAATCTCCACGCAGAGTGAACAGAAAAGCCTAAACAAAGTGTCTCTGCTTTTTCCCAAGTACCTTCTGTACCAGGCAGGGGTGATAAGTCACAGCCAGCACGCTCTGCTCCAAACCTGCTCTGACAAACGCTGGCACCACGGCTCAAAAGAAAAGGACACTGCCACATGCAAAAGGCAAGACTCTGATGGCACTGAAGTCCCAAGCATCCCCAGAGGCAGGGAGTGGGAAACCATGGGGGGAGGAAAGGAGCCAGGCCAGATGTTTTCTGCCTCATTTCACAACTGCCCCAATCGCTGCCATTTTCCCTCTGCCTCCTGCATGTCACAATTCCTTTCTTTGAAAATGAAGTCTTTAATCTCATTTCCTGCCACCATGTCAAGCACTTACTGGTGAAGATGTAAGCACTGCAGAAAAACTGGCATCTAGCTTAGTAATATTTACACCACACTGAACTGTACTTACTGAAATAGAAATATAAGGATAATTAATTCATTTATGTATTGTAAGAGAAATGCGGCATTTAAAAATACTATGTTGCTATGTTGGCCATGAACTAGGTTAAAATTCAACGTTTAAAATGCAGTTATGTTAATAACTACAAAATACCCTGAAAAACAAATTTTAGAAATGTAGAATTCTTTCTCACTCCATGTCTTCTCTTTTGGGCAATGCATTCCTATTTCCTCTTTCCCTGCCCAATGGAACTCACTTGTTAGGATCACTTTTCTGCATAGTTATCTCTAAATCTACTGAATTACTAATTAATGGAGAAACATTGCAGACAGGTATTTAATAGAAATCACACAAAATTACTCATCACTGCTGTTAATATGAGAGACCAAACCAGCTCGTGCTTCTTCCTGCTTGGAACTGACACTCCCTATCCTTCAGCAACACATGTGCATGATAACCCACACACAGTTTCCTGTGTTATTTGCTACATATGGCAGTTGAATTTTAATTAATGTTACATTAAAATAAAAAAAAAACAACTCTTCTGTCTCCATCCACACCATAGACAACAAACACACCTCACGGACAGAGTCTCTGCACCATCCACACGCCAGGAGGGCTGGAGGTCAGAAAGCCCAAAGGGCTGTGGCAGAACTAACTCCAAACAATATTTGTAAAGGAAAAGGGAAAGGCAAGGATATTAAACATGCAAATTACAAAAGTCAAAGCACAACAATACTTTGAATATTTTGCTGTTTGGAACATTGTTTTGTCGTAAAGGGCGAATGTGCAAAGCAGCAGGATCAGTTTTTCAGCCCCAAGCCCATTGCCCACAAATTTACCTCTGACAACTTCTTCCACAGACTCTGTAGTTGTGGTGGTTGTGGTTGCAATACTGGTAGTTCTTTCAGTTGCCTCCTCATACTCTTCCTCTGTTTCTTCTTCAATTTCATCACCATCATCATCATCGTCATCAGCATCTTCATCTTCCACAACTGTTAGCTCCTCATCTTCCTCTGCTTGTTCTTCTGCTGCCTTATCATCACTAAATGAAGAAAATGGTCATGATGTGTCAGCAACAAAATTATTTCAAGATAACATGAAGAACATTTTATTCAAAAACTCCGTAAGAACAAGAAGTTACTTGTTCCTCAATTTCCCTCCCTTCTCTTTAAATAGAAAAGAAAGAATCAGGGACTCTGGAAAGTCTCAAATAGTTAGAAATCCAAAATGTTTAACCAACTTCTTCCCCTCCAAAAAACAAATAAACAAAAAAAACCCCAACAACAAACCAAAACTAAACAAACAGCAAAGAAAGAAAGAAACAAACCAAAAAACCCCACAAACAACAAAAAGTAAACATCAGCAGTGCAGTGGGAAAACTAGCAAGATGCCACTCTGGAGCTCCGCCTTTTGCACAGGGATGGAAAAAGAATCCCCATCAGCAATATCATATTTTCACAGCTGAATAACATTGTAAACATGATCACTCCATGCTGCTGTCAACCAGCTAACTTTTATTTTGAAAAAAGGGTCAAATTTGCTCAAAATGTATTCACTTGATAAGTACACAGAAGCAAGAGTTCCTTGGGACTCTCTCACCCAGGAAACAGCTTATCCAGAGGCTCCCTGTGGACTACCTTCATGCCTTTCTTAGAGAACTACCAAGTGCTGAACTGACCTCAAATTATCTCCACTGATGAGTTTTTTCTTCTGCTGATACAAGTGTTGTGTGAATGGAAAGGGCACTTCTACAGGACAATGGGAAGACATACTGAAACTGACTATCAAATGTATTTGGTGGATTAATGTGTCAAAAATTTTCTGGGATCACTCTTAGTTCTGAATGATACACAAAAATGCCAAAAATGTACTCGGCTACTGCTCCTGCTGCTTTTGAAATGCCTCCTAAGCTCAGGGCCTGCCCAGCTGTTGCAAGGTTTCAGGTTCGTTAATCTGATCTTCTACTTCAAATTTACTACTAATGAATAAATGATCTTTAAATACTCAAATATGCAGTGACTTTTTATCACCTTCATGCACAAGTGGGTGTGAATCCTTTTCACAGCATCACATATGCTTGAACAGCCTTCTAAGCGCAGTCAACAACTTCTCCACCTCGTTTTGGAGACCAAGCCTGTAATACTTCATTTTATATTACGTTGCCTCCTACAACTTTGAAAGCGAACCCAGCAAAAAGGAAGACAGTATGATTCTTTTTAACAGGGTATTAAGAAGTTCAGAAGTGTTGATAGAATTTTTGTAAGCCACAAGCCTTACTTTACTAGGAGCAAATTAGGTCTCTGTACAAACAAGAATGATTTCCCTGCTCCCTCCTCCCCAAAATGTCTGGCCTCCCTTTCCACTGTGGAACACCCCAGTATATTATACAAATCTATGTAGTTAAAACCACCATGCAGAAGAGTCTGCAAGAGTCAACCTGTTTCCATTTACATAGGATAAAGACTGAAAAAGAGGCACAAAACCACCTGGCCACTTGGTTCTTCTCTCAATTTTTCTTTATTTCTAAAAACTGGCATAGAAACTTCACCATCTCCACTGTACAGTTTCCCCTGGAAAACTAATTTCACTATGTTGGTAATTTCCAGCTTCCTTTTTAATAACTCTTTTCTGAACAATGCATTTCTTCTGTTTTTATTTTCCTTATCAAGTATTTCACTTTTTCACAAGCACAAAATAAACACTATACATAAACCATCCCCTTTCAACTACAAGAGGTGGATTTGTCAAGGCCAGTATCTGCTGCTGATCTCCAGGTTAAGGAGCTTTGAGTCTTGGCTGACTACAGGCATTTAAACTAGGCATGCTGAGGATAAGACATCCAGATTTTGATCAAGAGCATCAGACACCATATGTCTTTCAACATTAAAGAAAGCTGCTCTCTGCCTTTCTCTCACCTAAGCTACAAACACATCATGATTTAAGAACAATTGCCATTATTTTTCCTCTTCCTTTCACATGAGTGATCACTCTCAGATACCAGCAAGCTCATAAAGTTAAAAAAGGACAACAGAAACAACCTAATGAAACAAACAAAGGAAAGTCAATTAGTCACACGGAGAGCACTTCAAAAATAATTTGTATGCGTGCATCCAATATCCATCTGTTTTTAGCCACACAAAAGCAATTAACTCCGCTATGTCAGGCCTCAGCATTTTCCTGTGAAATTCCCCGCATCAACACCAAGCTTTTTTTTTTTTTTTTTTTTTTTTTAGTTTAAATTTTTAGGGGTCATGATGGCAAAGAGGGCAGGATGAGAGAGGACAGTTCTCTGTGTGCACTGGCTGGCTGTGCCTGCCATTACAGTACGCCCCAGTTCCCTTTCCAGTAACTTACCAATAGCAAACGCTGAAAGAGCAGCCCCCACCTGCCTCCCCTCTAAGACCTGCTGCTAACTGAAAAATGAGACAACTGAGAATGTAAAAAAACCCACAAGTGGTGGGAGACTACAACAGTTTATGGGGTCAGGCTCCTGAAAATATTCTAAAAAGCTCGCACAAAAACATAGTAGAATATTCTTTCTACTGGCTTGATCCCTCCTAGAAAAATCCTATTTCTGCTAGCAACACATTCTGCAAGACTCAATCACAAGGGTCGTGTTTCTCAGACTTATATTTTATTCCACGTTTCAAAAAAAAGGAACAATGGAAACAGAAATGGGTTTACCTTAGATTTAGATACCAAAACGGAAGTGAAGGCCTTGCTCTACACTTAGAGAAATAAGATGCCTGAAACTGGGCTTTAGAAAGTCATTTCCCCATTTAGCAGGTTTTAAAAACTCTCGGGACTGGCGTAATTCTGATGGTTTAATCAGCTCAGCTGTACTGGGCAGCACAAGAGCCCAAACAGCACTGATACACCACAGTCAGGGAGGGAGCCCAGCAACGCCGAGCAGGAACAACAGCAAGTTTCACGCTCGGGATCAAGGCTGCACCCCAAGTCACTCACTCCTGAGAGTCAATCACAATAACCATGCCCAGCAGTGCTGGCAGGAGCTGACCACATCCCAGGGCCCTGGGGAACAAGGGTGTCTCCCAGAGTTTGAGAGTAATCAGGGGACTTCGAGCCTAATGACTGAAGATGTGGGTTTAGAATGGACAGTGCTCCATCCTGATGTGCTCCTGTTGCAAACAAAGACAGCAGGTGGACTTGGCATATTTTTAGTTTTAGCAAAGGTAATATGCCTTGTAAGAAACATGACAAAATATGCTTGGATGTTTCCCCTTGGATTTAATTGCTGTTGTCGTCCTGGCTCTTCTTCAA
>JAYRBT010000001.1:15066754-15079753 GCA_036023395.1 Myiotriccus ornatus
TGTAAGAAACATGACAAAATATGCTTGGATGTTTCCCCTTGGATTTAATTGCTGTTGTCGTCCTGGCTCTTCTTCAAAGAGCATGCATGCAAGAGGGATGACAGAGAATTCCAGGGAAGGGAATGAACACTCACAACATGTGGAATATAGCATGAACTTTTCAGATGGGGGCAAATCCCTCCCTGTTGCACAGCCTGCAGAGCTGTTTCTCCCCACCATGTTAAATGCTCTGGTACCATTTTCATTTGTCAATTAGCACCACCACGGTGCTGTTTCCCAGACAGCACATCTCACTTCTGCACACCTTTTACCTCAGTAATCAGTTTAAATCCACTGTTTTCAAGCAAACGTTTACTAGCAAATTAATGTGGATACCAGCATTTTTCTCAGAAATCTTGGAGTTTTAGTTAATACACATAGCAGGTGTGCTTGCTTCCTGGTATTATTATTACATTTTATCTCCTTCTGTAAACAAGTATGACTCAGTCTTGTTTCTCCTGGAACCACAATACCTTGACAGCTTTTTCTGTATATCCCCTTGATACCATCCCAGCCAGGGTTTTATTAGCACCACAGACTGCAGCGTCTCGTTTACAAGAAACTGTTGACATTTCGCCTTAGCTTAGTGGTGCCTGTGACAGGATTTTTCAAAGGCTTATCAAAAAAATTACTTGATGCTCTGACAAGTTCACAGATTTGTAAAGTCATACTATCATCATCTGAATTTAACAGTTCAGCAGTAAGCAACGGAGGCAAATTGTTAGGCTTAAATGTAGCCATGAATATACCTTCAACCCCCTCCCAGCATCAGTACAGCTCAGTCTCCTGTCTGTGGAGGCTTCTGGCAAGGAGGGCCAGCACTTTCCTTTCATAGTGGACACAGAGTTCACGCTCACTGTGAACCTTCTGCTTAAACCTCCTCACACAAAGGATACCAAGATCCATTCCCCCCATCAGGAAAATGATGCTCCCTCCCCTTGAGTGTTCAGGTAGCACACTGGATCATTAATACAAATCATATGTACTCCTGAGGTGCAGTAAAACAGAGTACTTAAAATTTGGTGGCTTCAGTTCTGTTTCTGATGCCAAAGACATACGGGGGCTCCAGGCAGCCTTAAAGAGGTAATGGGTTTCTTCCTGACTTCAATAGAAACATACTGATCAGTAAACAAGCATATTTCTGGTTTTAAAACAAACCACTGTACAGTCCCTGCTAATACGTGTCTAAGCACATAGTTACACACAATAATTAAACCATGGACCTGTAAATGTATATCTAGTAACCTCCTTTTCCCAATCCATCACTGCCAAGAGCTGGCACCAATGTATTATTTATTCCCTTCACTCAGAAGTGTGTATCATTCCACTACTTTGGGAAGGTAAAACTGAAGGAAAGGTAAACAAGAGTGAAAGAAAGTGAGCTATGATACTTCTTGCTGTTCAAGAAATAAGGAAACATTAGTAAATGGAAGTTTTCTTTCTTTCTGTATTCCAATAAGCTGGAGCAGAAGCAGAACACAGATGGCAAGAACAATGAGTTCTCTTTCTAACAGTGTCTCAGAATTCATAGGGCCGCAGCATGAAGTGAATTTTAAGAAGAGTTTCCTGTCTGCAACTATTACCTACAGACAAAAACGTGGCAAAGCTTTCAATTTAGGATACCAAATAACTATGGACTAATAATCAATACTGGAAAGTGGCTGATGTTTGTCTGCAATAAACATTCATTCACTGATATATTTATTACCATGATTTTGCCAAGTAACTTGAACAAAAACATATATTCCATAGGTGGGTGACAGAAAGGATGCACAGGTGTTCAAGACAGATATTTCAGTATCTGGAAAGATTAGCATTCAGTAGACTTGCAACTGTATCTTATTGTAGATAAACCATCTTGACTAGGGTTTTTACCAGCAACCAAGCCTGAGCAAACAGCTGGGGGAAAGCTAATTCCAGGAGAGGAACCAACTCGACACCAGCAACAAGCTGCTGCCTGGCCATGGAGAGCAAGGCCATCTCTGCTGGCCCCAGACAGCTGTGGGAATTAACACAGGAGAAGCAATTGCTGCACATAACTTGTAGCCTGTGCTCTTTCAGCGTAACAGGCCGAGTTGATGGCAATTTATGTATCCACAACCTTTACCACTTCAGGTGCCATCATCCCGGTTTCCAGCATCTTGTGCTTCAGCTTCCCAAAAGCACAACCCACTACTACTCTACAGCTCCTCCAAAGGAACTTTCAGGAAAGTATTCCATCTGGTTTAGCTTTGCTTACAGTTGATGAATAATGATGAGCACAGAGACATATTTATCCTCGTGCATAGGAAAGGTCCACAGCACAGAGTTCTTCAGTTGAGGGAGAAGAAATGGACAGACCTAACAGTGAACATCTACATGCCTTAAGAGTTAATGCCTTAAAGTAAAACACAAAATAAAAACACAAAGCAAATTACAAGAGCAAAGCACATGCTTGCAATCCAAACAAGAAGATGAGTGCGCTGGAGGTGGCCTAATTACCCAGCTTTTGGTTAAAAGCAAACCAGAAAGTTGACAGGCAAGGAACCAAATTCTCCCTCAACAAAGCTACACATCTGGGGCCTGGGTATTTTCCACCAAATGTTTTTCCAAACCTTGCATGCTACAAAGAGTTCTTCTGAACTGAAATCTCAAAGGACAAGTTTTCTCAGAAACCAGTTTTAATCCCACCATGACACTCCTCTGAATGGTGTCACTAATTAAACATTTGAGTCAACACAGGAACTATTTAAAGCAAAAAGCTAAGTCAACAGGGTACTTTGGCACAGGAGCACTGACCTCACCATACTTTATTTGACTTCGGCATGCTGGCTGACTTCAAGGCTAAGTTGAGTATCATAACTACGTGATACTGAGGATCCAGGTAGGAAACTTAAACAAGACCTACCAAAGTAGTTTTGCAGGATTGAAAGAGAGGAAAGAAAGTCAAAGCCAAGTGTGAAATGGAGATTTCAGCATTCACTTTGAAAGTCTACCAGCAGGGGATTGTAACAAAAAAATCTGGGCTTTTTTGGAAACATGGGGAAGGTGGATGAGACAGCAGGGCAAGAATTAAACTGCACTGCAGTTGAGAGATTAAACACAGAGCTAGGAAAGAAAAGGGTTATGCCAGACCTCCAGTCTATGGAACTGATTTTTAAAATGGCTTACTGGTATCAAAGTCTGGAAAATTACAATGACTTACTGACTTGAAAGTCTGATCCACAGCAATGATGTTTCTGATCTGTCTGTTAAGTGAACACGTAAGCAAAAAATGCTCAGAAAGTGCCTTGGTTATTTTAATTAGGGTGGGGTTATACTAGGTGAGTAAATTGGAGTCTCACAAGAAGAAGAAGTAATGTCACATTCGGACACAAACACCTACAAGAGGTTGTGAAACTTTAACGAACTCAGAGGGGCACCTTCCATTGCACAGCAAGTTGGGTCAAGCAATTCATATTCACAGTATTTTTCAGACATTTGTTTTGTCACTTCCAATAATTTTTGTTTTCCTTTACTGAAGAGATCATAATTATCTTTATTTTCACATTTGCTAATGGAAAAAACCCCAACCAAATAGTCTATTTCAAAGGCTGCTTCTGAGTTCTTAGATCTTTTCAAACAACTGAATTATGTGAATTTTGTCCTTTAGACTGTCTCTCTCCTTTCACTGTAGGTAACCTTTTACACAAAAACAATACAAAAAGGCACCCATTTCCACTAAATTTGCAGAAAACAAGAGAAGTAGCACTAAAAGTCTTTCAATCCAATTTTTAAATAGAACACTTACAAGAATCAAACATGCGTTCCTTGCCCTACTGCCTCTGACAGATACATTTACCTTTTTTCCCATAATGAAACATATTTTATACCCTTAGAAATTTCTTTGCACAGCTGACCCGCTTAAAAAGCCATGTGTACAAGGTAGGATGTAACATTTCATCTTACAGACGGTACCTGTTGACTGACAGGCAAGAACACTTTTTCAAAACTGACCTAGTTCTTTCTCTGAAATGAAGCCTTTGCTGGTGTTGCTGTTCTGACAGTTTTCTTCAGAAGATGAAGGACTCCACAAGAAGTACGTAATTTTTAGAGAACTGAGTAATATATTTAACCCATACACTTCCCTTCTTTATTTTTGCTAAAGAGAAACTTAAAAACTAGAAAGTTAAACATACCTGAAAACACAAAAAAAATCAGGCTTTGTGAGCCTGATGACACTGAATAAACACTACCTCCAAAATCCTGACAGCAAGAATGTGTTAAGGGTGTGATGGAAGAGGGCAGAGGGAAGATCACCTGCACAGCCCAGTTTGAGCCAGCTTGAGAATCATCAGAAAACTCTTGGATCTGTAACAACACGTTTGTTTCCACAGAACTTTTGCTGTACTCAGGACAGAATATTTAGCATTTCTTTGTTCAGACTGCTGTCCTATAGCCTATCTGAGGCAGACAGTGTAAACTCCATACCAAACCAAGTACTTGCCCTGTTAGTGGAACTCATCATCTTGGTACCCTCACATGATGACAACAGGGTAAAACTGGAAGAATAACTTTGTCTTAGAATTGAGGAAAAAAAATAAAAATACCAGAAGCATGCAATAATTCTGGATGTTCAATTTAAGACACTGAATAGCATTTTTTAAAGAATATGTCATCTTAAACTTCTTAAATACAGCTGCCACCAGCAGCAGCTGCAAGAGGTCAGTCAGAGCGGATTATCTCCACTTACATAGCTAGAAGAAAAAGGGGCAGCTTTCCTACTAATTTTTTTATGGTGGCCACAGTATGCCAAGCCTGGCAAAAGACCTTCATGGTAGAAACAATCATAGATCCAGTTCTCCGGGTCAACATTTTACTGTTTCAGCCTTTTCTTCTTCATTCAGATCACACTTTTTTTTTATCAGCAGTGATCAAAATAGAGATCCCATGCAAAGGAAGGTCTTGTCATCATATAATCAAAGCTGAAACATTTCTGTGCAAGATTGGAAACCTCTTCTGCCAGAAAAACACAAGCTGTATATCTTCGCTGTTTCATCCAAGTATCCCAAGTGTGTACCTTTTGTTAGAAGGCAAAGGGAAAAAACCGTCCCCAGTATAAAAAATCCTTTACTACACTGTGCTATTAAAGCACAGCCTCAAAAGAGGTGGAATTCTGAAATTCCTACAAACCACCCCAACTCTGAGCTCTCACTTCTAGCACAGACCACAGGTATCACTGAATGATCGAACAGAGCTGGAACTACTGGGTAACTTTACGAACCATATCCAGCTATACATCCACCAGTCATGCTGCTGTGACAGCACGTGTTTGAAAACCCAGGTGTAAATGTCTCACTTCTCATTTCTTTCATGCATTATAAGTAGCACAGCGCTTTAAATGGGACAGCATGTAACACAGTGTCACAGGACCCCCTTAGAACCTCTCACAGATACATCAGAAGGGTGTCTCAAGCTGATTACTACAGCAACATTTGTCTTCCACATTCCAGTCATTATAATTGACAACATTTTTGCTTATAAAATCATTGCCTGTTACTTAAGGAAAACACAGCAGGTGATGGTTCTGTTTTGTGAGATCATAAAAATGTAACCCTTTTCTCTAAGTCAATCTTCTACCGAATATGCAAGTTTGATGCCACGAGTCTCCTGAAACAAGCTCAACATTCACTTAAATCATGCAGGTAGCCTGCCCAGCTTGAGAAGTGCTTTCATCAGGGGTTATAAAAGCCTGAGTATCTTCTATCCATCATTTCCTCAATTAGATTAATTTTCTCCACCCAGAGCCTCATCCATCACTTCAGTTAATGCTTTATACTCAAATGGTGATTGGATTTGCCAGCTCAGCATTGCTGTAATTACCCCTCAAAGCAACGTGCTGTTTCATAAGTTCCATTCTAACTTGTTTTGTCCCAAGAAGAAATCCAAATTTACCAGTCTTGCTAGAGTCATTGCTGTTCTGGTGATCCTATGTTTTCTGAATTTTATTTTATCAACCTCCAAGATAAAAACTAAAAAAATTATTATTAAAAATATATATAATGAGCTAGCTGAATATTAAGTAACAGCCAACATGAGAGACAAACCCAATTAAGGCATGAATGGGAGACACACACTGTGCTAATAGCATAGGAAATATGTGAATAGGACAAAATACTTCTGAAGTTCTTCAACGTAAGCAGTAACATTATGCCTCCAACCTAGTGATGCCTTAATTTAATTTATAAAGACAAGCAATTAGGTTTTATCTTTAAAATCTTTACAAAAACACAGGAGTTTTAAGATAAGCTCTAAAATAAGTTAATAATGCTTTAGGACAGGTATAAAGCATTTTTTTCCTATTTTGGTTTCTAACAGTTCTACCACAAAACTCAAGATGATGTGAACTTCTGACCAATTAGTTGATATATTGCAAAACACCTTCTACACTATCTCCCTAAATGAATTCAGTTCCTTAGAAACAGCAATTTAGTTATGGTTAACTCTTGTAGTGCAAAACTCACTTATTTCAATAATTGGTGTTAACCTCTAATGATGGCAAACTTCAGGAGGCAGACAAACAAGGCAAGAAAAACGAAGCAAGTTTGTAATTCCTGGTGTTCATTTTAGGGCACTGACTCCCAATTAGGAACAATTTGTTTTAAGACAGCTGATGAAAACACTGCCTCTGGCTGTGCCCCTGTGTCACAGACAACTGAGTTCCCTACCATGGAGACTCTGAACCACTGCTGGCACAAGTTTTACTTAAATTTTCAGGGGTATGAACAGTCTACAGTTCAGCCTGCACAGTACAGAAAGAGGGAAATCTTTTTATCCGTCCAGATCTAAGTAATTTCCTAGTTCTGAAGGCAGAATGTGCAGTACAGACCTTTTGTCCAGCTTCATGTCTGGTTCAGCTTTACCAGCTCAAGTCTAGGGGAGTAAGGGGTGGGTTTTTTTTCTAATGTTATAGTTTCTGAAAAAATCGTTTAGTAGATATCCCCACTGGAGCATTCCTCACTGAAATTTCAGAGATTGACTTTCCAGTTTAATGAAAAAGCTTATATCATGAGAATTCGTTGTTTAACATGAGTGACAAGATGGCTTGAAAGCAGAGGAACACTCGAGAGACAAAATGTTAATTTTCTCTTTCCTCCAGTGAACATGTTTCCAATGAAGAATTTAGCCTCAAAACCTCTTTTTCTTAATCAATAACACTTTAAGATTTAGTACTGCAAAAGCTTCAAAAGAAAGGACAGCAAAGCTGTGGAAGAGTCTGGAGCACAGGTCTTAAGAGGAGTGGCTGAGGGCACTGGGATTGTTTAGCCTGGAGAAAAGGAAGCTCAAGGGAGGAACCTTCTCACTCTCTACAACTCCCTCCAAGGAGGATGTAGTGAGGTGTGGGTGGGTCTCTTTTTCAGTGAAAATTCTTTTCTGGTATCTAATCTGAACCTTCCCTGGTGCAACTTAAGACCATTTCATCTCACCCTTTCACATGGCAAGAGTGGTCAGGCATTGGAGTAAGTTGCTCAGGGAGGTGGTGGAGTCACTGGCTCAGTGTTCAAGAGACATCTGGGTGTGGCACCTGAGGATATGGTTTAGTGGTGATTAAGGTGGTGCTGGGTTGATGGTTGGACTGGATGATCTTGAAGGTCTCTGACAGCCTTGATGATTCTGTGATTCTACATTTTTCTTTTCTTTTGGGCTCAGAGCTGGACTTCCAATTAAGGCTCATTTCTTTGACTCAGTTAAGGACAATGGGAGAAAGTAGAGGAGGAAAGGATGGTCAAGAAACACAATGTCACTGCATACTTAGGTACAAGCAAGAGGGAATATGCAGAAATTGAAGGATTTAAGCAGTAAGAGTCTCTGAAAGACCTGGTCCTCCCCCATGATTTCTTCATCCACAACCCTTCCATATCCATGACACCATCACTTTAACCTTTCTAGTTTTGCCTCTTCTTCTCCATGTTCAAGCCATGTTTGCTTCTTCCAGCAAATGCCAAAGAGAATAAAGTATCCACCAAAGCAATAGGTAAAGTAGATTAGAGCATTTTGGTTACTTTTTCTTAATCTTCCTGGTCAGCTACCATGCAATGGCCAGAAATATCCTCAGGTCAAACGATTTCCCCCAAAGGCTCTCCTTTTGTGCTGTATTTTCAAGTACCTTTCCTGCAGGTGAATGGTGAGATAAGCAGAGGAAAAAGAAGGGGGTGAGGAACAGAGGGAAACGTAATGTGGAGAAACAGGACAAGAGGGTTTTGTGTTTTGAACAGCCCTTGTCAATGAACACCATGAGCACAGAGAACACTGGGTAGCTTGTAGCATTTACTTGATTTCACCTGCATTCACAATTGAAGCATCAACATCTTCCAGGCTGTGGCCTGCCTGCAAAGACCCAAACAAAGGGAATTAAGCAGGAGCTAGTAAAAATAACACCTGCAAAAAAAAAAAAAGACAATTTCCCAAGTATAGAAATGACTAAACTCCATTAAATTTGACTTTTAAAATTTTTACACGAACTCTTGTTTACTATTAAATTTACTTGCTTATGTATTCCTCTTTAAACTTCTTGGCATTTTTTATAAATTTATGCCACAGGCAGACATCCCAATTGTCTGTCTGCCTACCTTCTGTCAAGGCAGCAGCGAGACATACCATGAAGAGTCGGCGAGTTGTGGACAATTTAAACACACCGTGTGACTGCCTCACTTAATGACAGCACTCCGGGGAATTCAGATTGTAGCTAATTAGATGTGGAGGTCAATTTGCAGCCATTTCTGAAGGGAAGACACTCGGTAAATCTTTGTAACATTTAAGTCATAGATAAAGATGTAAAAAGAGCTGGAAAGTAAAAGAAATTAAATATACACTTCCTCCACGTCAAGTAAGGATTTTCTAACATTTTACTCAGCAAAGCAATTCTGCTGGGCCCCTGTGACTCCTCCTCCCCATGGAAACACACCACTAAAAAAACTGACCAGTTTCAAATGCCTTTCAGGATTTCTTGGATTAGAGGCAATTAAAAAAAAAGATACCACTGACAAAAAAAACCCACAAAGCTCTTCATGGAGTGAAAAAGATACTTCACTTCAACTAGTTTTTTGCAGCGTTTGGGAGATGAGCGCTCATCCTTAAGCTCAGTCTGGCACAGGGTTTCAAAATCAGAGAACAATGTGATTATTATGCTATATAGCACAATTTTATTTTAGTTTTGTTCACAGATGCCTAATTATCAGCACAAAGTGGACTGCATCCTTTTGGATTATTTATTGTAGTAAAAAAACAACTGTATTAACTGTGCTAATGGAAAGTATGAACAAACCATAAAACTCAGCTTGGCAGAAGTTTATGAGAAATCGTAAACCAAATCATTATAAAATACACCGCTCCCTACAAATGCAACATTTACAACACTATCCCATCATTACATCAGCCTTGTACACTTCTTATACGCTGAACAAACAACACTAATTTGCCCTAAACTGCTGAGGAGAAAAGAATGAGAAATTAAATCTCCTACTTTGGACCTTGAAGATATATTTAAATGGTCCAGAAAAACAAGACTTGGCTGATGTGAAGGCACTACCTTCTGCTCCTGAGCTACAGGATGTAAAGAAAAGCTCTCCATACAACTCTCAACAGTGAGACTCATAGTGCCTCAGCTTCCCTTGCTGTGAATGAAGGAAAAGGACAACAGACTGTTTTCCCGGTGGGAAGGAAAGTCTGGGAGGTGTCACATACACTGACAGGAAGATGAGGAGAGGCAAATACGAGGCAGATGTAGACAGAGAAAACCTGGAAGTTTCCAGCTTGGCCGTCGCTCCTAAAGATGGTTAACCTTGAACATCAAGAACACCAAAGCTTCCATCAAGTGCCCAGGTACAGGCAAGAGGGCCACCAGGCTATGCTGAGTCTCAAGGGCAGCCAGAGCTTGCAGGTCACTTGACTGAGCTGTAGCTATGCAGGGAGAGCTCTGCAGCTATATTGAAAGCCAATACCTGCATCTGGCTGTCCCTCAGGCAGACTTCAAGGTAAATGTTAATTAAAGGTGTGGATAACTGCACGGAACGCCACTGCTGACAAACGCTTTTACCTCTCAGAGTTACAGACTATTTCAGGACAAGCACGACACCACACAAGTTCAAAAGCACATGTGGATCCTGCCCCTTGGCTTCACGAACAAAATGGAGGTATAGATATATATCACCTGTCAGCAAAATACACCCTCCCACCTGCCTCCAAGTACTGCCAACAAGCCACATCCTTTTACATTCAGACCCAGGTGGTGGTCAAATCCTGGGGAGGAAGAAGATCCATCTATGACTGCCCTGCTTTGCCTTCCCCTGCACAGAAGAAAGCACCCTTGACAAAGCAAAAAAGAAAATGCAGTGCCCCAGCAACAACTGCTGGGGGTGAAAACACAACACAGTCTGCAAAAAGGGCATTTACAAAATGAATAGCTGCAATGTGCTTTCCTCTAAAGATTTAGAATCATAAATGCAAATATTTTAAAGTTTAGATCTGAATAGCTTGAGAAATAAAGTTACTTCAAAATATACTACCGACATTTGTTGGATTCTGCTTTGTCACAGAGTTTTGAGAAATGAGGATATAATAATTTGCTTTCCAGCTTGTCACCTCTAAATCAAACACATCACCTTCACTTTGACTTGGGTGTCTCACCACTGAGTATTCATGAGGTACGGGCAACTAATTTTAGCCAAAAATGATGACTTATGGGAAGAAACAGGTAAAATAAGCCAACCCAGCAACTGCTCCAACTGCTATGGAATTCCTGCCTCAAACTTGTGGCAGAGCAACAGCAGGGAATCCTTCTCCTAAAGAACCAGCTTCTGATTTTCGCATCTTTGCATGAACAAAAGTGTCTCCAGTACTTGTAGCAGTGACCACCAAAACAACAGGCAGAGCAAACACATGAATCCCCCAGAATGAGCCACCCCTGGAAGGCACAGCACCTGTCCCGTGATTTGGAGCACGTCCTGGGTGTGTTAAAGGCTGTCAGCTGGAAGACACCAACAACCTGTGCTCAGTTGACCTGACCCAAGTAAAAGCTATCACAGCTCCCGAGAGAGGAAAATACTTCAATAGATACAAAATTTGAATCACCACCCACTGCTGCATAAGAAATTAAATTTTTTTATATGACTAAATTTCAGGAGTATTTCTGGCTCCAATGCACACAATTTAAATGTAGTTGGGAAGCTGAAGAGGCAGCAAGAAATATGGGTGAGTCAGTCTAAAACAACTACCAGTTGCTTGGCTCTTCATCTGCAGATGAAGTACAAGTGCCCCATAAAATGATCTTTCATTTTCCTCTTGCAAGCATTTCTGTGGGAGGGGGAAAAAATAAATCAGTATTTGCTTGGAACTTCAGAAATGGATTGAAATGCAATTACAGCTCCCATTCCTAGAGGATACAAAATTTATGAAGTTATTCTTGAACTCATCTCTTCAGATATTAAACTACTTTATGAGGAACAAAATGGACTAGAATAGTAAATTAAATGTTCAGTGACAAACACAAAAAAAGACAGAAATAAATGGGATATCTGTCTTGCAAACAGAAGTACTCTATATATACCCCTGTGATCTCATTTAAAGTAATTTTTGAATCTTTGATCATATACATGAAAGAAAAGATTTCTATGTACTTTATATAGAGGTGTATAGATAATAAATATAAGTTACCTATATAACACAGGAAATAGGTGTATAAGATAGATCTATGCATCTGTATTCCATGTGTGTATATATATATGATGAAAAAAAAGCAAATGTCCCAATTAGAACAAGGTCTATACTCATTTCTTATTCTAAGAGAACATCTAAACATCCAATCAAAATCTAAATGAAATACACAAAAATGGCACAGCAACAGTCCAAAGGCTGCTTTAGAAATACTGTAAAAGGGGTTATAAATAGTGACACTGACAGAGGTTAGAGGAACAAATCAGGAGAAAGCCCAAAGTTTTCAAGATGGAATATGCAAAGTTCGATGCTTCTTGTATCAAACAGTACTGACCATTCACTACTGTTTTTGACAGAAAACTGGAAATTACCATGAAGAAATACTAATTTTAAGCTTATTCCTTTATTCACAAAGGACTCTTCCCTCAAAAACTTTACTAATGCTTTGTCACAAAAGATTTAGATGCCCACGATGACACAGTTTCTAACTATTCTAGGTCTTAATGCCATCTCATCACACCAAATTACAGCAATTCTATCTCTGTCCTTCATCTCTGCACTGCTCCTCAAATTGTTTCCATCTGGATTATTAAAAAGTCCAAACATAACACAATTCAGAACTCTTAACTTTCTGCACTATTCACGCAATTTGGACGCCATTTATTTTCAGGGTTCTCCTTGAAACCAGCCCTAAGTGTTAGACTTTGTGTATTATTTGTACCAAGGTGCAATATCGGCTCTAAGAAGCAGAAACACTGCATTAGCACGGTCTTAAGTGATGGAAGCCCGGGGAGCACAAAGAGAATTTGCACACAGTTCTTAGTTTTATGAAGAAAGCCATTTTGGAGAGTTCATTGGCATCTTCCCATCCACCACTGCCTTGCAAAGGAAACCTCCATGCTCCACCTTAACAGCAGTGTGTTAACAACTGCCAAAGGCTAGATATTAAAACACATTTTCTTTTAGATCCTGTTTAGAAACTGATTGTCAGCAGAAAAGTATTCTTACAGTAATAACACTTATTACGAATGAAAACATTTCAAAACTTTCACTGGTTATGTTGGCTGATTACCTGCTGTGGGATCCCAGACTGCACATGAAGCATCTTAAGGGTACACTATGTATCATTTAGTTATCGAAAAGTATGTATTTAAGCATTTTTGTTATAAATATGGCAATACTTCTCACTGAAGAAATTACTGAGTCCAGTGATGCTCCTCTACAACAGACAGATGCTCCTACAACTGTGTCCAGTTCTGGGCCCCTCAGTTCAGGAAGGATATTGAGGTG
>JAYRBT010000001.1:15079853-15131853 GCA_036023395.1 Myiotriccus ornatus
GTTGTTTAGCCTGGAGAAGAGGAGGCTCAGGGGAGACCTCATCACTCTCTACAACTACCTGAAAGGAGGTTGTAGCCGGGTGGGGGTCGGTCTCTTTTCCCAGGCAACTACCAGTAAGACAAGAGGGCACGGGCTTAAGCTCTGCCAGGGGAGGCTTGTGTTGGATATTAGGAAGAAGCTCTTTACAGAGAGGGTAATCAGGCATTGGAATGAGCTGCCCAGGGAAATGGTGGATTCTCCATCCCTGGAGGTTTTTAAGATGAGACTGGATGTGGCACTAAGTGCCATGGTCTACTAACGACGGTGGTAGTGGATCAAGGGTTGGACTTGATGATCTCAGAGGTCCTTTCCAACCCAACTGATTCCATGATTCTACGAAAAAGTGCAGTTAACTGTTTTAACAATAAGCTTTTCTTCAGAAAGAGAAAATACCTGAGTAGAACAGAACACTGATGCTTTCAATCCCTGCATGCGCAAGTTCACGTACAAAGAGCAGTGACTCTTCCACGCTGAGGTCTTTTAGACAGATTTTTGGCATCTTTAATATGATGCTTGTAACAAGTTGAAGCGTGCAAAGTCACTCTTACCTTCCATCTGCATAGTCTGCATCTGCACCTCCCCACCAGACATCTGAATCATCATCTTCGGCATCAGCTGAATCAAGATTGTCGCTTTCCTCTGCTAAGGGGCAGCACACAAACTCCACACCACGGAACTTGTCAATCCCACAGGGTAGCAGCATGCCATAGTCATGCAGATTCATGCTCTTCTCACTACAGGACTGCAGAAGAGAGAAAAATAGGAAGAGCAACAATATTGTCATGGAGGAAGAGAGAAAAAACTGTCACAGACCTTGAGAAAACATGAAAGGGCTGCCTTAGGAAGTTCAAAGCTGGTGAACTGCACAATCTCTGAATTTTGAAATGCAATTTAAAAGGTCATGTGTGCATGCCCTGCCGACTGTAGGTAGCTCCCTGGCTCTGTACACAAAACACTGTAAGTAACAAGCTCTCCTTTCAGTTTTTCCCAGTACAGAAGGACTTGTCTCCTCTCATATACATGACCACTCCATATCCTCTTGTCTAAAACAATCACAGGCTCTGCCTCATAAACAGCAAACTTGGAAGACAGAACAGTAATCTGATGTATTAATCCCAATCCTGATGCACTAGTGCTACTGAAGAGTTCACTGTAGGATAGATTAATGTTTGAAATACCTGTTATACTGGAAACACTGTATCTGGTCTGACACCTCTGACTGTACATTGCCTCCTAGACTTGTTTGGAAAACAGTTGTGCATAATTACACCTTAAAGATACAGTCATGTAGGACAGAAAGATAAAAGTCATGTCCGACAAGCGAAAAAAGGAAAATAGTTCAGTGGTGCACAGTGTTCTTCTTCCAGACTATTGCCATTCCAAGTTTGCGAGCAGTTAAAATGAACTAAAATTTCCCTATGTGAAGGTTGGTGCCTTAAATGCTTCATTTAAGTATGATTCAAGCAAAAACTGAAAATCTGAGAAGCTGCTGAGTACATTTCAGATTTCATCTCCAGAAGGTGGGATAACATACAAATTAAGAGGTTCCAAACAAAATAGCAGCCAGAAATCTTCTTGGAAGCTCATATCTGCTTTTATTCCTAAAACCTCTCTACATAAGGAAAAGATGTCCAAAACACATTAGCAATTGTAATATTATTTCTGTTTTCAGTAAAGCACTGGTAAATTGTAAAAACTCTGTGCCTGACTGCAAAATGTGTTTGGCTAGTCCTAGTCCTTATCAGCTCTCCTACCCTTCTCTGCTGAATTTCACACAGTGCACTCTCTGAGGCCTCTTTGATTCCTGTGGGCACCTGGCATACCAATATCCACAATAAATAATGGATAATATCCATCCATGATGATGATTAAAGGTAAAGTCTAGGCATTTAGTTCCAAAGCAGCACTAACACAGGAAGCCGGAGGAGGCAGAGAACACAGTGGGTGTGTGAGAGGATGTGAGGAAAAAAAACAGTGCTATGAAATAAGGTCATTGTTCAAAGGTCAGTGGTAACTGTCCAGTCATGGACTCTGATGTGCTCAGATTCCCATTTCCTCCCTTATAAAGCAGAACAAAATGCCATTCACCCAGACATTCGGAATACTGGTCTTTGTTTTCCATGCCGATACTATATTTAAAGTCATCCTCAGAAGAGTGACACAGCTTTAAAGAAAGAAAGCAGGAAACTTCGACATGAATGTACCTCTTTAGCAACAGTATGCCAGTGCAGGTGAGTTTCACACACATCCATCCTTTCCTGGTGAAGGAACTTGCACTTGTCTGGTACCAGAAGGGCATCACTCACAAACTCGCCCACTGAAAGGGGAAAAAAAAAAAAAGAAAAAGAATATTAATTTTTCTTCCAATAACTCATCCTGTTAAACCTTGAGCAAGGCATAGAGCAGCTTTTGTGAATAAGTGGCAGGGTCTGTTTGCAGAGAAATGGTGCTTCCATTATGACCTTCTTCCAAGTTGCCATTGGAAAGTATCTCCTGGCTTTGATCTCAGAGGTATTATGTTATGAAAACCTCAGTGTAATATCTGAACTTCCATATACCCACAGTGAAACTTGCAGGACCCACTGCAGACATGTGTGGTGCAACATGAAGTCAGGAAGGGGACTAAAGGGGACAGAGAGGGACAACTACATTTGGCATCTTAAAAGCAGTAGGGGGAGGGCGTGAAGTGTTCTGAAATGCTTAAGTTTTTGTACACAAAACAAATCTGACACCAACAAATTGTTCCAAACAATTCAAGAATATTTCTCATGAATCACAGCACTAAGAGCAACACATTCAGCTCAGTTATTTTGTTGATGCAGCCTCTTCATTGCTACTTCATTTCATCAGCCAGATGAATCCAGGTTAGCCCAGAAGGCTGATAAGCAAGTAGAGCTCATCAGCCAGGGAACAATATGACTCATGATCACCAGAGTATCTGGTCAGACTGAAGTGGGGAAAAAAGGCTCTTCACCAAGGACATAACTGACCAGAGATTGTTCTGTCTTCAAAAGTAGAACAAAAATATACATGCTCATGAAATGAAGGATGCTCACAGCTTCAGTACTGACAAATAAGAAGAAACGCAGATGGTAAGTAACATGATTTGTTAGACTAAAATCACTGTAAATCTGCACCATTCTGGTATTGTAATTAAATAACCCCCAAGCCCCCCAAAGATATTTTTTAAGGGAAAAATTACAGAGCTCTTTCAGGAAGTCTATACACTGAACAGACGCTGGACTGTGAAAGCACATGATTCAGCTGGCACAAATCATCAGCTCCTTGAAGACCTGTAGTCTGTTACCTCCAAAAAACTACAGCCTGTGCTAAATGAATGAATCGAGGTGGTCCAATAGCTGCAAGGAGATGCAATAAAAGGTTAATTAATCAAAATGAGATGACTACAAGTTTACTGTTCAGCAGAGGGTCATCTTAAGTAGCTGATGAAATGGCCCTTGAGGCTTACAATTAAAAAGTCAGTTTTAAAACTAACTAACACCCAGTACATTGAGGGAGAAAGCAGAACTTAACAAATATATACCTTTGCTAATCACCAATATGTGTATTTCATATTAAATTCCTTGCTGTATTCCAGTGCTTTTGATCTGAAGCCTTTAAAGTCAGTCAGCTTTACAGGAACCAGTAACTAGTTTACTTAAGTCACTTAACTAGGAAAACACCCAATTTTCTTATTTTTATTCTTCCCTAACACACTCTGACATCTGCAAATTATTAACAGAAATGCTTCCTAGAGGTATCCAAAATAAACTTGCTAAAAGAATGAGTTAGAACACTTTCTGGTAACCCAAAACACAAAATTTGCACCTTCAGTTAACAGTCTCTGCTCCCAGTGGCATCACACACTAATCTTGCAGTGAATTTGAATAAATTTGCAGCTTTGTAGGGGACCAGCCTGTCACATACCCGAAGCAACTCAGTCCATAAGTAACCGGCAATTGTTAAGGCTTCAATTTAGTAAAGTACCCGAGCACTAGGCAAGCACAGGGGTGCTTTGCTGAAGACTCAAGAGCACATTGACATTGCTCTCCTACAACACAATGACTTTGTGCAGAACTACAGTTACACCTTTCCAGCTGTTCAAGCAGGACAAACATCCAAAGCAGTCTTTAGGGCAAACATTTATTTAAAACAACAACAACATAAAATCCCGGAGTGGGTTTTACTCCAGCAAACTCTATCTGATGCTTGTGCATGAGCTTGTG
This sequence comes from Myiotriccus ornatus, assembly GCA_036023395.1. Classification (NCBI taxonomy): domain Eukaryota; kingdom Metazoa; phylum Chordata; class Aves; order Passeriformes; family Tyrannidae; genus Myiotriccus; species Myiotriccus ornatus. The sequence continues at coordinate 15,084,119 of JAYRBT010000001.1, forward strand.
TCATCTGTTCTCTTAAACACACGGGTATGAGTCCAAACATAAACACACCTGATAACCTCTGCACAAAGCTAGTCCATTCCCCTTAACACCTTGTAATAATATGACTACAATATTGTGTGTATGAAAGCAATCAATGGTATACCCCAAAGTGCTGTGCAGCCCTTCAGAAGGACCTTGACAGGTTGGAGAGGGTCACAGAAGAACAGTCTGAAGTACAACAAAGGCAAGTGAAAGGTTCTGCACGTGGGGAGGAATAACCCCAGGCACCAGTACAGGCTGGGGGTTGACCTGCTGGAAAACAGCTCTGTGGAGAAGGACCTGGAGGTCCTGCTTGGAAACAAGATGTCCACGAGCCAATAGCATGTCCTTGTGGCCACAAAGGCCAATGGGATCCTGGGGTGCATTACAAAGAGCATTGCCATCAGGTCAAGGGAGGTGATCCTGCCCCTCTACTCATCCCTGGTGAGGCACATCTGGAGTGCTGTGTCCAGTTCTGGGCTCCTCAGCACAAGAGCAACATGGAGCTCCTGGGACAGGTCCAGAGGAGGCCACAAAGATGATGAGTGGACTGGAGCATCTCTCTTACAAGGGAAGGCTGAGGGAGCTGGGCCTGTTCAACCTTGAGAAGAGACGATTGAGAGAGGACCTCATCAGTGTCTCTCAGTATCTGCAGGGAGGGGTCAGGGCATGGACCAGGCTCTGCTCGGTGGTGCTGAGTAATGGGACAAGAGGCAACGGGCAGGAAGAGATGCACAGAAGTTCCACCTGAACATGAAGAAAAACTTTTGTACTGTGCAGTGAGCAAGCACTGAAACAGATTACCCAGGGAGCCTGTGGAGTCTCCCCCTCTGTAGACATTCAAGAGCCATCTGGATGCAATCCTATGCCAACCTTACCCATTCTGGGGTTCTGTGAAAAGAAACAAATACGATGTACCGCTGAGTTACAGCCACCAAATGAAAGATGGAAAGCTGTATATCTAAAGTTTTGGGCATTGCAGCCAGGGCAGACATTGCAGTGTCATCACAAGTATGCATGAGTGTGTAATTAATAAGATAAAGCACACTAATATCCATGGGGAGAAGGACGGTTGTTCAATTTAATACTCTCTCATTATATAGAATTATAATAAATTAGGGTTGTGAAAATCTGGGCAATAGCAATCCCTTGCAACTTTACATGTGATTTCTATTGCCTTCAGTTCTATTTTTTATTACAAATAAAATTGAACTCTGTCCATTATTTAGATACACAGAACTCATGTTCCAGAAAATTTTTTCATTCCTTTCATGGTAATTACTACTGAATTTTAAATGTAAAGTTCTGAACTTTTGTTCTATTTTTGTTGTTGCTCTTTTAAATAAATCAATGTTCAAGTAGCAGTTTGATGAACTAAACAGAATTCACTTGACAACTGCAACATTTATTTTACCTGGGCTAGTTTAATAGAAACACAAATCCACCAGAAAGAAGCACTTCTAACACTTTTGTCTTGCAAGCAAGCTTCCTCCTGTATCACTCCAGTACACGTTTAACTTTCAATGCTGCTGAGTCATAAGACTTTGAGGATTCTTCGCTTTTTTGAATGAGTAACCACAGAATACACAGGGGAGACAAGCACACACGAAGGGAGAGCAATCTTGCTCCTCCAAGGAGAGGGAGAAACGTGTATGGCTCTCAGAGTAATGAAAAACTATAATACTGCTTCTCTTGGCCAGGACACACCCTGACTGAGAGCTGTGCATTAGTACATTGTTCTGACTGATGTAGAATTCCAGCCCAGTGCTGGCTGTAATTGCTACTACCAGGTGCTGGGATTGCAAAATTCAACTCCAGTATTATTTTTATTTCCAGCACAGCAACATACTGACTTGTACAACACCAGGCTGTCCTCAACATCCTGCCTGCAACGCTCAAGTTGCATGAGCATTTCCCCAGGCAGCAGCACTGCCTTAAAACCCTCCCCGGCCCCGAGCTGTCCCCTTGCTCTCTCCCCAGCACCCTGTTCCTGCTCCCCCTCCGCCCACCCAGTGAGCCATAGCTAAGGCCTGACCACACCACTGAAAGTGGGGCTTGCAAAACTTGTACATAATCCACGTCACAGAGGGTTGGAATCATTACCACCATCAGCATTACCTCTGCCTTATATTTATCCCTGTTTTCCAGTACTTCTCTGCCTCCTCCAGCACCTCTTGTATTCTGATTACGGCTGTGCTCTGCAGAGGCACTCTAGTAATAAACCATGATGGCACCATTTATCTGCTGGTGAGCTCATAAATCACTAAACTCCCTCAAGTGATCCAACGCACCAATAAAACAGCTACTTGGGTTCCAGTAGCTGCTTACCCACTCTTGCAGGGAAGGGCTGGAGAAAACAAGACCCTGCTGGCTTGTGAGTTTCTGGCCATCTGGAGAAAACAGCCCTAAAGGAGAATTCTGAGTAGAGGTCATGTTACCACATTAAAAGCCACTACCCTGTGCCTACCCCTCACTTAGCTGAAGGCCAAGAACCTGTTGCAAAGCAAGTTGCTTCTTGACAACTCAAACCCCCACAGTGTCAGTAACCCCCCTTAATACCAGTTTTCCACTATGTTTGTAGTAGACTTCTTCAAATTGCCCCACCCTGGTGTAGCACACATCGTTCAACAACAGTATTGCCAGAGGTTTTATAATGCTGTATTTTACTATTTAATAATTTTATTTCAGTAGAGGACATCCTATCCTCTGAAAAATACTCTTGGAACAACAACAGATTTTTTGCTGTAAGACCAGAAGTTCTGGCCCAGAAATTTCATTTTTCAACACAGCAAGTACTAAGAAAAGCATTAAGAATCAACCTCTAATAAAAGAGTTAGGATTATAGTGAAGGCAACCATTCACACATTCTTTTACATCTTCTCTAGGAAGAAAAAAGCTCAGCAAGTGGGCATGCTCATAACAAGACGACTGCCCCAGCTGGTTAATGGAAGACATCAGGGCAAAGTAATTCAAAATAAAAATACTGTGTGGAGACATGGTTCTGATCAGCAGATTTTCCAGCCACTGCGTAAAGTAGACGGGACATGAGCATCCATGCAACACTGCACAGAAAGAAAGCAAAGATAAGGTGATAAAGGTAACAAAACAAAATCCGTGACAAAACCAAACACCTGCTAGCAGATGGCTCCAAACCAAAACATAAGCATGTTCAAATTATGTTCAGAGGAGTACTTTCAAACAAAGCGTGAGGAGGCAGCACGCATGCTGAGGCTCTAGGGCTCAAGGCTTCATTTTAGTGTCACGGATGAGAACAAGGGCCTCGCTAAACCAAATTTACAAGCTCAAGTGTCTGCACAGTACATATTTGAGAACATTCACAGAAATGTGTCATTTCCCTGAGAGTTTGCACTGATTATCCAGAGCCATCACACACTTCATATGAGCACCAAAAACCAGCCAGCCCTGCATCTTTCCTGTCCTACTGCCATGAGGCTTTGCACTCCCTTGCTCCCCTGATGCAACACCTCTGCCAGCCCTTGTGCCTGCCCACCCACACTCTTTATTACTTATTATGCTACACATACACTGTTGCATCTATTTAAGCAGACACATAACTTAAGGTACTTTTATTAATTGCAATGCTCACCTAAGTCTTTACGTGTGATGCTTTCTCACCTGGCAATTAACAGTTAGCTACAATCTGCATCAGAGTGCAAGCCAAACACTGGTCTCAGCTGCAAAGCAGCAATGCTTTCCTGAAAATGCTTTCTTTTCTTCAGAAGTCCAGAAAAGCAGAGAAGATGTGAAGCACCTAGATACTTTAAAAACACGTTTAATTTTTCAGTAAAATGGTTCAGTAAGCACAATTACCTAGTGATAAAATGAACCACAGGGCATTCACTGTATTAGACTCTGTACCTTCAGATGAAGAGGGAGACGCTGCGTCTGTCAAAGCCTGGTTTGAAGGGGAGTTTGCTGCAGCGCCAGCCCACAGGGATGGATGCCTTCCCCAGCCCATGGCGAGGCTTTCCTTTGAACTTGGGCACAACACATGTTAAGCCAGACTTTTAAACATCTTCAGTCTAGCTTGAAGGATTTTAACAGTCTATAGTAAACAAGGGATTTGCAGATTTCTTCAATTTCAAATTTAATTTTAAATGGAAGCTAAGGGCCTCTCCCCAACACCTAATCATGAGCCAACAGGAAGGCAAGGTGGTGCTCGTAATATAAGGACACCTGTGTCGTAGCAGCTTGAACCATCTATATTTTTCCGTTGAGTAACAACTGCTGCCCATAAAACTTCCACCAAAAACAGCTCTGTAGGAAAACTGTTCCCACTCCCACCATTTTATCGGTAATCTATTACATGAATTTCACTGAGAGACCCACAGCATTGCAGACAGACAGCAATGCAGACCCGAAATTCTAGGGCAGGAGCAGAAATGACATCACGATCCGCACATCCACCTCTGGAGCACGAAGTGGGAACAGCTGCAGGTCTTCTGTCTTCCAGAGGCTCGGCCAAAACCAGCAATGACCTCAGATACGTCTCTGTATCATCCTTAAGTTCCAAAAAGTTATTTCCCGTAACAATAGCTGCAGAGGGTTTTTATTATTTTTTTGAGCACAGCCATCCACTGTGCTCTAGGCATCTGAAAGTAAGGCCAGTGGTTCTCCAGCATTTTCACAGCATCAAAGCAAGTGTCTATAGCTCTATTATTCTCTTCTGCTTCAAAGAAGTCCTCGAATGCCTCTGTATTCCTGCTTTCAACCAAACTTGAAAAGGTAAAGAGCACACCCACTAAAAAGTGGTTTGTTTTTCTCTTATTTAGTAGGCATAGCAACAAATACACTCTGATGCAATATCTCTCAAGTAAAACACCTTCACTGTTCACAACATTTATCCATTTACTAGGCTACGAAAGGCAACAATTTTGGACAAGCAAAGCTCTACTATTAGATTAAAAACTGACTGGTAATTCTAGCTGTACTATAGTGTCCTGATGCTCCTACAACAGTGTTAAGAAATCATGACAGTTAAGATACTTTTCACCAACAGTGGGATGGCACAAAACATACACTTGGGACACAAGATCAAAGCAAAAGAAAACCGCACTGTAATGGACTCACTGACATCTAAATATCCCAACGTGCATCATAACAAGGAGCTCCAGCCTTGATATATCACATCTTCCACTGTGATTTCTGGCAAATCCAAATACCTCATACAAAATTCTGGAGTCAACGGGCTAAAACCCTCTAGGTACAATCCATCAAAGTACACTTGTTCGGATTAAAATAATCAACTGTATACCAAGAAATACACATGTAATTAATTCACATTACTATGCCTTCATTTTCATAGGGTACCACACATTAAAAAGGGTTATTTCTCAAACCTTCTTCCATCTTCCTCTGTAGCTCTTCCATCACAGACATAAGTGGAATTTCTGCCCACTTTGCTATTTTTTTGCCTGACTGAATATTCCGATAAAATTGTCTTCCTTCCCAGACAGAACACAAGGTCAGGTTTGATGCATTACACCAATAACAGATACATCTGTTTACATGCAAGAAGATTCAAATACACATCATCACACACTCTGGCATATTTATACACAAAGCATATAAACATTCTTTAAAAGTCTGCAGTACCTCAACAGTTCATCGCAGCGTTAAGTTCATTTACTTCTCTCCTGCTTTTTACTTGTCTCCCCAGTCTTCACAGAAAATATTTGCTGGGAGTTCACTAAGATGCCTTTTCTGCCCCTTTCTTGCTCATTAATGCAACATAAAACCCCAGCATCACAGGTTATGCCACACAGTGGGATTTCTGCTCCTGTCCCATCTTCTTGAAAGGCCACAGTCAAAAAATACCCTCCCAGAAGCTGTTATCAGTGTGACCAGCACAAAGGTTACCCTCCAAAAAAAGCTAACTGATGTGTTTCCCCTTCCATTTTCTTCCTATAGGAACCAAGCACTCACACTAACAAACTTTCTTGGCCTGCATCACAAATCAAAATGTTGCCTCTCAAACGCAGTCTACCAAGAAACAGGCCCAGAAACAGCCTGCAAAATTCATTTGGGGAAGAAAAGAAATTTCAGGATTGAGTTGCTCTCCCTTCCAATTTCTCAGTGCACAGGTTACACCTGCAAAGCTTCTCCCACAAATGGGAGAGTATTTTTTGCAAACACAGCCCCCTTCCCTCCTAATCATATAATCCTGACTGATTTATTGGAATTAGTAAGTTAGAAAATGGGAGGAATAATGAGGTCTAGAGATGTCACTCTGGACAGCATGACTCCATCCTGCCTCAGTTACAAAGCTTGTATGTGACTCTGCCCAAGTAAAACCCTTTTCTCCTCCTGCCACACTGTGCTTAATTGCTTACTGCTCCTTCCTCTGCCTCCTCTGCAGCCCCAGCAGACTTTTCAGATCCACTTTTTACTTTTCACTCCATCATTGCAGCAGTCTTGTTTGCCAAATCTGTAAGAGGACATGCTCAGCTGCTCTGGAGGGCTGGTGAACACATTGGTGATGGAAGCATAGCTGCTTACAGTGGAAAAAAGACTATGAAGTGAAGGATGCCATCCATGAGTGCTTGCTGCAGGGTCATTGGTAGAGTTTTTTGGTGGTTTTAGGAGTAGGGGGTGTTGATTTTATTGAGATTCTAGGTCCCATCCTAAACCGACAGCAGTATGTCTGGCTAAAACAGGTCTTCTGCAGTGCTATAAAAAGAGCCAGCCCTGAAAAGCTGGAAGGTGCTGAAAGCCAAGGTAAGTTAGAAAGGACTGCTTGATCCTGCATACATAATAACAGAAGGAAACATGGGCACCTCAAATAGGAAGACAGATTAACCCAAAAAATTACTGGAAATTGCCTGTTCTACAGAAAAGTCAGTAAAACTCACAGAAATTAATAAGCCTGAAAAAAGAGCAGTACCAGAAAACTCTAAGGAATAGATTCTAAATGTGAAAGGCTTAATGAGACCATTTTGTGAAGATTTAGTAAGATTTTGTCAAGATTCCCTCCAAGCAGAATTCTGGCCACAACCCAGTAGACAAAAAAAAAAATCCAGGAGGAAAATAGGACAGTGGTACCTCCAAAGATAAAAGCATTTTTACTCTAAAAGAAGTATTTGCCCTGAGGGTTGCCTACACAGTACTGCCTGAAAGATGCAGATCCCTGCCATGGCATGCCATTGCCATTCCTTTAGAAAAACATTCTGCCCCTGCATAGCTTTGTACAGCAAGGTGCAGTGAAAGAAACACAGAAATGTTGTTCCTCAAAGCACTGACCACCTCAGCCTGAAAACGAAGTGTAAGGGACACGAGGTAAGCATAGCCTGACCATCCAAACTCCCTATGTTTTTCATTGTCATGGAAAACAAAACCTGAGATGTTTTCTTCATAAATATTTCTCCTCCCTCATGACAGCTGAATTCTTTTGCTTCCAGTGCACACATTCCTGCCAAGTACTTACATATAGGGTGCAGGAGTGCAAGGAACGGGAAACAAAAGGGAAAGAAAATCAGAGTATTTCTGAATCCCAACTCATATGCTGAGGACCTCCTATTGCCACAGAATAGCGCAGCAGAAAAAAATCCAGGTATTTGGGAATCCTCCTTTTACCAAGGTAAGATTCTTCTGGTCCTATTCCCTCTTTTTATGACAGGGCTATAATAAAGAGCAATTCTCCATCAACCAAGGTTTAAATCCACCAAAAGCCTTTTGTTCTCCACATCTACTTCTTTTCATAGTGCTTAGCTAAAAAAAGCCATCATCGGGCCAGTCCCAGGACCTCAGAGTCATTAGCTGCTGAGCCAGCCAGGTAAAACAAAGTATACTGATATGGACACCAAAAGATATTTGGGGAACTGGCCGAAACACAGGTTTTCTCCTAAGGAAGCACATTTTCCAAGAACCCTCTGGACTGACTAACCCAGGAAGGCTCAAGAGGAGGAAATACGAATGTCATACATATGGGTGCTGCATGTTCTTGGTAAAGGACAGCCCATTACCTCAAGGAAGGACCTATTTCATCCTCAGGACAAAGAGTGGTCTGTACACCTCTGAAACAGCCTTCATATCAGAATCATGAGTCTAGTGCTAAAATACTGTTAATGAAAAAAAAAAAAGAGATACTCAGAAAAAGACTAAGGTGGGGTGAATTCTTTTTCTGAAACACATTCTTTTGATCATTTTCTGGCTTTTCCTTTATATAAAGTACACTTCGATTTTTTTCATGTGCATCTCAAAATATTAATTGCCTCCTGTCTTGTAGTCTTCTGACTTTTCTGAGATTCCCTTTATTCCCTGTACTCATAAGCTTAAGTTCTCGCCCATTTACACATTTTTCCATGACTGATGAACTCCTCTACAGTTCTGCCAGACAGGGCACTAAACAGCAGAGCATGGCATGACTCAAGCACCAAACAAATACCAAAAAAGAAGGCTGAGAAAACTTGTGTGTGAAAATCCAGCACAGGTTAAGAGCTCCTGGTTCCCACAGCAGGTGACAGACACCAGCAGAGCTACACTGGATATCACTGTTTCCCACCAACCGGTCCTCCAACTACTGTCCCTGACACTGTCAGGGAAGCTGCTGCTCCCACACTCTAAATTTACATGAAAAGCTAGAGACACGTGTGCCATGGTACCTATCGGGCAACCACCACGTGGAAAAAACAACAGTAAGGAGAAGCTGAGGAGGTGTGATCTCATTTAATGACACAGGATCAACACAGGCAAAGCACTTCTTAATTTACAGGAGCTCTGAAGTTTCAGGTGTGAGTGCTGGACCTCTTCAGGGCTCTCTCTTGCACCACAATAGAGTAACTCAGTCAGCACTAGTGAGACATCAGATAAAGATAAATCCCCCCTGTTTGGTTTGAACTGTTTTCAACTGGTGCATTAAAAGTTATCTGAAGTATGAAAGTCATTAAACATTCCCAGACTTACTCAAGGCAACACTCACTCTTCTCTGTACTGTTTTTATGAAGTTGGTTTCCAAAAGAGAACAAAAGCCAGCAGCTTTTAAAAAATAAAAACATCTTTAAGAATCTTTTCAGAAATTAACAAAATTGCATACCATGATTGGATAAAGATGACTGATACTGCAGGACCCATTTTAATGTTCTTCCTTATATTTAAATATAAAAACCAAGCATAGCTTAGTGGTATTTCTAAAGAGTGGATACATTCCAAGCCTTAAGGAATCTTGTATTCTGAGTCTTTTTTTTCCCCCAGCTGCCTTCAGGTTTTCACAAGCTGTAACGCGTCTGAATTTCCAAACAGATTATGCTTCGTAAATGCTACCAAATGCAGAATTTTGAACACTGCAGCTATTAACATCACGTTCTGTTGCTGCACAAGGAGCTGCGTGCTGGCTGTCAGTGTTCCTGCTCCCTCTCTCACAACAGACATGTTTTGCAGCAAGATCTGCAAACGCAAATCTCCAGGCAGTTTAAAATTCTGTGCCTCCCTGAAGTGGCTCTTAATGCACTTCACTATGTAAGATGTATCTGGAAAATGGGCTCTGAAATGGCAGCAACATGCAGTAAGAAGTACTGGTTTAATTAATTAACACCCTTTCTACTAGTAACTTACTAAAGACACCGATCAAAAGCAAAGATGGCATAAAGATAAGATGCTTGGAAATAATTCAGTACAACTGGGACCAGTAATCCCTGTGCTTTGCATTATTATATGATGAGATGTTTCTCATGGGCAATTCTTGGTAATCGGAGTAAAGCATCTGGTATCAGGAGTGAAGCTAGAGAAGGCCCCACTAGTCACTGATGTCTAGGGGGAGTAATGACCATAAGCCCATCGATCGGTGCAAAGAATGAAATTGCTACAGACATTTAATCTTTGGCCATCAAAAAACACCAGCATTTCAATGGGGAATGTACCACATTTTAAACAAGGAAATGTTAACTTCAGCAAGGTTTCAGTTTTGTTACCCCAGCCACCCCTTCCCTAAACACCTTCATAGGGCATGTTTCTTTATAAAAATTTGAATTCTTTTTACTTCAGTAGATGTTTAATTCAGTTGTTGCTCTCCCTCTCTCTCTTCTGGCAAAGAACAGAAATCAGTATGAAATCAAGTTCAGGCAGTAAATGTTTCTGCAATACCATCTTGTGCAAAGGCTCTGACGAGTGAATAAGTAACTCCATAAGCAGCTGTTGAAATAAGTAACTCCATAAGCAGTTGAAGATCAACTTTGCAGAAATACAGATTGTTGATTATTAACACCCTGAGCAATCACTTCCTGCAACACTGCTGAGAACCAAATGTTTTATTTGCCAAGATGAAAGTTACACTGAAATTGTTACCACTTGTGGGTGAAGGACTTCACTGTATTACCAGAGATGAGGGAAAACAAGGAACCACTCTGAGGCTTTGCAGAGTCTAAAGGTAACCAGATTAAAAATTACCTGACAAAATGTGATTTTGCTCTATGGAGAGCCAAGCCTTTACCCATCTGGCAGGAAGGATGGCAGTGTGGTCTGGCAGCTCAGCCTTGAGGGCAGCTGGGATGGGACAGCTTGAGAGAAACAGAAGAGCCGACTCACATATGGTAACTCAAGGAAGCTAAAGAAGCAGACGGGTGGACTGAATGGAATGGCACATTCTGCATTCAGCAAGCACCACTTTTTAGAAATAAAACACAACTGAGAAACACTGGCATTTCTTTATGTAAGGATAATTCTGAATGGTCAGGTTTTTAAGTATTAAGGCAATAGAGAACCCTGTGAAACTTATCTACAGCTACAACACACTGGCTTTCCAAAGAACACCTTTATGTTCAGAAGCTTCAAGTTGTTTGATTTATAAACCAGATTCGAATACAAGGTTCAAAGCAAAACCAGACTGATTTACATATCTTAGAGATTACAGAGTCTGAGGGAGTTTCCTGATGTGTGGAGAAAGGCAGAAGCTGCAAGCATGTAGAAAGCAAAACTATTTGGGAATTACAGGCCAGTCTGCCTCACTTTAGCTTCTGGGAAAAATCATGAACCAAGTCTTTCTGAAAGCCATTTCTGGGCACATGGAGATGATGATGATTAACAACAGCCAAAATAGATTTAACAATGGTAAATCATGCTTGATTCACCTGACTTGCCTTCTAGGATGAAAAGGCAAGATTGTGAAAACAGAGCAATAGATACCATCCACCTTAATTTTAGCACCTCTCTCTCACAACATCTTTGTATCCAAGTTGGGATGTTGGGGTTCGCATGGATGCACTCCTAGTTGGGTGAAAAACTGACTGTGCTGTCGAGCTCAGGGGGTGGTGACTCATGGCTGTGCTGTACTCATGGCCTTTACCTGGAAGGAAGTAACAAGTACGGCACCTCAGGGCTTCATTTTGGCACTTGTTTTGTTTAATGTATCTGTCAGATGAGGGGAAGACAAGTTGGCTAATGAGGAAGATAGCACATTAGATTAAACAAATCACCTGCCTCACTAGGTCTGCAAATTCTGTGGCCACACTCCAGATATGAGAAAATAGTTTTAAAAAAAAAAACCAAAAACACAAAAACCCAATGCAAATACAATTTTTGGCTTCTATCATGAAACCCACTGACAGAAGAAAGCATGCAGGACCCTGTTCACCAAGACACAAGTCACCACAAGCCATTTCAAGATTAAGATGTGAAAATAATGACTACTTCTAATGATAGGGCTGAACTGCTCTGAGTAACTAACAGGCAAAGGCTCTGTATTGTCACTACCCCTCCCATGAGGGCACCCAATAACCCACTAGTCCGTGTAACACACTTTCTACAGTCGGTGAAAGTCAACAGTTTCTGTGAATGCCCAATGCCATGTAAGTATTTCATGCAAATATCTCTGCCTACAATAAAACCCTGCACCTACTTTTTAACGAAACTGCTCCCCTCCAGTTCTCATTGTAAGAATTAACAGGGAGATGTTCATATTCTATCAAATGATTTAATTCCAATCTGTTTTACTTTTTCTCTTCGTTGCACATCAAGTCATCATGGACAAAAACCAAGCCAGGATTAACAAGTAAGATCAAGTTTTATTGAGAACCGAATCCTGCCCTTAAGGATTAATATAAACAGTATGTTACATGCAAATACTGAGGGGTATATAATAAAATAATATTTGCTATTTGCACAGACTTTATGCTCAGTAACACTGCCTAGTGTCTCAGTCTAATCTACAGTATTAGAATGAAGTTTTTTTTTAATTCAAATATATTGTATCACATCAACAGACACACAAAAAAGAGAGAGTAAATGTATTTTAGAGTAAGGTGAGAAACAGTAAGGAAGACATTAAACTCTACAAGAACAGTATGTATATCATATTGTAGGCCTACAGCAAAGGTGACCAAATTAGACTGAATAAATCAAGACTAATCACTGAAATGGAACATTTTCTAATTTAACTAAAGGGTCTGTAAAAGCTTATTTTTATAATTAAATCCTTTGCAGATTTCTGCCCCTAGTCAAGTGTACAGCTGAACCATCACTGAAAAAGATTAATGGCAAAGCATCTGCCCCAAGTGTGTAAGACAACCCAAGAATGATACTAAAGAAATTAAAGTCAGTGCATTACATATTTTTATATACATGTTTGACAGTGTGTATATAAATAGATGAGCTGAAATGCATCTTATGAGTTCCCACACAGAGAACAGCAAGCTACCCAAAGTGGTTCATTAGCACCGCTCAGAAGAACCCAAATTCCACTTGGATAGACACTGGGAAGCTTTGAAGAACAGGTTAATAAATGATGACGAGCGAAAACTTCCAGAACAGAATGTGAAAACTGACATTACTCTGTGCAGTTCCTCTGATGTCGGCAGCAAGGCAGCATTGCAGCTGCATCACTAGCTGTGTTGGCAACTAGAAATGGAGAACAGACACAAAAAAGGTGCTCCAGTGCAAGATCTCCTGGTGGTGCTGCCTCTTCCCCCAGCACCTCTGCCGTAACTGCCCTGGAAGCCAATGCCATCTCTTAATGCTCTTCTTAAAAGTCCAGCAGAGGAGACACCTCGTCCATAAACTCATAAGGTGCTCAGGGCAGGACTGACAGAACAGGACAGCAAGAGTTTTGCTTGCTTTTGAAGTCAAATCGCCAACAAGAAAAATGCCACCTAAATAGTATTTAATTACTCAGCTAAGAATTTCGTACAGACTGTCACAGTTAAAAATATATCTTTTTCTCAGATATATTGCCTGGACTCTATAGTCTAACCAAGGCTTCAAACCACAGCTGCCAAGAGAGGTTCAAGGTGGGTCCCTCTCAGGGAGGTCCAGTGGAGCAGGAAAGGTGCTCAAGCACTTATTGCAGCACAGCCCTTCTTGCTCAGGAATAAATCTGAACCTGCCACTTCAGATACAAGAGTCAAATGAGCCCGTGTTCCAGTTCAGCAAAACAAACACTTTCCTTTTAACAGTATTTAAAAACAAACAAACAAACAGCTTTGCCAAAGGGGAGGCCAAATGAGTTCTTCAGCAGGTTTTCCCTGAAGATGTTATTTTAACCCCATTTCCTCCTCAGCTACAGCTGTCACGGGCTAAACAGAGATCTTGAGGGAATAATGGGAAATTTTATGGCAGAGAGACAGACCAAAAAGAAGGATAGTTCTAGGCATCAGTGTCACAAGATGATATCGCATCTACTGATACCCAACTTCTAAGAGGAATGTTGGGCATGAATTATCCCACATCTCATGGTGTGATGCACAGGCCCAAACACAGTGAAGACACCACTCAGAGTTTCTCCTGTGATGTGCAGTTGACAACAAGAGCATTTTTAGCCCATGAGCAATCTCAGAGACACGTTCCTTACAAGCCATACAGCTGGAAGAAGGGAGGGGGACAAACAGGGAGAGGTGGCACCTCAAAGCACTCTAGAGGCTCTGAAAGGCATCCTCCCACTTCTCCAATGTCCTTAACTAAACTAGCTGGCCTCAGCACAGTGCATGCTATTTTAGATCACATTTAAGAGCTTTACATCTGATAATGTACAAAATCCTGCTGTAAATCGGTTCTGTTGTAACAGACCAGATAACAGTAATTGTACACAGCCAATTGCTCACACATGATAAAAAAGGTATTAGTTTAACTTGAAATTACACCTCCTATTTTTATTAGAATTTAAAAGTTGCTCCTTGAACACCTTGACATAGGAGACATTTTGTAAATTGAGGGCAGTTACATAACCAAAAAATTGAAATAAAGCCTTACAGCTGCCTATCATTTTACAGAATTTCACAAAAAGGAAAGGTGCATGAGACTTCAGTATTACTTCTTTATATGTCAAATTAACTTGGAGTATCATTGTCAGTTAATAAAGGAGAACAAATGTAGTGTTAAAAAGGTTCTGGGGAGGCTACAGGAAAATGTTAGATTAAGATTCAATCAGATTTTAATCTAAAAACTTTGTTTCCCACACTGACAACAAAGTGACATATCAAAGCCTTTATTATTTACATAATGGAGCAAAGGGGCACGGGGAGGGGCAGTTCACATTGTAACTAGATAGAAGTTTGACTTTAGGCCAAGATCTAAAACAGGAGAAGAAACATGAAAGGTTTATCACTTCAGTGTCTACAACAACAATACAACAGTGATTGTGATTTACACGTTATGCTTGTTATTTTCAGTGTCAAGCCAATATTTCAGAGTATAAAACCCAAGAGAGCTAGAAATGTTTCATGGGTCACTGGTGAGCATGCGAGTTTGCATTTTCAATTAATTGTGAATACTGTGAATGTGGGTTTAGATTGGCTTAGGTCAACCCAGGCCAATGCTTTTCTCAGAAATGGGTTGTTCGATGCTCTCCTCTTCCTCAGATGCACCCCCAGCCTGTTCTCCTGCCAGCACAACCATACCTATGACCATGCCATCAGCAAGATGAGGCATCCCCTTCTGAAACTCAATTTGGGGATTATTTATTTTGTCAGCTCACACTTTACCAAAACTGCTTCCCAACTGATCTTTGTTAAACCAAGACAAACTGAGCTGCAAGAGGAAGGCCGAAGGACAAGGCAGTAGAAGACAACACCAAAATCCATCAACCTCTGAATGCATCCTCCACCTCTGCTCCAGAAAAGGGTTCATAGATGGCTACTGGCCTTCCTATGGTAGTGCAGCCACCATCAGAGAGGGAAACCCTGCCTAAAAGACTTTATTGTTTGGCAGATTAAAAAAAAAGGACACAATTCAATTCAAGATCATCCAAAGTAATGAAAATTGCCTGGTACACACGGAGCATAATTGAAGGTCAATTACAGACCTTATAAGAGATTTCAGTGTAAGAATGAAATATTCCTGAATATTGCTCTCCAAAAAGATGACAAACACACAGGAGAAGTCCTTAGTATGCAAAGTAAAGGAGTTTGCCTACCACTTATTTTGTGCAGACCGAATAAACAAATCTCAGAAACAGGTAAAAGAAAACAACTCCAGCTATAGGCTCCTGTGCATGCTACTGATCACTTCTCATTTGTACTGTGAAATACAGGCCTTTCAGTCATAAGCAGCTGTGGCAGGGGAGGTTTAGGTTGGATATTAGGAAAAGGTTCTTCATCCAGAGGGTAGCTGGGCCCTGGAACAGGCTCCCCAGGGAAGTGGTCACAGCACCAAGCCTGACAGAGCTCAAGAAGCATTTGGATGACACTGTCAAGCACAGGGTGTGACTCTTGGGGATGGTCCTGTGCAGGGCCAGGAGTTGGACTTGGTGATTCTTGTGGGTCCCTTCCAACTCAGCATATTCTGTGATTCTAGGGCAGGGTGCTCTTGCGCTAAGTTACATAAAAATGGTCAGACAGTCCTTTTCCCAAAGGGTCTGTAATCTCTGTTGGGTGGACTGGTTCCAGACAGCTGTAGTCACAGGAGTTAATCATGAATAGGCAATAATCATTCATAAGGAAAATAATTACTTGACAAAATAACACATATTGAGAAATTGCATCCTAGATTAAACTATAATAAAAAGGTATAAAACCACATCATATATAAGACCAACTCAATTAAGAACAGCTAAGAGAAACAGTAAAATAAAAACCAGCCTCCTTCAAAGCATGGAGGATCAGACTTCCTAAGAAGCAGACGCTGCTTATGTATTCACCCGAGTACCTCTTCGAAAAAGAAGTAGAAACCGGTATTACTACAGAGCCAAAATTATTTTGTCTTACCAAAATTAACTTTGATATCAAGTGGTTAAGATTCAGTTTTCTGTTGACCTAGTTGCAATGATCTAATGGAAAAAAAAAAGGGGATAATTTAAATATTTTACACATCAAGAACTCACTGACAAAGCCACTGGGAGTTAAAGATAAAACAGAGTAATGCAGAAAGTAAATAACTTCCAATATCATGATCCTCATTCATTACCCCAAGTACAGTTTTTTGCTGTCTTTCAGTATCTCAAACCGAACAACTGGGAAGCATTTTTAATGGCTGGGTTAAGTACATCAGCTTGTATGCAGAACTAAAATACAACTCTTACCTACCAATTCTGCATTGTTTAGGCATATACAAAAAAAATTCCTCAGTGGCAAATAACAACAGAAATTCAGGAGGTTAAGAAAGTTTATTACTAAATTTTTTTTTTTAAGCACATTCACACGTTCTACTAAAACTGAAGGAATTTGTGTTAGCTTCAGGTTCACACATTTAACAAATCCCCCTTTAAGTTCCCTTAGAGATCATTAAGAAAGTTTCCATGTGATTCTGAACACACTAAAAAACCCTACTATTATTTCTCAGCCTGGAGGTTAGTAAGAAACTTCAAAATGTCAGAATAAGTTTAAATCCACAGCAAAAGCAAAACGCAGAACTGCTCATACACTCACTAACACAGATGAAATTGTTCATGAGCGAAGACTATACTGCAATCAGTAAATCAGTAGCAATTCTTCAACCTAATAAAGTATTTAAGCTATTAGTTTTATTTTGTTAACAAGGAGGCTGTGGGTATCATTAGGGTATAGCCAGGCTCTGACCCAGCAGCGTTCCCATGAAATAGCAAGCTGGGATTCAAGGGCTGGAGTGATCTATGTATAAAGAGATCAAGTGTAGGAAGTTTAAAACCAAACTGGCCATGCACAACTGGTCTGCAGAACCAGATTTTTCACTTCCATCACTCTGTGACTCCCATACACAGGGATATTTCTTCACTATTAGCACAAAAAAAGGCAGAACTGGAGAAGGGCAGAGTACAGTACCGTTCAAATATGCCCATGCAAGTCTTCTCATGGAGAATAAATACATAAATGAAAGCACAGGATTAAACAGAAACGCCCAGACATTCCCATGAGATGCTCGATTTGGCGAATGCCAGTGCATTCCCTGTGGTACCCTGGGTACCACAGTTCCTTTACCTTCCTATAACAGGGATGAGTGGCCTACAGAAACCTGTGATACCTTCTGTGCTCAGAGGCCAAGACTGGCAGGTGGATGGCGGTGGTGGAAGGGAAGCAAGAGCTCTCTCTCTGGAGGTGACCGAATATCCATCCATCTGCATCCCCCCAGCTTCCCGGGGCCAAGCTGGCTCCCCAGACCATCCCTCCCGATCCCAAACACTTCTGTCCCTGTCTCACTTTCGCACAGATGTCCAAGCACAAAAACCTCACACATAGTCATAATGGTTCCTCAAAAAAAGTTCACTACTGCTCCACTGCTTTTGTCACATGACTTGGATGGAGGGCTGATAGCTGTAGTCTACTCAGCTCTCAGTTTTCAGTGCTGTTGACAAACCACGTGTCCAACTTTGAAGAGCTGCAAGAGAAGCAAACTTAAAAAAACCCAACCTATCAAAAAAATCCATACAGAAACAACCCCAAACAAGCCACTGACAAAAAAGGTCATCAGAAGTATGAAGTGATAGAATTTGAACAGTTCTGTTTAAAAAAACAAACAAACAACCACCAAAATCCAAAACCAAACCAAACCAAAAAAAAAAAAACACAAACAAACACACAAAACCCCCACAAACCACCAAATGCAACTGCATCAGAAAGTTCCTGGGTTCCTGTTGCCACTCATCCTATGACAAGCACACTAAAAACACCTTGCTTTTCCAATTGCAAAGAGAATCTAGTATCTACGTGTATTAATCAAAACCCGAATTCCTACAGGGTTAACGGATGCTTGGTTCTTACAAATCATGAATAACCATTCTCAACTTATAATTCTCCATTGCAGAAGTTTTTTGCAAGAAAATAACCCCACACATTTCAGCACAAAATGTCTCTGGCTACACAGCCGCTCATATTATCAGGCAGGAGGAAAGGCTTCCATGTGAAAGAGAGAGAGAGAAACCTAAAGGGGATTTCAGATTGTACGACAAAGATGCCTGTGCTTGTGGGTAAGGCTTGGAAGTGTTGAAGCATGTCTGACCTTCAAATGTCAGTTTGGGATGTTTACACAAGCCTGAAGTGCTGTAACTCTTTCCCCAGGGACATGCTCTGAGCGCACTGATCCATCCAGCAGGAAGGCAGCTGGTGGTGTCCCAGCACAGCTGTGTGGGCACAGCCCTGCCACCCTGGAATCCCAGCTTGCCATTTCCTGAGAATGTTGCTGGGTCCAAGCCTGGCCAATATAAGGCCATGACTTCACCCCCAGGTTGTCAGTGATGAGATCTGATGAATGAACATATGCTAGACCTAAGTGACTTCCAGCACTTGGAGCACAGCCTTGCCTTTCCAGTTAGGGACAATTTATCCTTCTAGGGCAGATAAATGCTGAGGTGCTGTGCTGTCACATCCTAAGTACCAGCTTTATCTTTGCCTGAAGGGCAACGTGCCCTAAATGAGAAATACTTGACTGAAAATTAACCAGGCTCTTTCCTACACTTACTGAAAGTCATTTTGCAAACACTTTTCCAAGGTTACACATGAACTCTCTGATACAAACCTGCCCCAAATGCCAGGCTATTCACTAAGGATGAGACTGTAAGAGCATACTTATAAACAAATGTCTAAAGTCTGTCAATGAAAGACAAAATACCTTTCACAGAAAGCCACTGAAATCATTAAACAGGGGCCTGCCTGCCTGAATCAACCACAAAACTATGGAGATTATGCCCGAACAAGCACTCTGACAACAGAAAACCTACTACATATACTGTTGCTTATAGTACATATACACGTATAATTTTAAATTTTGTTGCTATGGTTAACAAATTAAGAATCATTTTACTGTGCTACTTAAAAAACAGACGCATTTTTCCTGAAAAGCAATTCTGATGTTCTGGTGAAAGTATTGTGTCATAAAAAAATACCAAATCTAGAAACCACTTAAGGAGTTAAATTCAAAGTGATAGAGCTTAAACGACAAGCCACCCCTATAATTACACAGGTAATATTATTATCAAATACTGTTGAAAACAATAAAAAACCCAACACAGACATCACATACAACTCAAGTGCACAGTAGCAGTGTTTGCCCAGAGGCTGCAGCTAGCCTGGAAGTGTTGCTAATTTGTGTTTCATGCAATGAGAGGTGGTTCAGCTGTTCCCAGACCCAAGGGGACTCCAGAAGCACCAACATACACAACCATAAAAACAAGGAACCGTGCCCAGCAATCGCAAAGAATTCACCCATCTGCTTCTGCAAAAAGTCACAGTTCAGTGGAATTGCTGCCCTGCTGGTTATTGCCCATGTATGTGGGATATGGGACAGTGCAACCTCATACAAGGAACAAGTATTTTAGAAGCAGGTCACAGGCCCAATCCACTGCTCCACAAGACTTCGGAAATGCAGTTTCAACAGCATCACTCAGAACCAAGTGGCTCCTCCACCACCACAGCTTTTTCTTGGATTTCAGAGCTTGAAATGTTATTATCCTGATTTATTCAGTTTCAATGTTGCACTTAATGCACAGGAAGCACAACAATACGAGCACTTAAAAATGAGACAACAGAGTTCTTCCATCCTGCACAAACACTAAGGAAATCTTCAGTTCCAACAATGTTATAAGCCACATACGACACAGAAACAGCAGAGGGGAAAAATATCTTCAGGTGAGGTTTTTGGGTGGGGTTTGTTTTAAAAGAAGAATTAAATGCAGGTACAAGGAAACATGGAATAACAGATCTGCATTTTTCACTGAAAAGGGAAAATTAATGACTATTTAAAACATTCATCAGATGCCACCAAAGGGGAACCAAATGACCATTTTTGTTATACAACATACTATCATCTTAGCTAAGCTTTAAGTGGAATATCTCACATCAATCAGGTCATCTGATAAACAGAGCAACAGGATCTTCCTTCAACACAGGTGAAGCAACATCACAACACTCAGTCTGCACCTGTAGCAGTTATAATCTAGAATGCTTTAATAAAGCAAATTCTACTGCAGTTTGTTGAAAAATAAAGTATAAAAGAGAAAATAACTTGAAGTAATTACAGCTTTCTTTACATCTGACAAAGTGCTGACGTGAACAAACACCTTAACGCTCAGAACCCAGAGCATTTTTTTGCTGTGACAGAAGGGTATTTCTTTTTTCATCTTAAGTGCTTGTTGTGGTTTAACGTGGCAGGCAGCTGAACTCCACACAGCTGCTTACTTGCTCACTCCCCACACCATCACTCACCCTCCCCATGGGATGGTGGAGAAAACTGGGGTGGGGGGAAATGTCAAAATATGACAGAGATAAAGACAGTTTAATAGGATAGAAATGGAAGTTAGAAATTAATAATAATTTACAAAACACACATTGCAAAATACAAAATAGCAGATTCTAAGAGAAAAGAGGACATGATGAGAGGAAGAGATAGATGTCAAGGTAGGAAGAGGATTACTCAGAAAGAAAGGAGAGGTGAAGAAACATCAGTGTCTGGGGGCAAGAAGACTTGAGTGGAACGATGATGAACAAGACAAGAGCATCTGGTGAGCCAAAGAAGAGAGCAAAGCTGGAAAATCTGGAGTGAGGGAGAGACTCGGTAAGAAGAGCTGGACAGGGGCAGCAGCGCTCAGAGAGACGGAAAAGCAGGAGAGCAGCAGCTTAGAGGGGAAAGGACCAACTAAGCTGACGGCAAGCACCTTGATAAGGCAAAGAAACCCACATAAGCATGAGAACAGTCCACAAAAACAGCTTAGGTTACGTGGTCAACAGCAGGTACCTACAACACAACATCAGAGAAGCTGTAAGGTGTACTGAGCATGCAGAGCATTCCCCAGGACAGCGTTTCACAACTTCTACAGACACAAGACTAAGGCCCCTTACACCTGATGAGTTATCTTGTAGCAAACTACTGGGTTTCAAAACTTTATAGGCTCTCAGCATCCAAAAGTTGTGACAGATGGATGAGGACCAACACTATGCAACAAAATACACAACTGTGCAGTGACTTCTGTCTGCTTGAAACCTGAAGCCTGCAAGCCTTATTTGAGATCCAAGGTCTCCTCATGAAATACGGGGTGAATGACTATTCCTCATCCATCTTCTCCAAGCTACTCATGACTTTGCAAAGCATTGTCAGAGCCTCCAGTCATCTTCCTGTCAATGCTGGAAAGATCTCTTCCACAGTGTCATTTCTTCTATAGGAGCTACATCATACTTCAAGCGTCATACTTCAACATCCATCACTCTTAACTCAACTTTGTACTTCTTATGAGGTGAGGAAGACCAGAATTGCACACAGCATTCACAAACACAGGTGAGTCCATAACTCCCACAGAGGTACTGCTCTATGTCTTATTCCCCATTCCTTTCCTCACAACCCCTAACACTGTTGGTTTTGGCACTAAAAAAGCTGTTTTCACAGAGCTAGTAATCCCTAAGGTCTCAATCCTGAGAAGTTAGAGGCTACTCACGGTGTCACCATATATGCTAAGGTAAGATTAATGCATTTTGTGCTTCTCCCATGAGCACTCCTTTGACTACATCAATTTTTGCCTGCCATTTTACATCCAGTCAATCAATATCAAAGACCCCTGTGAAATTCCTTGTAGTTTGCCTTTATTAATTCTACCTTGAATAACTTAGTGTCTTCATTAAATGGGTCACCTCACAATTTACCCTCTTCTTCAAATTACACATACTTTGAACATCACTAGCACAAGAACCAATCCCTTGAGATTATACTAGTGACCTTTCTCTACCTTGAGGATGGACCATTAATTCCTGCCCTTTTTATCTTTCTCTTTATGTAGCCACATAAGAGTTTCCTCTTCTATTCCATGGTAGATTAAATTCTTTAATAGCTTCTGGTAATGGACCTTGTTAAATTTCTTTTGAAAAATCAAAGGAGACACACTATCCATTTGTCTACCTACTTCTTTAAAAAGCTGAGTCTCTTGCTCTGTATCATACTCACTGACAAGTCCAACATTTCTGGGTGTTTAGCACTTCAAAAAAGCATCCCCTTTCCCAAACAGGTTTACTAAAACGTATTTCCAGAATATTCCCTAACACTTTTTAAAAATATCCAGTGATTCCCATCACTGACTCTTCCTCTGCATCAAATCAATGGCAACATTCAGTCCTACTCCAAGACCCGAACGTATTTGGCATGAGATCTTAGAGCCACTTTCAGTTAGGTGATAGAATTTTTGGGAAGATGCTACATATGCAAAACAATTTAATGGCCTTATGGGTAAAAGGTACACTTCCTTTCTGTCCCCCTCCCCATCTTTCCTTCCTAGGAGGCTAAAACAACACCACACTTTAATTAGCAGGATTCTCCTACTGCAAAATTAAAGTAATCTGTGTTGAAGGAAAAAAAAACCAAAAAACAATCAGCTCTGTGGCACTAAAAAAATGCTCAGATGAAAAGTTCCTGGTCTGTCTGTCCTAAAAACTGGATGCACACAATGAACAAGCAATGAAACTTATGCAGCAGCTTCACACATACACATAAAGGCTATTTCAGGCGCTTCACAATTTGGAGCCCAACTATCAATAGATACTTTTGGTTTCAAAGCTTCTCTCCAGCTTTCCTCCAGCCTTCCAACTACAAGTTTGGGATGACACTCCTCTCCCTCACGACCTTTATGAAATGAAATCTATGATCTCCAAAGTGTTTAGGTAAGGATAGAGAAACTTCTCAGAGGAAAATCAGTTTTGTCTTCAGGCAGGAATCTGTGTGGTGAGCAGCAACATGGAATAGGTTGTTCAAGTGCCAAAAAGAGGGACAGGGTAAGCAGACAGGACCACCCCACAACCAGCTTCCCTGGCACCCCCTGCACAGGAAGGGTCAAACTGTGATGAGGGGGCACCTTAGCTTCCCCCTTTTCTAATTTTTGAGTTCTTTTTAACCTTATTAATACTCTTTCAGCACTACTTAACTCTTTTTATATAAAGTACTGCAGAAAAAGCAGGAATATGCTGCTTTTAATCCCTGATACCTCAGCATGGCAGAGTTACAAGTGACAGAAAACTCAGTCCAACTAACACACTGGTCATTCAAGCAGGGAAACGATTTATCTTTTTAAGGTCCTAAACATTCAAACAAACAAAAAACTAACAACAGCAACAACAGTATTTGCTACCATGTGTAATGCTGTCTTTAGCAAACAGTTATGAAGACCACTTTCACGTCCTGGGAGCTGTTCCTGAAGTGTGGACACTAGATGTTCTGGTTTCCTTTGTCCATTGTAAAGAGACAAATAAACACATCATTTTCAATGCTTACCTATAAGGGGTTTTTTTTATTGCTTTAGGAGTAGATCTGCAGAGCTGTGATGTTCAAGATCTGAAAAAGTTTTTGTGTTGTGACCTGTTCCACAAATCCTTCTTTATTAATACCTTAATCACCAAACAAGTAAAACATATGTTCACCTTTAAGAATGCACAGAAATACACAAGTTCAGATTTCTTTCTTCTGGTCTTGTTATACAAAAATAAGGCATTTAGCATTTACTCTTAGTCATACATAAAGGTACATGTTGGTCATCAGGAGAATGCTAATTTTACTTTATCTCTTCACTTCAGGGTTTCTTACGCCTCCAGCTAGAATTTGGCTAAACCAACAGCTGAACTGATGTTTGGCTCAAGTGAGGAGGTGGAAGCCTCCAGAAACAGAGATGGGACTGCCTGAGGAAACTTTTGTGCTACTGGTAGGCGATCTCATTCAGGATTTCTCTGCCCACTCCCTTTTCCTCCAGCTGATATTTTGTCCCTTGAAAGATGCCAAAGGCCATTTAAGTGGTTTATACAGTCCTGCTGTGAGAAGAATACTTGAAAAGACACAGTTATAAACCATGAGGCAACAGAGCTACTTAGAATTAAAATAAAAATATAAACTCGTTATTGTTTGTATGAACGATCAGTAACCCAATGATGCTTAACAGCCCTTTCTTCTCTATTACTGAAGTTGAACATAAAATCCAGGCCAGAAGAGTTCAGGTATAACAGAAAACCATTTCTATTCACTGAAGCATGTCAGGGCATGCTCTTAATTACACCACTGCACAGAAGCACATTTAAAAACACACTGTAAGAACCGAAGCCCTAAAAGCTTGTGGCAACGAGTTTAGCCATGAGGACACAGCAACAGAAGAGGACTCTGCCACCACAACACCAAGGAGCTGACAACGCGCAGCCAAGCAGAGTTCTGGACCTGGGCAGGGACCCCGTCTGGGAGCACCTGCCAAGGCCCTGCTGCAGTGGGAGGAAGCCAGTGTGTTAGGACACCTCATTATCCCTGCAGCGCCTGCAGTTTCACCAAAAAAACGTGCCTAGTTTTCTCATCTCATCAGGCAGGGCCTTCTCAACACCATTAGCAGGCAGGAATTCTGTGAGGGAGTTAAGACAGAGATGAAGTATTTCCCTCGGTGAGCAGTTACACCTTCCATTGTGCCTGGGATTGCTCTAATACCTATGGACTCCCCGCTAAGCAATTCAGATTGTCAGTATTTTTGGAGATCCTCTCCTTCCTGTCAGCTAGCACTGTCAGGAAGACTAGACACGATGTAGTTGTGTAGGCTGAAACTAAGAGAATTGTTTTATTTTAGGCAGAATGTGGTGTGAGGCTTGTCTGTATCACTCACATGGCTGAGCAGAGACTGAGGCAAGCTGGAGGCGGATAGTTAAGCTAATGGGGACAGGACAACTCTAGGACATCTATTTAGTAACATTCTGTTGATTAGGCACTGCATGGAAAAGGCAGTGGAAAGTATTTCCTAAATATCCAGAAGAGAAGCTCTGCCACTGCAATCAGAAATATGTGCACTAGAGTGTGCTTAGAGAAGGAAAAATAGCAAGTTCTGCCAATGTAGCAGAAGTAAACAGGCACTTCACATGCTTGTGTGAAAAAATTCCACTGTTAAAATTGCAAGTAAGCTACTAGAAGAACTAGAAGAACTGTCAATTACATGTATCTCTATTTAAATGATTCATTCCAGGCATAACCTTGGTGTTTTCTTTAGTTTAATTGGCTGGGCACGCATATCAAAACTTGAGCGTGCCTCTTCTTCTGACATCAACAAGTGGATAACTTCACAAGCTGTTAAAATAATAAAGCACGACAAGTTAATAAATATTTTCAAAGATGTTTTTGTTAAAACCAGAAACAGAAGCCAGCTTTTCACTTCATAACCAAACAGCAGAACATACTTGTCATATAGCCTAATCCACTTGTTTATGAACAAATGACTGCAAGTAATCACGTTTGGATTGACAGAGGCTATATAAATAATGAGATTCCAATACATCTGTATCCTTCAAACACTGTCTGATGGCAGTGCTTAGCAGCATACATTAACAGGATAACGAGGTAGAGTCACACCTGAGCAAGCACTTTACACAGCACAGTTAATCAGTGCCCTGGTAACTCCCCCTTTACCCCAGCTCACCATGCCCTGTCTGCCATGGCCACGACTGATCCACCAAGATTCACATAACTGAGCCTCTCCTGCCTCACCAGGGCTGTGGTGCACAATAAGCAGCTCTGCTGGTGTGTATTTCACCAACAGAAAATGAAAGGCCACCTATTCAGAAAACCATGGCCACACATTTATCCAAGGTATTCAAAGAGACATGGCACAAGGACAAGGATGCCTGCTCCCACCACCAGCAAGGAACAGGGAGTGAATTATCTCATTTCACAGTCCACACTGCACAAATTCACCAGCTGCTTTTCCTCAGGCATGCAGGGAAGAGAGGAGAGAACACAAACCAGAACGGCTTTCTGCCCACACTGCCCTGACAGAGGCAGAAATCCTGCCCTCCTACTGTTGGTGGCAGAGCTCCCACCAACATTTACATGCCAGGTCTACGGCCATGCTACTTCCCCGATAACAGTTTCCATAAAGCAAAGCAGAAACCCTGGGCTTCTTGGCACTGTCTGATGCAACCCTGCAGCTGTGCCACACAGCAAGTCTGCTGTCACCATTTTGGAGGGCTTAGTTTTAGAAGCACATGCCCTGTGCCTGCTGCAGGTGTCAGGATGGATGGCAGCCCAAACACCGACACCGCGCAGAGGGAGGGCTCCAGATCCTCATCCTTCCACCAGCGCATCCCATGGCTCCTCATCGTCACCTGATCACCCACACACATCCATGGCTCTATGTCCAGTAGCACACCCCTCACTCAAATAGCATAAATTAACTCTTTAAGATTTTTATTAGTAAAATCCCAACCAAATCTCAAATCCCACGTTTCTCCCTGGTAGACAGCACTCTGACACCACATTCAAGGCATCTAAATAACCACCAAGATTCTTATTTTTGTCATAAAGTGGCTAACAGAGTTTCAAAGCCATAATAATGACACACTGGAAGATGTTTTCTAAAAGCAGGAAGATAGTTTTAAGGCAAATGGTTCAGTGCGTTCATAAAGGTTAACTAAAATTTACTCAACAATTTTCTTTTCACAAGAAGTTTCCCCTCTTCAGCAAACTGAAACTGTACAGTAATCCCATGTCCCTGAGAGCACACAATGAATACACTGGTAAATCAGATTTATTGCAAAAGAATATTTTCTGGAAGCTTGCACATTTAAGAACACTGCAATGTCCTGCACGCAGGCACAAAATTCACAGCTTAAATTTCATTAAAAGCTCTTCTTTGGATTCATATAGAAATATTTTTAGGGGGCATATTTCTATGGTCACTGCAAAGACACACGGCTGACCCAAAAAAGAGGCTTTCATTTTGCCTTACTTAAATTATGGCTTTTATTCTTTAGTAGCATTCTCTTAAGGAAATACGAAGCTGTGAAACCCCAGTCAATCTGATGGATGTTACTAAAGTATACTGTTACAAATAAATGCAGTAACTACTGTCCTGCACAAGTCTCAAAGATCAAAAACCCCTGGAGCAGCCAAGGGCTGTAGTGATATGTTCTCCACACGTCTCAGAAAGCCTCGGCTGACGACTGCAATGCAAATGGACTGTGAAGATGCTCCGGCCTGAGAGCAGCCAGATTTCTGTCACTCACTGCATCTCAACTCTCTGAAAAATTAATGTCAAGATGGAAGAAACTACTGAGCTGACTCAAGATACTTGAGGTCATCCTCACAGCAAAGTAAAATTAATACTCAACCCTGGAATAAGCTGCCCACTGCCAAATGTACTTATGGCATCTTAATTCTTACCAGATGGATTTAACAGTGGTCTACAGCAAGGGTCTGTTTGGCACTAAAATTACCAAGGAACGGGCACTGCCAATGCCCAACTTCTGAAATTGGCCACTAGCAGCTACCACACCAAGGACAGCTGAGGCACATGCAGAGCTGCCAGACAAGATGCAACTTTTATAAACTATCTTTTAACACTGAAGAAGTACTGGGAGGGGAAAAATAAATAAAAAAGCTCTCTGGACTCCTCAGCTCTGTAAAAAAGTAAGATTTAGGAAAAAGTTATTTCAAGACAGACATAGTACTGCTTATGGTGATAATTTATAAAATCAGTATCCTGAGCTGTTAGTTCAGGTTACAAGATTACCTACAAAAAGACCCCAACAAGCCAACATGATTTTGGATAAGATTATAAGAAGTGATAGTCTGCCAAAGCTATGAGACACTGACAGACTGAATTCAATCAACTCCCTGTCTCCGGTCTACTCCCTTGACATATAAGGCACCAAGAATATTCAAGGTATTTGACCACAACTTTTACATTACAGAAAAAAATTGAAGTAATTTAAAAGGGTAATTAACTGTCCAACAGAAAAACTAAATGAATATTCAGTTAAAAAACCCAAATAACACTTTTGGGTGGGAACAACTTCTCTCAACAGGCTGTGCTCCCAGCCTCACGTGTGGGAAAATGACCCACTCCTCCATCCTCCTCCTCTAATGAACTTTTACCACGTGTAAGAAAGTACAACATTAACCATACACAACGAGCAGAGTGCTGGGAGACAGAGAAATTACAGGTAATGGCCACAGTCACCATTTTTCCTCCAGAGGAAGTAATTATGTGGCCACCTATCCCCTGTAAACCCTTGGGAACATCAGTATCTAATATTTATTCTAGTCAGGGTCAAAAGATGAATGTCAGCATAGAAGGATGAGAAACACAAACACTGGCAGACATGACTGCATAAACTTCAATTACAATGAAATCAGATAAAAAAATAACATATGGGGGGATTTAAAAACAGAAAACAGAGCTAAGGGCTAATGAGCATGAAGTGTTTAAGTCTTTAAAATTTTTGCCTCCAAACCCTACCTTGCTATCTAAGAAAAGACATACAACCTGCAATAATTCTTCTTTCAAAACTGCACCTTGGAAAGACACCTTAAAAGTCCAAGTCCAGCTCCTCACTCCTGCAAGGAACTGCATATAGTCCTGTTCATAAATTTATGAACTTCCTTCTACATGATTAGACTTCTTACTCCTTTTACCAGAAGACTGTTGGAACTCCTTATGCTTGCAGATACTTCCTTATAATTTGCAGATTAAATTTATTCATGGCCAATTTATATTCATTTGCTCTTGTGATGACATTGTCTTTTAGCTTAAATTAGGTTTTAAGTTCTCCAGGGCACTGACCAAATCTACATAAGGACAGAGTCCTGAGCATAACAGTTCCCTGATCTGAATTCAGAGCTTTGCTTATGGTGACAAGACAATAAATAATAAAAATTAGTTTTTATAGTTCCCCTAGTCTGATGTTCTTCTGCCACATCTCTCATTAGTGCAAGTGCACTTGCATGGAATCTGACTGAATATATCATGATGAAGCTCTAGGTGAGACTGCAGTTCTGCCTCACCTCTGACAAGTTATCTGGCTCTACACATGTATCAATACTACAATCAGATGTTTCTATCCTAACTATGAAAAACCAAAGAAAACTCAGCAAAAAATAGGTAGAAGAGCATGTCCCTTTTAGCATTAAAACTTTCGGTGGAGCTGACCAACTCAACTCTGCAGAAGTCTGGAAAACACATAAAAAACAGTAGGCTTCTTCCCACAGTCAGAACTCATACTGACACAGGCAGGTCCTTCTCATCACAGAAAGTCTTGAATTTGGGCTCTCCTTGAAGACTTTTACTCAGAATAAATTAGTCCTGCAGAGCCTCAGTAGCATCAACAATGATAGTCTGCAGGGTTAGAAACACCTGTTTTGTATCCATACAAACATACATCATATCTAGAAACTCTACTGACAATAACACTTTCCTGGTACTTGGTTCAGATTTTGTACACCTGCTGTTTTGGCACCTTTGACCAGACTGGGAACATTCTTGGTAGTTAGCCTGCAGGCCCAGCTTTGCTAAGCTGACACAGCCACTGCTTGGGCATCAGACAAAGCATGCCATGTGTTTCACCAGTTCTATACAAATGAACGAAAATTCTAGAAACATTGTGCATTTTCTGGATTTCTTTAATTATTTGTTTCAGGGAATAACTGGTCTGAGTTGCTTTCCATGCCTTTTAGCTGCTCTGGATTAGTAGAAAAGCAAGTTCCAACTCTGAACTCCAGCATTTATCACAAATCAAATGGCAGTGGTAAAGCAACATATTTGAACAGCTCACAGAATAGTCTCACGAAAATGTTGCACCCAGAATGTAAATGAAAACAGCAAATTAATATGATTCCATTTTCCAGGTGCTGACAGAAGTAAGGCTGAACAAAAAAATGATGGCCCAAACTTCTTTTTTAAGTGATTCAAAGCACCAAGGACACAGGAGAGAACAGCAAGCAACTGCTACAAAAATAAAGTTGCAGAAAGAAACAGGTGGATTCATAATCTCACTTTTTCTTTTTTTCAATCAAAACAGATTTCCATTGTCTTTCACGTAAGAGACCAAGTACTAGATATTAAAAAAATAATGGGGTGAAAAAAGTATTGCTTAGGGAAAAGATGGATAGTTTATAAGCAAACAAACCTCTGTAAACTGGGTGTACATATGCATGTTTATACACGAAGAAAAGAGGGGAGAGGGTAGATAATGACAAAAATGAGGGGAGTAAGCAGAAGACTGGTTTGTAGTCACTCATGAAAACAGCACTGGGAAGAGCAGGAATATTTCCTCTCTATTTAATTCAGTTTCAAAAGACTGAACAATTGGACAAAAACCACCTCAGAAAAGATGATAATACTGAAGTTTCTGATGAAATTTATGTAGATTCTCTATCTTTTTCATGAAGAGACTGAAAAAATAAGAGCAGGAAAACCAGACTGAAACTGAGTCACTCACCCAGACACCTGTAGGGAACCACAATATGTGGGTGGCCATTGCACTGCTTCCATCCCCTCTTGCACCAGTTCTGGATCGTAACTGGCTGGTTGGCTTCAACAACATTGGTGATTTGCAATTCAGGGTAGACCTGGAGTTAAAAGTATAAAAAAGGACAAATGTTATCACAAATATCCACTCTAGGTCACACAATACTGTCACGTGTTTGGAACATGGATATCACCAACACAGCATTTTTCCTCCCTTCTCCCTGTTCTGCTGTGTAATGTATTTACCTCGCAGTATGACTATGTGCATCTGTTCACCAGTAAAAACACGTGGCTGCCAGCTCAGAATAATTATGGTGGTAACAGCTGGTTGTCAAAATTATAACTTGGCCAGTTATGCTTGACTAAGCTAAAGATCAGGTAAACAGGTGTTTCATGGTTAAATACCTTCTCCTACATGTCTCAGCTATTGCAAAAATCCATATATACAGGGGCATAATCTTCATTCAACTAAAATTAATAGCATACCTTTATGTTTATCTCAACCATTTTAACAAACATCGTAATTCTTTTCCCCTGCAAAGTATCAGCAGCCTGTTGAATGAGTTATTTGTATTTAGGCTTACATGACCAATTTCTTAATTGCTGAGATCAACATTCTGTCTGCTTTAACACTGCAATACACTTCTACATCCACGAGCATGCCACCACAGCAAACTGGTTGACTAATTTATTGGCAAACCACAACTTCGGCTTTTTATCCCCCTTAACCCCTTTATCCCATTCCCATTTTCCAACTTTACTGTCAATAATGGTTTATATGACCACCTTCACTGAGGATGGGTCTTAGTCACTGACTTCTGTGCAGACCCACCTCCCAGTCACCTCCTACACTCACATTTCATTCCACCAGGAGCACGTTACGTCGCACTGCACTGGGAAGGAATTTCAGAGCACACAAACCACATCCTTATGGATAACACTTAACAGGAACATGTGCTCCTGGAGCACATCTAATGAGTGGTTAGCCCACACCACCAGGCCAGGGCCAGCCAAGGGCACTCTGTGGACACTCAGCCCCTGATGCTTCACTCCATGCTCCCAACTCACTGCACCACAGCAGTTGCTGGCACAGCCCATGGCTCTTGCTTTTCATTTTTCAAACTGGCAATCTATCAGCCCCAACATCAAACTCAAAAGAAGGTTCTAGTTTTCCTTTGCTTTTCCTCAAGCAATCCTGACCAATTTCCAGGTGTGTCAAATCTGAGGATTTAGATGCACTGAAAACCACTTTCTACTTGTACCTACCAGCAGAAAAGCAAAACAGAAATAGGAACAAGTCTGAAGTAATTGCAGATGCTCCAAAAACATCCTGTAGAGTGGGAACATAATCCAAAATAAAGAGAGCTGGATTGAGATTGGTGAATTCTAACAGTCCAAAACCAGTGCTTGGAAAACCACTGTAAGAACCTTGACAGCCCTGCTGATTTGTCTGAATCATGGATCTTCACCAAGCTCATGGCAGGTGTGCAAAACCTGTACGAAGTACCAGGGAAGTTTTACTGTCAGTAAAGTTTCTAGATATGATGTATGTTTGTGTTGATATGAAACAGGTGTTTCTAAACCTGCAGAATATCATTGTTGATGCTACTGAGGCTCTGCAGGACTAGTTTATTCTGAGCAAGTCTTCAAGGAGAGCCCAAATTCAAGACTTTCTGTGATGAGAAGGCACACCCCTGAACAAAGGCTAAAATCTAACTCTGGCAAAAAATTAGGCAAGTAGGCTATTTCACTGCAGCTTGAGAAAAAGTCTCAAACTTTAAAAGACACTAACAAACAACAGTACAGCCTCCTCAGATATGAGATCAGTAGTCTTTTAATGATTATGCTCTGGTAGTCTTTTAATGATTATACTCTGGTCCATACACATGGGAACAACACAAAGTAATCAAAGGATGATTGGAAATAATTGGATATAACTTCTTAGTTTCATTAAGAGACAGGAAGGGGCTAATACAATTGTAAAATCGAACTATATTAACAGCCTAATGCACAAAACAAGGGCAGGTACAGTAACAATGCCAACGAAATGACTGCAGAATGAAACACTGCTTAAACAATGCACTTTATGCTAAAGAGACTGAATGTTAACCCTGCCTTCTATTACAAAAAAGAATTTTTTAATCAGATACTTCTTGCCTTGTGCAAGCACTTCAAAGAAGCCACCTGACAGATCTCTGCCAGTTTTGACACCACCTTCAGCTCACCAGAGCCAACAGCTGAATCACTGGGGAGGCTGAAGGTGCAGCCTTGGATGTTAACCCAGCACACAAGATACAGCTTGAAATTCACGAAAGACCACAGGGCAAAACTGAAAATTTAAAGAGGGAAAGCCTCCTGCTCTCAGAAGATTTCAGCTTTGCTTTGTTCTTTTTGTGACTGAGGCTGATGGTCATCGTCCACGTTACAAATAGAGCACCATTCTCACACTGCTCGCTGAAAACGGCTCCGAAGGAACTTGAGGCTCCCGCTGCTCCATCAGTGCTTTAAATCCTGATCTCTGAACTGAAACAGCAAGGTTCAAGCAAAGTTTCCCTCTTCTTCCTCAAGCTCTTTATCTTTTTCCCTTGGGTCCCCTCAGTTCCACCAAACAGATCTGCACATGCTCACGCTCTTGACTCCTGTCACAGCACTGCCAAAACGGATTAGGAGGTCACACAGTTGGAAACTTCACACCTTAACTGCTGTGTAAATATTACACCACCAGGCACCAGAGCTGCCTCAAGAGCTAACACACTGCAGGAGAAAGATTTGATTTTCTCTGGACACTGCCCTTAGCACTGTCATGCTGCACTCCTCCAAGTTCATACCTCTGCAAACGTCACATGCCAGTAATTACAGCCCACGGTTACGTAACACTGGGTGCTGTCACAAGCCACGTGCTGGATATATCACAGTGTCACCAACACCTTCTCATCGGGGACATCGTAACATTCCTCAGGGTTAAGTGTCACTTGTCACTGACAGAGGAAGTAGACGCCTTAAGTGAAGACAACTAAAAAAAATTTGCAATGGCTGAACTGGAATGCTTCAGTAAAATAATTAAGGCAAAAATCTCAAACCAATTTATTCATCCATGTGAAGATGTGCATAGCTTTAAAGCAACAGAAAATAGGATTTTGATCCATGAGAACAAAGACACACTCAGTTGCTTTCCTGAGGTGAATTCCTAATGAGTAAGAGTCCACTATTACTGTAGGGCCTCAGTGAAACAATAAGATTAGAGAGGGAAATAGTAAAAATAAAAATTATTAATTATTTCCCCGAACCACCATTTTAACTGGTGGTTAGTACAGTGGACCAAATTCTAAGCAGTTAACAGTATTTGTCAAAAGTATGCAAGAACAAAGAAACACAAAGAGGCCTCTTCTTCTGCTCCTACATCAGTTACTAAACTCCTAATTTCCTCTGACAGGTCACACAAAGCTCCGTCCACCCTTCACGAGAGAAAACAGGCTTTGAATTTCATTATCAATAGGTTAATGCCACTGTATGTGCTGAGGAAGCTTCCCCTCGCTAGACTTACATAAGGTATTTGCTCTGAATTGAAGTGGGACCTACTTAGTGGCACAGAAAAATGAGCCTCATATTTATTTATAGTGTCCCTAATGAGCCACTGTTCCTTCTAGAGGCTCAGCATGAGCAGTGCTAGAAAGTTGCAGGAGACCCAAACTTTCAAAATTATCACAACTTGCTGTAGAGAAATTTCCTTAATACATCTTAAAAGAAACCACAGCAGAAACAGAGATCAACCTAATCTAGAAAATTTAACTGGCAACCAAGAGTTACAGCTGCATCTTCATTCACTTCCATTGACATTACCAGCTCTCCTTATATACCAACTGCAGAAACAATAATTTAAAAGGCCACTCAAGTTTCTGAGAATTTCTTATAATATTGCTTATACTTGTGTTTACCACTACTAGTTCTTACTACAGATGGATTTAGGCCTAAAGTGTGTAACAGCTGTGTGATGCTTCCAGTTAACCTCTGGCAAGTTGAATCCCCCTTCCTGTCCCTCCCTTCCCTCCACCCCAGAATATTCATATAGATAAAAGAAATTAAGAAGTTACAGCTATAAATAGTCAAAACAAAAATGAGGGTGGTTTTGGCAGTTGCATCTTTAGCAACTTGGATCATCTGAACACTTTGACAGGGGAAGATAACTCAAATTGGGATAGAGTTTGATTCCATCCAGACTTTCCTTGTGCTGTCCTCCCATAGCCTTCCCCAAAAAAGAAAAACAAAAAACCACGTAAGTTAGTCTGTGGACAAGTTTACTTCCAGTTGAATCATGTGACTCTGTGCTTTGAATATACTATACTTACAGTACCGAAGTTACTTTAAATACTGAGAACTGTTCACAGCAATTATCAGACAGTTTGCTTTTTAAAACTGTAAAAAAAAATCACAGATGTGACAGAGGTAACCATTTACCTCTGCTTGAAATAAGCAAAGAAGTGTTTTTTTATCACCTCAGTGAAGTAATGTGCAAACAGTTACTACAAGCACAAAAGAACATACACATTTAATAACCAATGTTTAGGAAGACTGTGGTCTTAAAATTGCTTGTGGAAAACATCCTTTGTCAGCAATCACATCTGAAGGATAGCTAAACAATGCCTTGAAAACAAGCCCTCAGTTCCAGATCAACAAATTATAGTTGGATCAAAACCTACTTCTGTTCCTTTCTAAAGTCTATACATGCTTCCCAGTATTTTGCACTGATGTGTTACTGAAGTGCACTAACAAGCAGACCTGCTGCACTCATTTCCATGCGTTTGGCATGTCCGTGCAGATGAAGAATATGATAATGATTTCTGTGTCTGCAACCTTTCCACCCTACGCCTTCAGAAGCAGTGACACTGCAGAGTCCCAGATGTCCAAGATCAGCTGCAGGAGTCGCATCACATGAGCAGCAGTGACACAAGCACCATCAACCCTGAATGAAATGCCCTGTTCTCAGTCCTGCAGTCTGTGTCTGGAAAATAGACAGCTATATGCAAAGTAAAGGTACTGTAAGTCTCATGTAAAATATTCTAGTTTACTACTGGTTTTTACAACAACTTTTCTGTATTACTATAGAGGGTCTTGGTATAAGGTAATGTTGAACCTTGACTGATTAAGATTTAAACTCAGAACTGGGATCCAAGAAGCAGGAATTTTTCATCTGTATTTTGAGGGGGGGGTGTGTGTGTTTCTGTGGGTTTCTTTTTGTCTTAGTTTGGTTTTGTTGTTTGGGTTTTTTTTAACTTGCCGCTGCATAGTTGGGTAACTTAAGTCTAAAAATTACAGCAAACTAAAAAACCTCCACAGATAAAGAACACAAGCATCACAAACTCTTGCATAAAGACCCTCCCTTGAATGCTCTTATTTACAAGTAAAGCAAAAAACCCAAACAATAAATTGCACATATTTACCACATGGAACTATGGATGTTTATTGCCTTTATGTTGCCACATGCTTCGACCAGCTTATGTAATTATTTTGCCTGTTTCTTCAGCAGCTGCTGGCTTAAGTTATGATTTTTAACCCTTGCCTTCCATGCACCTGCTCTAGCCATAACTCTTGGTCAGACCTGCAGGCTAACCAGGTGAAGCAACACCCACTATAACCACAAATAAAGCCTGGTAAACCTGTGGTGTGTCAGCTCTGCAGTCCCCTGCACGGACACAAGAGTTGATAGAGGCATGGGCGTAACTCCTGCACTGAATCGTCAGGAAAGAGGGAGAACAGAAGACATGCAAGGTTTAGAGAGATTTTAAAACACCAGCAGAAAACCACCACATGTGGTCAACTTTACTAGTCCAGAGAGCCCCAGAGGTCCAAGACAGCAGCTGTTGTGCTTGACAAGAGATGAACTGCACAGTGCCATGCTGACTATCTCCCAATCACCGCATCCTAGTCTCCTCCACTATTCCTCTGGCATGTTTACACAGTCAGCGTAGCCTAACACAGCTCCATAGCTCTCCCAGTGGCAGTCCCCTGCCCAGGAATCATCATCCCTCTGTCCAGCATGCTCCCATGCTCGGCAGGAACACCTTTCCTTCTCTGCCACATCTCTGCTGCTTCAGCTGTACCCTGTCATGCTCAGCCACTCACTCCTGGCTCCCTTCTACACACAGAAAAGAAGCTGCAAGGATAGCTGGCATCCCAGCTTTTCCTGTCATTCTCTGTGACACAAGCAATGCCTTCACTTGATCAGGGGGAATTACAAAAGGAGTGTCAAACCCAGCACTAGCTGCATTGGAGCAGACATGAATTCTTTGTCATGGGCAAACATGAGAAATAGCAAGGCAACCAAAAAGCAACAGCTCTGCCCCTGTACCACAAGTACCAGGTGTCTGCTGCTGCAAATTAATCAGCACGACATCTCAAGTATTTGCACTAATTTCCAGCTGCCATTTGGGAAGAGTGTATGTATGTATATACCCTTTTAACCCTGCACTTTAAAACAAAACTAAAGTAATCAATTCCTAAAATCAAAACCACATGCAATTACCTAGCATAAGTAAGTAATCCCATGCTGAAAGTCTTCCAAACTGGACAGAGATTTTTTTCTTTTAATTCCAAATTCTCAGGACAAGTTTCCAGAAACATTCTGGTTCTTATCTTCAGCCACAGCCCCTAGCATCCATCCATAACATCCCTCAATATTTAGTAGCTGCAGCCTCATTATCTGAGTCAACCCTCACCTAGGAGTGTCACATACTGCTCTTATAACTATTTCTTTGGGCCCATCTGGCAAATGGGCCCAAACATCCTTTCCAACATCTAAGCTGCTTTACTGTCAAACACACAGTCACTGTTCAAGAGTTTCATGCCACAAAACTCACCCACTATTCCCACTCCTTTCACCCCAACTCTTGCCTCTCTCATTCACTCATCCTGGCATCCTCCTGGTTCCTATTTCCAACCTCTCTGTCCACCCAGTGACTCTTAAGTTCCATGTTAAGGAGCAAATGCTCTGTAATCTTCTCTTAAGCATCTTTTAAACTTGTTCATTTTTATCTCCAAGCACACAAAGCCAGCAATCTTTTCAACACTCAAACTAGTTTTCTTCTTTACTGATCCTACCCTATAAAAAAGAAAGCGAAACATAAAACAGGGAGGGTGTGTGAGGGGGTGTGTGTGTATGTGAGAGAGAGAGAGAGAGGGGATATGATGAACCTTCTAAGCATTATCCACAGGCGATGTGGGGGTAAATGATGGGGGCAGACATCAAGATGTTGCTGCCATTTTACTCATGGTTACAAGAACATGAACTCACTGCTTTTTTCTGTAAGCAGGGTATATACAAAATCTTGGTTTAGTATCCCAAGTACTTTGGGTGTGCAGAGCAATAGAAACATGAGCAGGTTTTAGTGCAGTGACCAGCTGGGTTGGTTTGCCCACCTGACGGTTCGCATATACACAATCTCTTCTGTTAGAAGCCCCTAACGTGCTTTTATCTGGAATTTCCCGCAAGACTGCCACTTACCCTGTAATTAAAGCATTCAGAAAAGCTGCCAGATGTGAAGCAGCCTGTTCAACCCTGAACACTCACACACAGAGGCTTTCTCTAAGCACTTTCCTCTGCACTCAGAGAAGGCAGAAGCCTATAAAAGCAGAAAAAAAAGGCTACATGGTCAAAGGCATTCTCCTCACTGCCTTTCAAGTCCTTGATTTTATAGCACAAATATGCTTGTATGCAGCAAGAATACCAAAACAGAAACTTGGCCCTGCCAGGAATACTCTGTTTACCACATCAGGTCTCTAAGGCCTCTCTTACGTAATTACAGAGGATATCCAGCTTCTCATACTGTAAAACCTCAGAGTAAACAAGGCTGGACTTACAGTCTCTTCTAAGCTGCTTCCCTGTCCACTCTAAGCACTTACAGGTGCAACAAAACACTTCTCCACTGGCAGAATTTCGTATTCACAGAGAGCCAGCAAAATCTACTTTGTCATGTCACAACAAACCTGTTCACAGATTCACTCTGCTTGAGTTGAAGATGAAACTACATCTGCCTGTTACTCTATGGCATCACTAGAAACAAATAAAAAGCTTTGGCTTTGAGGAGGTTGGGTTTTTTTGGCTTTTCTTTTTAATGTGTTTGCACTCCTTAATTAAATTTCTACATGAATAAGCTTAAGTATTAGAGCCATGAGACAGAATAATACTGTTATATATATGATACAGAATGATCAAGCTAACAGTGTATTTTTATCTCAAAACAACATATGTACAAAGGACAAGTGCTGCTGTCCTCACAAGAGGGAAAAAACATGCAGCCAGAAGCAGTTTAAAAACAGTAATTAAAATCTCCTCCTTTAGGCATGGTAAAAGATTTCATCCACCCACTTCCCTCTTTAAGGGTTGCCTGAGGCACTGTGTCGCCAGAGCAAGGAAGGTGGGACAGTGTAAGCAGCTACAGAGCCTGGGTCTGGTTTTCCAGGTCCTCCTGCAGGCTGTGGGAGGAAGGTGAGGCAAAGGGCTGTCCTGGCAGCAGCTCCTCCATCACATCAATATACCAAGTCCCAGTGATCTGCATCAGACAACTAATACACAAGGAGGGTGCTTAAATATAATTGTGTTGGCCACAGCACCAGCATCCAAGGGACTGCAGTAAAGGCTCAGCTGATGTGGATCTTCAGTCCTTACTATTCTTTTTAAAAAGCAAATATGAGAAAGAAAAATAAAAAAATAAAAATCCCCAGGAAAACCCAAAGAACCGAACAACAAAAATCTGACCTTTCTTTTTTGTGGTATTATCACAATGAAGATGAAACATTGCATTTCATCTCAAGCATGATACAGTTCAAAAAGGGCCGGCAGGGAAAGAAGCAGATCTTGTGCCAGCAATTTCTGGCCAAAGAGGAGGTACTGTTCTGAAGGCATGAAATAAAACAATGAGACAGCTTTGAGAAAACCACTACACGCGTAAATTTACTATTCCCTTCTCAAAGAAATCATCAATATAAATGGGCTATGATATGCATTTTACATCATCAAATTACTAACCTGTACTAGTTTTACAAGCTTCACCCAAAGAAACCTCCCACCTTTCTGTCAAAGGGTGTCATATGTGACTGGGTTATGTTTGTCGAGATGACAGCATGAAACATACCTAAGCTGTAGCATAAGATCTATGAAAATACACTTGAAAAAAAAATTGTTCTCTATTCAACTGTTTTTAAGTTCTGCTGCTTATGAAATGACCTACTTTATGTCAGAGTTGTCTTCGAGGCCATGCAAGAACTGTCACAAAGTAACAGGCCCGAGAACTCATTTTCCATAATCTAATTAATTTATGCATTCTTGAGTTTACTGCGGAAGTAGCCAAAGGGTAATTTATTACTCTGAGAGCCCAGACTCAGTTGCATGCATGCCCCAAGAGACAAACGTGGCAGTGATTTCCCTTTCCATGGAATCAGTTTCGAGCTCTAGCACCAAGAATGTGAAGTGGTAAATACAAGGTCATATTCTGAAACAGTGGTTGTACTCTGCCATCCAGCACATGGAAAAACTATGCAAGGTTTAGTCCTGTAGTGAAAGCAATTCAGAAAAAGTCAGAGAAATCTTTGAGTTAGAAATGGACCACCTGATGTTCTAAAATAAAATTTGACCTCAAAACAAAGAAGAAGAAACTTGGGAGTGTGAGAAATGAAGCTACGGGGAGCACACCCACAGAAAACATTCAGATCAGTAACATTTCTCATTTGTGAACAACAATGGAGACGTGTCTTCAGTGTTTTAAATTTCCCTGCCTTGGTCCTTTAAACAGGCTATGATACCTAAAGTAATTACCTGAGCAGCTCTAAGATGACACCACTTTTTTTTTTTCCTTTATAAATCAAACAGCAATCTTTTTAAATGATTTTTGTTCTTGTGGATGAGATATACATTGTATAGACTATAGCTTTAAAATACAGTGTCAGCAAAAAATAGGATAAAGGTTTCCTTTCTAAAGAAATAAAATCAATCATTTATTGACAAATACTTATAAATTTGTGGTTTTCTCCAAGTTCTTTCTCATAACATCTTTATCCAGAGTAATCAGAAGCGCCTTTCCACTGCCTTGCACAGATACAGCAATTCTGCCTGCAAACTGCTCTCTTAGAACAGTAACCTGCAGAATACATCGTGAAGATAAATCAGGCTATTCCTACATCCAGTAGCAATATTAACTATAATTCAGATTAAATGAAATTCACCATGGAAGTTCATCAATATGAACTGTCACTAAGCATTTTCTGAAGCCCTGTCTAGTCATGTGAACTTCAATTTGGAGCCACTACCAAGACAGAAGCTCATTAGTCTTTCAGTGTTCACATGTGTCTGTGTTTCAAATAACAAATAACAATGCTCCAAAACACAGGCAATAAGTTTCAGTATGCAAGTTGAGTAAGCTGAAAAAATGTACTTCAGCCTGATCAGACCCACATGGACTTACTCATGATTTCATTTTAAACTTACATTATACTGCAGACTGAAGTAATTTTCAAATGCAAATGACCCCTTATGACAGAGTATGCAGTTAATACATACATGGTACAAATTCTGCCTTACAGGGAACAGTATCTACTGCCCATGCCTTTCATAATACTCACAAAGCATTAGTGAAAGCTAATGTCCAACAGGATATTAAGAAATCTTCATTAATCACTAAAAGCATCAAAGCTCCACAGGTCATTTAGAATTCACTTTTACTCATAAACTGCCCTTACTGTTTCTCCAATTTGGCATCATGACAGGAGAAGAGAAGGAGGGTATGGAGCGGTCTCTAAGACTGCCATCTGTGAACACCTGCGCAACAAAGCTTGGAAATTCGTCCAAGAAAGATGTAAATATTCTGGCTTATTTTAGTAAACTGGTTGGTGCCTTCATATCCAGTTGCTAAACTGGACTGAAAACCCAACTAATCCAACTCTTCTCCTAAGTGACGGGGCTGCTAAAGTAGTAAGCCAGTACGCTGAGACCCTGAATTATGTCCATACAGGTATTTAACAGGATGACCTCCCAGTCACCCCCGCTTTTGAGAACAAGTAATTTTAGCCAAACAGTCCTTGAGATGAAGCTGTGCCCTGGAGTCCTGGAGTAAATGCCAGTTTGAAAGCAAAGCAAGAAATGAAATTGGCGTCATCAAATGTGCTATACACAGCATAGTCCTACCATCCCATTTCTGCACCAGACTTCCAAGTCTGCTGGACTACACACACACCCACAGGCACAAGGTCAGTAGTGGCAGACTGAGTCAGCCCTAGGTCTGAAACAAGTGCACATGCAGCATCTCCCAGGGCACTTCAACGACCTAACACTGGCTTTGCACTCTTTTTTAGTAAAATTGTAACATCTTATTACTGCTCTTTTCAGAATGAAAACTCGCGTACCAGAATATCCCTCTCTGTCGCTGCATTACCACAGCAGACCCATGCTTTGTCTTGGCACTTCCTCAGCAAGCCCCGCTGCTCACAGGTTAAAGCTTTTGGGTCATTTTTCCCACTTACAGGTAATGAACAGAGCTGCAGAGCTGACTATTGAACCTGGTAGACCTGAGGGAGGGGAAAGGTTCTGACAGAAACTGCTCGTCAATAGGTATCTAAGCATCAAATCTCCACGTGCATGAAGTTCCCAGTCCCTGGGCTGCCTAAATGCATCTGTACTTTTACCAGGAGCAGCTCTGAAGAGTGCAAACCAAAGAACATACTGTCTTAGTGCTCCATCCTCCACCAAAAAAGAAGCTGAACATTTTCTTGCCAGCTTTCTTCCTCCTGCAGTCTGTTCCCACACAGATGGCAAAATGTTTTTTGAGGCTTTGTACTGCATGCTCCACTGAAGCCAGTGGGAAACCCTGACACTAACTTCTGTAACAGAATGACTGAATCCACCAACTCCAAGAAAAATGAAAAGCTTCCCCCCCTCCTCTACAAAATAACAATCTCAAGAAGATTAGGATCATTGCCAAATGGAGAAACCACTTCAAACTGCTCCCAGTGACTCAACTGACCCCAGTGATATCAATGCCTTGAGAACAACACTGCTGTGGTGCAACCAAGTCCAGTCATATCCAGTGAAACTTCCACACCAATATACTGAGATATTATTCTCAAGCACAAACAGAGTGTGCATTTCCAAGTGCTCAAAGGCACGAGCAAAGGGAACATCAGAATAAACTTAAGTTCAAGTCAATTA
This sequence comes from Myiotriccus ornatus, assembly GCA_036023395.1. Classification (NCBI taxonomy): domain Eukaryota; kingdom Metazoa; phylum Chordata; class Aves; order Passeriformes; family Tyrannidae; genus Myiotriccus; species Myiotriccus ornatus. The sequence goes on from JAYRBT010000001.1 coordinate 15,126,913, forward strand.
TGAATCCTCTGAGATGTGTCAATCCTGAATTTTAAAGGGCAGAGTAAGGACTGTAACTCTGCACCTGCTTTTTAATCCAAACCACTGTGCAGCTGGAACATGCATGTCCCTCTGCACGCTGTATCTTGCCAGCAGATATCCCAGCCCACTTACAGAATCACAGAATCATCAAGGTTGCTAGTTCCTCAAAATCCACCTAATTAAATATGATAATTTATTGTATGTCTCTTGTTTTTTTTGCTTCACAGTAAGACTGGCAAACAATACACTGAAAACGATCTTCGGCATCCCCTTTCTCCGACAGGAATCAAGGTCACTGAATTACATTGAAGTAAACATAAATAAATCGAATTTGACCATTTCAATCAAGGACTTCTTGATTGAGAGGATTTTCAAACTGCTGAAAAACAAACATGAAATCCGTAACAGTCCATACTGCCTTGGCTCATCCTGGGAGAGAGATTGCTTCTCGGCTCTCAGAACTGCACCTACGCTTCTGTTGAAACTTTCAGCAACTAAAAAAAGCCGATCAAAGCTTTAAACGGTCTTATCTTCAGGATTATGTTACAATGCAATCTACTTTATTACTGTGCTCTGTGGCTTAGCAGTCTTTGTTGTTTAGCAGGGTAACTGTTTCAGAGATAAGCGTTAATTTCTTTAGTACTCAAGAAAGTGAAACATTAAACTAGACTGAAGTTCCTTCTCCAATGACTAATCTAAGCAGCAAAATCAACCTAAGGATTTGCAGATTTCAAATGACCCTTTATCTAGCCCCTAGAGCAGTGCAAGCTCTATTGCTGCAGCCCTGTGACAACCACCAGGCTTGACCATCTAACACCCCATAAAACAAAAATTCTATGACATGGCTACACAACGTGATAAATCAATTTACAAACATCAAATCCACTTGTGCATTATGAAACAGACAAGATTTTAGTTTGCTAAACAACAGCGAAAAAGAATCCTTAAAGACCAGCATGAGAGGCTGGTGCACCTGAGCGCAGCCACTCCTGTACCTCCAGCTGTAAAACCCTGGCAGGAACACAAGGAACAGCAAAACCAGAAGCAGTTGGGACTCTGCTTTTGAGATGTTGGGTCCATACCCTTTTTCCCAAAATCCTTATGGCAGGAATGTGGAACAGAAGTTTAGCAAAATCATTATGGCAGGAAAACTAAATTTCAGGTCAGATAACCACTACAAGGATAATGCATTAAATCAAATTTCTCAATCTTTCATTCATCTGGCAGTTCTCCTCTGTCCTTCCTGTCACCACTCTGCCCAAAAACACCAGCCTTACTCACATTTCTCAATTTTCACCCACCTTTTCTCTCATTTTCTGCACAGGTTCTGGTATTTCAAATGTATTTGCTCTCCACTTATGTTTCTACTGCTGTCCAAAATTAAATCATGGAGCCACATTTGCATCTTTGATTAACATATGTCCTGTTCTTCATTATAGGCTTGATTTGACATCTGTCTTCTACACCTAATAACATCAAAATTTTTTTACCCTTTAAATTGCTCGTGTTGTCTATGTCTATTGCCAGAGAAAGCTTGTTGGGGAAGTTCAGGGATTAAGAGAATGTGTTCCTCTGAAAGCACATGGGGAAAAAGGGGCAGAAAGATGCAGTGCCTTCAGAAATACCTAGAAAGCTTTTCTTCACAGGCTTTTCAAAGACCATAGCAGATGCATCCTCTGGTCAGCTGTCCTAACAAGAAGTCCTGCCCTCCCCTTACACCTTTCCCACATCAGCACTCCAGCTCATCTGGTCCCTGGTAAGCAGGCCAGAGAGGGAAACTCACCCTTTTCCTGTTTGTTTGCAGGGGTTGGCTTTGTGCCATTTCAGCTCCCTAAACTTCCTCGCTGCAATAACAGACATATGCTAAAATTTGGCAGAAAAAAAATGAGGAGGAAGAGAGCTGATTTTTTTCTTCTGCAGCAGCATGTACTGGTTAAGCTCAATGCTTGTGCTGAACTGCTCTTTGGTTTGGTAAGAAACTCTAAAATTAGCTCATATAATCTGACCATCTCAGATCTTGCTACAGATCTTAAGCTACAACAGCTCAAGATGTTTAAGCTGAAGTCTGCAAGAACAGGGACATTCAAGAACTTCAAACCTGGCTGAATAAGGGAGACTCCTCAGTCCTCTGTGTTGCTTCAAACTCTAAACCAGAGTGCTGCTCTTGTATGAAACACCTGGATTAGAGGAATGAAGTAGTGATAGGAACACATCCCATCACTACTCACAGTGGCTCTGATCCACACTGGCTCCAAAACATTAAAACCCACCTTCCAGACTTCAGCAAGTAATTGCTTACTACCATATCCACTGATGTGCTCTCAGCAATAGCTTAAAATTAGTTTCTGTGACACTCTCCCCTAACATATTAAAAAATATACACATATTAACTTACATGGTATTACAAGTTTAGCTTTAATAAGATCAGTCTAATTAAATCCTCTTAGATTCCTTGCTTAGAAGTATAAATGTAATTCCTGCCTCTTGAATGATTCCTTCTGATTTTTTTTGCTCTTCGATGGAGTGTACAGACTTGCCAAGCTGTGTGGGAACTTGGACAAGCAACGTTAGCTGCAACACTTCACAGATGTTTGAAGCAACACTCATCAAAATCTTTTTTTTTTTAAAGTCTGTAATTGGTTCAAACAAGGAAGAGCGAAGAAATACTGAAGGATCTTGATAATGCTTCCAAAAAAAATCTCAGAAGCTGAATTCACAAGAAAGTCATTTATTGACCACAACTCTCCTCCTGGCCCAACTGGAAGTGAGTAATGAATGGACAGATCAGGTGTTTTACAAATGCCTAATTATCACTGTTCCCCAAGAAAACCTATGACTCAGGATAAGACTCAAATAAAACAAATTGCATTGGCTTATATTCCCGTGGAAACATTCTGTGGTTTCTTCCCACAGCTGGACATCTCGAATATCATCACGTTCCCATGGGATCAATGCTTTTCTGACCTACAGTGGTATTTATAGAAAGGAACTACGCTGGCAAAATATGTCGTATCAGACAATATTTCCTCATATCCAGATGAACAGCATTCATGTTTCAATATTCATACCTGGGCAGAAGAAAAAAAATCAAACATGGTATTGCCATTAATTTACAAGGCATTTTTTCCTTTTTTCTGTTAATAAATGCAACAGCTACTGGCACACACAAAATACAAAGCTGATTTTTTAAGAGGTATTTTGATGCATCTTCTACACACTACACTTCTAGTAGAAGTTCCTGTCTTTGCTCAAGAGGAGGACACATTTTCCTTTTCCCTAACAAGGACTCATCCTAAGGCCTCATAACAATTTGGAACGGTCTTAGGAACCTTAAAGCCAGTGCTGGTTTTAGTCTCAACATTAAGCCAGATGCCTCAAGAGCTCTGAAAAAAATAAAATCTAAAAGTCTAAAATCCTCACCTTTCAAACTTTTTTGTTAGCGACTTCCAATAACAACCCTTCAGTAAACATCTCACCCTACTCAAGTAAAAAAAAAAATAAATTAACACCTAAAATTCTGTTTAAGCTATTAAAAAGATGCTCTCTCTCTCTCTCTCCCTATATATATATATATGAACGAAAAAGGTGGATAAAACCATCAATAATTGGACAGATATTCAAAAACCTCTCCAAAATTATAATTAATCCACAGCTATCTAGAACAATTTTCTGTAAGGAGCACACATCTATAAAAAAAGATTATCAGTGGGATTTTTTTATTAGCCAGAGGGATACAGTATTTGGATGATTAAAGCAGGCACTCAATATAGTGCTACATAATAACTTTAATTGGATAAAAGCTAACTGGATGATAATGCTGCTGTATGAATTAGAAAATAGAAAGCAGTGATAACTGCTTTGGAAAAAAATTGAATGTCCCAGAAATCAAGAAATATTTCCCCCATCCAACCTTGGGGCACTGCCCTGCTAGGAATTCAAGGAACCATCACCTTCCTGACAGCTTCAAAGCTACATAACAAGAGAAACTGTATTCCCTTTTTCTACTTTTGCCTGCAGAACTGAGAACTGAAACTCTGCATAATGCCCTTTTCCTTGCTAAGGGACCTCTGAACATGAGCCTGCTCCATGCAACCAATCACTGCTTGTGACTACAAGCTTTGTATGCACTGTTACAGGGAAGTAATCACAGCTGTAGCCAGCATTTTAATTTCAGTATCTTCCAAAATAGAAGGACAAGGCTGAAATGGGGGGGGGGTGAGGGGGGATAGGAAAAAAAAAAAAAGAAACCTGTCTCCACCAAAAAAAGAAAAAAAAAAAACAAACCAGAAGACAGTAACACTAACACCACAAGAGAAAGCAAGATAGAATATAATAACAAGATAAGGTAATAGCAAGATACAGCACACAAAAGTTATAAATCCATCCATAGGGGATGGGGGTGATCCAAAAAGTATAAAATGCTACACAAAGCATACTACCTATTCACATATATACAATCATGCACAGAGACTTGAGCAAGACCAGAAAGGGATGAAACAAACACTCAAAACTACTCAACACTCAAATCCTGCAGGTAGCCCTCCAGCTCTCAGGAGCATCATTCCCATTCCCACCAAGGCATCACACTTGCACCCATCCATCTGCAGAGGTACACCTGCAGATGCTAGGGCCATGGTTTTGGCTTTGAATTGGACACAAGTCTCATGCCTGACATTGCCAGGGCATAATTCCTTCATTATTACACCTCTTGTCCATTTACTGCTAACATCTCTCCAAGAGCCGGTGGTAGCACAGAAGCTGGAACAAGGAACTGGTCTATCTCTGAAAACTCCCCTAAAGAATAAAAACTGCATCATAGTGGAAAGTGCCAGGAATTCAAGAGGATCCAGAATGATCTTTAACAAAAGTGGGATAATTCTGTGCCAGAGAGAAGTGTCCATGCAACCATGGTCTGAAAAG
>JAYRBT010000001.1:15131953-15202538 GCA_036023395.1 Myiotriccus ornatus
TCCTCCTCAAACAGGCTGAAACATAACAGCTCTATATTTATAACAGATTTTTCTTTATTTAAGGAAACCGTCACACTTGATGCCTAGTACGTCTTAGGCTTTTAATATTATTTATTAATAGACTGATAGCAATCCATCTGCTATCAGTCTGATAGTCCATCTGATAGCAGATGGACTGCTACAGTCCATCTCAGAGTCACACAGTGCAAGACAGGAGATTTGTCTGTAACGAAAATAGCAGACAATACACAGTAACTGTGTATGTGAGACAGAAAACAAAATGGTGAAACACAGCAGTAGAGACAGTAGAGACAACTGTGTTGTCCCCACCAGGATATCTGTGCAGGGAAGGTAACACCTCCACAGATCACATCCAACACTGCACAGCACTCTCAGAAGGGCTCCAGTAAGGCCAAGAGTCGATCAGTTGAGCTGTGCTCCCTTCACTGGGGAATGCTGAGAACCAAGGGCAGGTGCGCCCGGTCCTTCTGCAACCTCAAGGAGCAAACCACAAGCACAGAGCACACCATGCCGATGATAATGTAAAGTATTTCCCCAGTCACATGCTAAATGGTTGTCTGTTAGTTCAACTATGAACCAGAAAAGGCAACAGAACTGCTCTACATATAGCCATTGCATTCATACATTTTAGAGGACAGAATAAACCATTGTACTCCTGGCACAAACGCCAGGCTGGTGGAACCCGTCGATTAAGACAAGCCATTCATCTTGTCCATTACATCTGTGAAATTCAAAATTAATCTAGGGGAAAATGCAGCCTTGCAGCTTCATTAAACACTGGCGTACATATCTACTAAATATGTATTTATGTAGACAATCCTTGTTCATTTTCATCCTTTTTCCTCCCTCAGTCTCAAAGCACAAGCACTCTTCTTCCACAAGAAAAGCATGTTATTTCAAAAGGAGTTGGAAAATTGATCATGAAAGCAACAACATATTGAGATTCTGATGTTTTTAATTTCTTTTTGAGACATTCCAAAAAATTCTTTACAGGGAAAAAGTGAGAGGGGACCTTTTTATTATCAACAAAAAGAGGCAGGCATCATCTTGCAACATATGCTCCAAATTTTATTAGTCACTTGATTTGAAATAAATTTAAAGGGTAGACTACAGTTCGGGCTAAAAATCCCAGCCTTCTTCCTCAAGAAGGTAAGCTTCTAAATACTAAGGTTTAACTGCAGAAAAAATACATGATCAGTAGTAGACTGATGAGATTTAAGCAGTGGCAGACAGAGTAAACTAATTCAACTTTTGCTGTGGACCAAAAACTAAGTAAAACCAAAGTCCTCAATAATCAGTGCAGAGTGCTAAGATACTGTTCACCCAAACTTTTCAGTATGACTGTACACATCTCAGAATATACCAATATCCATTTCTGTTGAAAATGTCATTTGTTCTTAAGGACAGTCTGTGCTGCCAAAAATCTGTATGTTTTCCATGATGTTTCATTAAATGGATCGTTTTCCTCAGAGAAAAACGTATGGCTTTTTAGGCTGCTGAATGTAGCGTAGTTCAGGTTTAAAATTCATTTCCACCTTCAATACCATGGTTAGTTGCTTTGAGAAACTAGAAACAGCACATTATGCAACCTGGATAAAAACAATTCCTATTAGGATGAAAATGACAAGGTAACATAGAGAGAAACCATTATCACAGCAGCAAGACTATTGTCATTGTCTCTCAAATTCTCAGGGGAAAAAAAAAGGCCCAACTATTTTTCTCTTTTTAAAATCCTCATCATCCCTGGCAGCCGAACAAACCCTCTAACAAATCTTCAGAAGCTCTCAACATGGACAAAGACTAGAGAGGGAGGGAACTGCTGCCATCAATCCTGTCTGGAGTGGGTCCCAGGGCAAGAGGCACAAAAGGATTATCAGAGATCAAGGCAGGAGGGAGCCAAGCAAGTAAATTAGAAGAGATGGGAGTTATTTGGTGGCCCTTTTGCCCCATCTACCAAAGAGGGAACATGTGGTCTGCTTGCAACTGCAGGTCATGGGGTGAATCAATGCCAAAGCTTTAATATGGTCACACCTCAGCTTGTACTGGCTGAGATGGAGCTTTTGGGTTTCACCAGCAACTTATCTAAACACATGGCATAAACACAGGAGGTTTGAGAAAATGACAAGATGATAATTTTTGAAAGTATTATGATTAGAGGTTAGAAACGTCAACACCATTCCGTCAACAGTTATAATGAATTACCTGTTACCTGAATTGACCCTATTTTCTTGTCCATGTAACACACAGACATAGTTATTAACATAGTAACACGTCTTTATAATTTTGTTATTTCTGTGGAAGACTTTTGTAAGAAACACACACAGAGAACAAGACACTCATATATCTCAGTGGTCTTTAAAAAGAGAGTGGACACGTGTCATGACTTTATAAAAGAAATCAAGCAGTCATGGTGTGGTTTCAGAGATGCCAGGTGTAACACCTGCCAAACCCAACATACACTTTGCATCTGAAAGTTATTCTAAGCATCTAAGCTGAAGTTTGCACAGTGAGCCAGGGGCTGATTACAAAGTGCAACAGATCTCCAGGCTTCCAGGTTTACTCCATCCTCACAATATCCACATGCAGACTAGTTTTACTATAGTTCTGGTTTGGTCTTGGGAGAAAAGCCAACAAACAGTTACATGCATACTTAAAATGGAAATGAGCACCTCCAAATTAAACTAAGAGGGGAAAAAACGTGCATTAGACAAAATTAACTTTTTGCCAGCTGTGAGTGTTGTTTTTACAATCCATTTTGGACAGTGAGTTCAGCACAGCTGGCAAAATAATTTCAGTCCTTCAAGGAACTCATATAATGTATTCTAATCACTAGACATAAAACTCCGCACACCATAGCTGCTCAAAATTGCTACTATAATAAAACATACACAAGTATCTTCCATCTGGACCAGTCATTCCCTTTAAACAGGGAATGAAGCACACCTAAATTAACTTCCTACTCTGCATATTCATGTAACTCTGAAAACAAACTTAGCCAAAAGGCAGGTGCCAGGTCACTTTTATAAATGTATTTTAGGAAGACAAGAGCTGACTGGCCTCCAAAAAGCACCTTCCTTCAACAGTAACATGCTGCCCCAGGGCTTCACCATATGTAGAGAGGGCACTCATCTCCTTCCAGAAAACAACACAAGGCAAAGTCCAGGAGCAGCGGTCCCCACCTGCTCTGGGACATCAGCTAATCACCCATCAGGGGCTGCTGGAAGCAGCTCTCCCCAGGGGCTAGCTATCCAGTAATTGTGTATGGCAGGGTGTCCCCTGCATCCCTCCAGAACAGGTGGCACTGCAGTGTCAGCAGCAGGACTCGACTGAACGATGGCTTGATGTGAAGTGTCAGCTTCAACACTCACAACACCTTACGGACTCCGGCACGTACACAGGTGTAAAAACACTCCCTTTACACCAACGCCACGTTGTTCTGGCGCCTGCAGCACTCGCATTTGATGGCTGTTTGCAGCTCAGGCCCGTGTGGTTTTACATCACAGTAACAGGTACAATTAATCCAGTGGCATGCTAGCTAGCCTGACATTCAAATAAACCACTAATAAGTTGTAGTTCTCTAACCAGCATCTCATTCCACCCAAGAAAGCTTGATTTTGCGGTATTTAAAAAACAAGAAAAGCCACCAGCTTACATTCAACACGAGAGGAATGGGAAGATTTGAAGGCAGAGGGGATGGATGTACTGTGCTTCCAGAACCACTTCCTGCCAGTTCAGGATCAGAGTTTAACTGAAGTCAGGGAAACTGCAAGGCAGCATTCGAGTATCTTCCATTTCCCTTCAAATAAGCAATCTACAGTCTGAGCTTTTTCATCTTTAAACTGTGTGATGTGTTGTCCAAATATAAATTCAGATAAGTTCCTGTGCTGCACCGAGCTCCCACTCAAAAGAAGCTAAGCAACAACAAGCGACACAAATCTTTAAAACATGTAGATGGTTCTGCTTATCACCCGTTCCTCCCTTTCTGCCCTGCAATGCTCCTCTACCACTACTTCCTGCATCAAGACTCCACCATCCGCCTACACTGACAGTGGACAGGGAAGAGGCAGCGATGACAGTCTCAAGAGAAACATAAAAGGCTCGCAATAAATCTTCTCTGCAAGAGAAATACAAGTCCTCTGAACTCCATGCACTTTCCAGGCCTGTGCTCTGACCACCACTCGGGCCTTGCACTGGCAAGAAAATCTCTTCCAAAACAGCTAACAAGGAGGCAGAAGAATGCACCTATTTTTTAAATACCTTCAAGGAAGAAAACAAGGCCAGAGAATACATAAAGTATCAGTTTTGCCTAGCAGTGAGTGAAATTTCACAATAAAAATATGCTAATTTTGTATGCCATTGCATGGCCACCCTCCTTGGCAAAGAGCTTTTTCCCTATGAAGTCAAAATTTTTCTTTATCATTCCCTTTGTCATTTAACAATCTATGGCTACTACCTTCTGATGGCTTTTACTTTTCCCTTCACTTTACTTGTGAGAAAGCTTTTTTTCTTAAAATGCTACTGAAAATCTCAAAATCACCCAACATTCATCTGAGAGTTACAGCTCCAAGATCTTGTTCTGGAATCCTTCAATGTCTGCAGCATTTGTGGCTGAATCCCCAGCCTACTGAGCTTTGCTTTAAACCCCCTCAACTTCTAATCTTAGTTCTGTAAATTCATGTATTTATTTCTGTAACTTTAGATAGAACTTTCTGTAACTTACTATTTCATGGACTTTCATTCACTGATGTTCTACTTCCATTTTCTTATCCCTTTCCTCACCCTCAATAACTTCATTATGAATAAATCAACCTGATTTAGATAAATAATAGGAGACAACAGAAAACCAGAAGAAATCTTTGAAACTGTAATAGTAGGTTAGGTTTGGTAATTCTGTTAGTGGTAAACAAAAACATGAATTTTACAAAGCTTAATAAAGAGTCAAAGCTACTGGTGAAGAATAAATTTCAACTGCCATTACAGTATCATCCTTAAAATTAATATAAACCATAAAGACCGTAAATAATATAAATTTAATGTAAATGCAATAAAAACTGAACAAAACAAGAAATAGAAAGAACTATCAGTGGGTGAAAGGACAGGATTGAAGATACTACGAGAGTCAAGATCTGAAAAGTGAATTCTCTTGCTTTTTAAAGAAGCATTTTCACTGGAACTGGTTCGACATTTAAGAAGCAAGACAGCTACTGCTATGGCAGTATGCAGTAGCCCTTGCTTTAAAAACAACAGAAGACAGAGACGGCACAGGAAGATGTGAGGACTAAGGCAACTCAAACCGTGCCCTTTTGTTTCATGGCATGAAATAAGCATTTTCTTTTCAAATTGTCACACACTGGTACGAGGTTATCATGATATCACAGCACAGAGAACAAAACAAAATTAGATCCACAAGCTGTTCTTAGAACATAAGCAAGTGGCTAATAAGTTTCTGCTCTCAAATATGAAATCAGTCATTGTGACTTCATCTGTAGGGCAAGCTTTTTCTATTAAGAAACTCTGAATGGTTCACTGGGCAGCAGAGGCCATTAACTCTGGACTGCCCCAATGCATTTCAGTATCATGGTAGGATGACAGAAGACATGTTACAGTTGACTCTTTCAAGATCAGCCCAGAAAGAACAAGGGCATTTTCAATAATAAACTGTCACCTCAGCTTTATTCAAAATACTTTATAAGAAAGAAGCCCACTGTGCACAGACTGTACAAAAATTATCCCCCAAGGGCAGAAGAAAGAGAGACAAAATTGTCCAACAACAGTCCCAGTGACTCCCACAGCAACCAATTTTTGAAGTTGTTTTAACAGGCAACGGAGAGAACCTCTTTAGAAAGGACAAAAAGTCAATGGAGCAGAAGAGGTGAAAAAAAGAAAGGGAAGCTCCCTACAGACTGAGCTCTCTAGCACATGCCTACACTTAGGTTTTCAGAAGAATAAGCTCTGTAGTGTTTCCCAAGGATGGCACTTACTTCCTGGCAGTACTGGAGAATCCCTTCTTTCGTCCCAATGCAGGTCTTGGTGCCAGAGGGGTCCGATTCCCACTTGCCGTTCTGCACATTCATGTGCATGTTGAGTTTGCCACAGAACATGGCAATCTGAGGCTCTGCCAGCAACCCGGCATTTCCATCAGCAGGCACCTGGAAGGAGAAGGAAAAAAAGGTTTTAAGCTCACATCTGTCATTTCAGTCCATCCAAAGCAGGAATAGCTCAAGCAAGCTAAAAACAAACTCTTTATTCAACTACCCATGGCAGGAAAGGCTGAAATTTTTGACTCATGCAGATTTGAGAAATATAATGCAGGGTCTTCATAGAAATCCGTATTACAATAGTTGTAACAGATTTGAAAGCTCTAATCAAGCTATTTTGTGGCCCAAAATTGGCTTCTTACCCACTTGGGCACAGCTGGAGCATAATTACAGAAGTTTAATTTTTCAAACATACCTGTTGTACTGAGGGGAAAGGGTCCACTAACAACTAAACTAAAACAGTAACAAGTTTTTCCCAGAAGTTTCATAAAAACTCCACAGTGTATCTTTTTTTAAGCCCCTCTGTAGTTCATCTATGTGTTGAGCAAACAGGTGAGAGACAAGTCAACAGCTCTTCACTGCCCCTCATGCTCCAAAGGCGGGTCCATTGCATTCAAGGTACAGCAGAGGATGCATTTAGGCCTAAATACCTATTTTTAACTTTTAATCCTTCAGCAAGAAGGCTTTTCAAGACGAAAATTAAAAACATTTTATAATTTCATGATCAACTGAAGAAACAGAATGACAGTATTACAGGAAGTATGCAAACCCCTGTATTAGTTCCCCTGATCTTTGTTTAAAGAAACGCAAAAAAGACTTCATGAATTTTATATGCCTACAGTAATAATTTAAAAAAAAAAATCACACTAAGAAACACTGCAGGAGTGAACATCTAACTACCCACTGGATTAGCACTGCAAGTGAAAATGCCACAATTAAAACAAGTATTTCATTAATTTTGGAGGCGTTTTAGAGAAAGGAGAGAACGTTTATTTTCCTGCCTTCTTTAAGACGCTAAAATGTTAGCACAATTTGGCTTTAAGAACCAAAAAAGCAGGAACATCTCGACTGGCAGATACTTCCCTTTACTATCTCTATTTCTCCTGTGAAACTAGAAAGGTCTGTACAATTTAACAATCAACCATCACTGTCCTTCCACTGGGTAACTGGAGAATTTTCCAGTAACTGCAATGACACCTTGTCTGGCTTGCCTTGATCAGCAAAACTGTCACATGCTTACTCCTTCTAATGTCTTCAGAAACTCTGGAGAGCAACACAAACGTGACAGATCTATAACAATCTGCAAAAAAAACAAAAATCCTCCAAATTAATGATTTTATTTTTCTTTATAGATGCAACATAACCCTATCAAAATTTCAATAAACCCAGAAATGAGTCATTCCACAGGTGATGTGTGAATGTGAACTCTATTCCCAGTCGGTTCCCCAACTGAGATTCTATTAAGCTAATAAAGCACACAGCAGTCACACTGCTGCAGATTCTAAAATTTTTTTCACTCCAAATCGTAAGTTGTAAATTTACTGAGAACTTGCCTTGTGTTTTTATAGCAGGGAGCTTTTTGATATTTTTTTCCCTAGCTAAAAAGGCAGATAGAGTTGGCGGGGTGGGGGGAAGAAAAGTGGTATCAATTTAAGAAACACAACAACCTGTGACTGTCTACTTAAAATCTCATTCCCTTCAGAAAACTCATGACATCTCCCAGCTTAATGAAATTACTTTAGCAAGTCACAATCACATTTACCCTTCTATATTTCGAGTTGACAGGGCCACACTAATGACCAGCTCAGCATAGCACTTCATCTTATTGATTAGGACAGCTAAATGTTTCTAATCATAAAGAAATACGGGAGCAATTAACAGACACTGTAGACCAACTAAAGCATTCAGACATAGAATCAAAGAATCATTTAGGTTGAATAAAACTTTTAAGATTATTGAGTCCAACTGTAAACCCAGCACTGTCAAGTAAAATACAAAATAAAACCCAAAAATGAAAGATAAAATTTAGGTGAGATAACAGCTAATTTCAAGAGAGGTCTCTGTGCTGCACACGTTCCTCAAAATGTAAAACCTAATGAATTATTACTGATTTTAAGAGACATCCAACAGCAGTTTGATCACAAAGGCAACTGAACAACAGTATTTGGGGGGAGGGGTGGGGAAATGTAGCACTTCTTTTAAAACACACTTACAAACATGAAGAACAACTCAAAAAAAGGCAGTAGACTGAAATGTTAGCAAAACCAGATGTCGTGATAAGCGATTAGTCCCATGCATATTGTCATAATATTTTAAACACACTGAATGAATGAATGAATTCCTGGTTACACAAAGGTATATCCAGCTAAAATACATGAGCTGGCTACATATTTTATATACCACTCAAATTTTCTTCATAGCCAATGCTTTAATTAATTTGGGTTCATTCCCTGACAAGAAAAAGTATCTGCATTACAATGCAATTAAATATAATCTAGAGCACCGATCTACACAGATAAGCAGCTTCTATACAGCAATGCTAACAACATAGAGCCATAGTCCAGTTTGTTATAATAATGCCTATAGTGGCAAATCCCTCCTTGACTAATCCTAAAGCTCTCAGGCAGATTAGTCTCCCGAAGAATAACTCATGCGACACAAATTCCATTAACAGCAACTATTTACTTTATTAGTATTCTCCAAAAGTAAAAACTCCAAGCATATTAATGGAACTGTAATCACATATTATTTCATCTACTTTGCATATGACCTCAAAGAAGTAGCATGTGTTTTTTTTTCCTGCCCCCTGGCAAATCATTAAATAACAGACCAATTAGCAGAGCATCTCGAGGTAACTCCAAATGATACGCTCCGGTTCTCTCAGGATATCCAGTTTTCAAACACCAGGTAAGAACACTACTCATCACTTCCACAAGACACTCAGATCAAAGATCAATGTCTAGAATGGGAACTACCCAAATCTGAAAAATCGCAACTACAGGATTCTGAAAAAAAATTACCCTAGTTGGTTGTACACTCGTTACAGCTCTGTGTAAATTCATTATTCTAATATGTCACAAAACATCCAAGCACCAGCCTGATGTCTTTTCATATAGAAAACAAAATTATTAACTTTCAGAAGCGTAGTAAGGGCACAAGTTCTGAAAGGAAGGCTCCACAGCTGATTTCTCTGCCTTCCTGTCTTCCAGGCCTGGCAATTTAGCACATCTACTTGAGGAGAGATTCAAAGGGTCTTCAGTGCATCACTGCACTCCACGTCCACGGGGCATGATGGATGCTATTTATACCGTTTCTGACTCATTCATAAAGGATTCTGGTAGAGTACAGAGGACTGAAAGAAGTTTATCTTAAAACTAAAATAAGGAATACATTACATTAACAAAAAACCGTGTGGAGTTTTTTAGCTCACTAACATTCCATCTTAACATCAAAAGGCCTATCAAACACCATCATTTTAAGACAAAGCAAAGCCCTCTCCCCATCCACACTGACATTGCTTTGCGCAGTTACAAAAGTAATTAGTGTATTTGCTAATAGCTCTCCATAATCCCTATTTCGCCAGCAAGTGTTGCCTTTTCTTCACAACTCAGGTTATATTCGGGAAACAAAGGCTGCAAGGTTTTACCCTCAAGAGGTTTTCCATCAAGGAACCAAAGTAACTCAGCTTCACTCCAGATAGCTCCGCTATTAACTTGTTAATTAAGGACTACAACATATTATGGAAATAAGCATCAGACCTTGCATGTGCTGTTATTAAACACTGAAACATCAAAAACGATTCCCCAGAAGTCCCTACAACAGCTCTTATGATTTAGGTTGCTTTATTCTGCAAACACTAACCTGAAGCCCTTTTCATAAGCCTTCAAAGTGTATTTAATTTGTATTAATTGCTTCATCTGCAATTACTTCTGAGGGGAGGACATTCAATAACAACCTCCATGTCTACAACTTGCTCAAGAAAACAAATGTTCTCTTTGTTTTAGATTATTAAAATAAACCCTCTCTGCTTTCCATTTTTTAATGCTAACACCAAATCCAGACCCTTAACCAGGAAGTCAGAGACTAAAATTTAAAGGTTTAACAACAGCTGCTGGCAGTAAAAGTCAAAAGGGGGTTCAAATAATGAGAAGAATTAAGCATATCCTAGTAACACATCACCCTTCCAGTCCATGGCTGTGCTTCCTCCAACCTTTATACTATATTTGGGTTGAAATTTGAGGTTTCTCGTTAACTAAAGCAACACCAATTTGCTTGCAGATCACTTTGCTTTGCTTCCCCTACGACTATTAACAGAATTCAAAAAATTACGTCTTTGAAGTGGGGCCACTTATAACTGCTTTTTTTCTGTAAAGAACACAGTAAAAATTAAATGAGTGCAAAAGGACTCTCTGCTTGCCTTACACATTCAGTGAGCAAAACGTGATACAGATCTTTTCTCCAGTGGAAAGATTAAGTTTATTCCACTGGACTCCACTCTGCTGCTCCCTACAAATGAAGGTCACTGCTTAATTCCAGAAAGTCTATGGTTCAAACCAGGCAAATGCCTTGAAAATACAGGCTTGTGTCACCAGACACAAACCCATGGCTTCTTGCCCACTGGTTAACCACCAGCTTTGGCAGACTGTACTCTGTTACACTCTGCTGTAGACTTCCTGTTTGAGCCATAAAATATTACTTCTCCTCCTAGCTTTATTAGGAATCTACAGAGAATACAAATTCTTTAAAGACTATTTATATTTTAAAACCTGCTCATGTAGATACACAATGGAAAAAAATAAATCACTTTCTTATAAATGCAATCAAGGAAAAAAAAAAAAAAAGAGCCCAACTTAGAAAAGGAGGAAATATCTTTTTATTGTCTCCCCACAACTTAAGATGGCTGTTTGTCAAAACCAAGGAAAATTTTCCATCTCCTCACTTCTCCCTAGACATGAACACTGTCACAAGAGTAAGAGGTTGTCAAAATCAACATGAATAATTTAAAAACAGTGTTTTATTGTATAATGTTCATATAGAAACAGCAGCAGCAATTATGGTTGTCAACAGCCAAGAGAAATAGGTCAGAAAAACATTTTACTGATTGCTCAATAAAATTACTCCCTCTGGAAGACAAATGTTTCTGGCAACCAGTAGAGAACTACAGAAAACCCTGGGCAGACCCATATCTCCTTTACAAAAATCCATGACCCAATGTTTTTTTGAGAAACAGATTCCATTGAAAAGCTTCTGGAAAACTTGAGATGTTTATTTGCTCTTACTATAACCTATTTAACCCAAGTGCAAATATCTGTGTCCTGTCTCCCCAGCCTGCTTCACATGATGCCAAAAGGCACCACAACAGTGTAGCGCCCACATCGGCACTACAGCTCAAGGATCGCTTGCTCCACAAACAAATTAAAAGCAAGACTCTCCTCCAGCCTGTACAGGAAGCAGTACTACTCTCACAACTGTCTTCTGGCAGTCAACCATTCTCCTCTCCCACAGTCTTCACAAGGTCCTGAGGCACACGCTGCATTTATTACACACGTCTCAGCTTTAGCACTTCCCTCAGGTCATATTCCAAAACCTAGCACAATGCCACCCCAAGCCAGCACCAGGCATTTGTCTACTCCGAAATCATAATAAGTATCAAAATCAAACCAAAACTATGCCAGGACTAAGCACTGAGTTCACAAGACTCTCTCATGGAGCAACTGGGAGGCAAATGCTCCCCTCCCCAAAGACCTGAGAGAACCAGCAACCAAGTGCTTACAAGAGGTAGTTGTGAGACTTGAGCAGAACTTTTGCTACAGTGCCTGTAACAAAGAGCAGACCTGCATATGCACATATGAACTCACATCCCAGAAAGGAGGGATTTCCCTGCCTAGGGCTCCTGGAAACACTGGCAAGCAATGAAGAAGGTCAACAAGACCAGAAAAAATTCAACTCAGGTGCAGAACCTACTAATAATCACAGAATATTCTGAGTTGGAAGGGACCCACAAGGATTGGAGTCCATCTCCCAGGTGAATGGCCCATACAGCGATCAAGCCCAGCGCCTTAGTGATATTAGCACCATGCTCTAGCATCAGCTGAGCTAATCTCAGAGTCCTGTCCAGCTTCATCATGCAAACATTTCCATGCTTCCAGTGAAGAATGACTAAAAACTAAAATTTAGCTACAAAAATCAACATCCCTATTTATATATATGACTATAAATGCAAGGAGGTATCATGGGGGAGTGTCCTAGCAAGTCGGAGAAGCTAGATCTTTGCATCAGCTACATGAACATAACACAAATACATTTGTCTATAACTAAGTGCAGTGTCAAGCATTTCCTACCTACCGCCAACACAACGGAGCCTCCTACCAGCAACATGTCTGCTTCCAAAAAAAAAACACCTAAAAGCCACACTCCCTCAACCTCTAAGCAGAGCATCCTAATTTAAGAAGATGTGAAGGTGTTTGAACGTGTTCAGAGGAGGACAAAGGTGGTGAAAGGGCTGGAAGGAATGTTTTCCCATGAGGAGCAGCTGAGGACTCTTCTCCAAACTTCTCTAGTTTGGAGAAAAGGAAGCTGAGGAAGCTTTCTACAGCTTCCTAAGGAGGGAAGTGGAGAGGGAGGTGCTGAGCTCTTCCGCCTGGGATCCAGTGATGGGACGCACGGGAATGATTCACTGCTTTGCCATGGAAGGTTCAGACTGGAGACTAGGAAGCCCTTCTTCGCCAAGAGAGTGCTCAAACACTGGAACATGGTTCCTGGGGAGGTGGTCAATGCCCTAAGCCTGTCAGAGGCAAGTGGGCAATGTCCTTAGTGACAGACTGTAACTTGGTGAGCCCTGAACTGCTCAGGCAGCTGGACTACCACTGTAGCTCCCTTCCAGATGAAACACTCTATTCTATTCCAACCTCTAAAGTCACTTTGGTCACAACCAGACCAGCAGCACAAGCAGTTTGGCATGTTGTCATGATATGCATCACTGAAGGCGAGGGGCACAACTCACACCCAATCAAAAGGCTCTTTCGGAGTCATCCTAAGAGTCCACAGTCAGATTTACAGATCTCGCAGTGAGCCATCAATGTAAGAATAACTGAAAGCCTTCACACCCACCCCATCTCCCCAGCCTGCACGTACCTCCACATAGTTCAGTCCCAATTTATTATAAACCGCCATTTTGGCAAAAGAAAAATTATAATGAGCAGGTTGACCAAAATTATCCAAGACTGGAATGACTTTTAGGAAGCATTAAATCTAGTGCAGCACCAACCAGCCATTAACATAGGGGACAGAGAAGGTAGAGGGGGCAAAAGAAAATCAAGATTTTACAAGCTGAATAGAAAGTGCATTAAGAAGATGGAAATTTAAAAAAAAAAAATGTGTTGACTAATAGCAGTAGGATAAACAAGACACAGATAAATCAAAAACAGTCCTGTCAGAATAAATTATCTTCTATTCATCTGGAAGAAATAAAAAAGGAAAAAAAAAAGATGAAATCCAGTAAGTGTTCAAGTTTGACAAAAGAAGTGTTTAGCAATACCAAGAAATATGACACGTGTTACGATTTCTTCGTAATGTGCAAAAATTATGATTCTGCATTTAAATCTCATCACCTGCAAGGCTATCAGTACCCCAAAACAAACATAAAACTCTGTTTTACAGAACAAATTAAGGTTTTGCACCAAAACAAATCATAGTAAACCATCTAATTTTTGCACTGTATTTTCTATTCCAACACTCAGAGCCCATATCACTTATTTTATCTTAAATACATTATGTAGAAGAAAACAAGAGCATATTTCACAGCAATGCAACAGACTGCAGAACTATTCCAAGCTCAGTAATAACTTCTGGGATCCTATCATACCCATGAAACTCACTGCTGCAAAACTAAAACTACAAGGTGAGAGCAAGTATTAAAAAAAGCCCTAAATAAGGTCTAGTTTGCATTTATATTAAAGCATCTTTTTTTTGCAAAAGGGTAACCAATTTTGATGTAAGTTATATTTTAAACCTATTTCAATGCATGTGTACCTGGGAAGGATGTGAAAAGGAAAATTACTATATGCAGAGAGAGATGCAATACCATGAATCAAATTTAAATTATATCTATTCAGTCAAATATTGAAGAACAATCCTAGGTCAATGAACTTGATAAACAGGTTAACACTTCAGCAGTGTCAGCTTCCCAAATGAACTTTATCCCTCAAATGTCAGTGCTTGGCAATTCACTGATTTATTTTTAAACAGAATAGCAGTCTCCAGTTTTCAGGAACTAATCTGAAGTAGCTGATGACTTTAAGTAGCTTCCCATCTCATTCATCACATTTCCAGCACGATGCTTAAACACCTCAAGAAAGAAGAGTTCTTCTGTATAGTATCCTCACTCCTTTTTTATTCTATTTACTTTTCAACTTGTCCTGATAAAATTGGGCTGTAAAAGGATAGTTTGTAAGAGGATGGTATTCCATTTGAGGGATGCCTGCATCTTACCTCCACTCCAGAAACTTTATTAGTACTCAACCTCTTACAGAATTGTATCTCTATCATTCAATCACAAACTGGCCCGGGTTGGACGAGACCTTAAAGATCATCCAGCTCCAAACCACTGCCATGGGCAGGGACACTTTCCACTAGACCAGGCTACTCAGAGCTCCATCCAGCCTGGCCTTGAACACTGCCAGGGACGGGGCAGCCACAGCTTCTCTGGGCAACCTTTGCCAGAGCCTCACCACGCTCACAGGGCAGAATCCCCTCCCTCCCCTGCTGCCCACACTGCTTTGGATGCAGCCCAGCACACGGGGGGTTTCTGGGCTCCCAGTGCACATGGCCAGGTCATGTCCAGCCTCTCATCCACCAGCACCCCCAAGTCCTTCTGTGCAGGGCTGCTCTCGATCTGTTCATCCCCAGCCTAGACTGATACCAGGGGCTGCCCTGACCCAGGTGCAGCACCAGCACTTGGTCTTGTTAAACCCCATGTGATTCCCACGGGCTCATTTCTCAAAATTTCCTGGTCCCTCTAGAGGCATCCCGCCCTTCCAGTGTGTCACTGCACCACTCACCTTGGTGTCATCAGCAAATCTGCTGAGGGTGCACTCGATTATATTAGTGAAGATATTTAATAACTCTGGCCCCAGTACAGACTCCCGAGGGACACCACTTGTCACTGATGTCCATCGGGACTCTGAGCTGTTGACCAACACCCTCTGGATGTGACCGTCCAACCACTGTTATCCATCTAACAGTCCACCCATCGAATCCATTTTTGGAGAGAAGGATGTTATGGGGGGCACGTGAAAGGCCTTACAGAAATCCATATAAATGACATCTGCAGCCCTTCCCTTGTCCACTGATGTTGTCATTCCATCAGAGAAGGCCACTGGGCTGGTCAGGCAGGACTTGCCCTTGGTGAAGCCGTGCTGGCTGTCCCAAATCACCTCCCTGTCCTCCATGTGCCTCAAGAACAGCTTCTAGAAGGATCTTTAGAAGTATTCTGAAGGAGGAAGAAAGGAAATAACTTACCTATATTACCTCTTCAGCACTCTTTTCATTATTTTTAGATTCATATGGACAAATCAGCAGACTTTGTAGGCAGTACAGTCCCAGAAGAGACAACAATATGATTGCAAACACCTCTGTTTACGTCTTTGGACTTGTAACTTTCTAAATAAATAAATAAATACTAACTTTCAAAAAAACAGTACAAAAGCCACAATACTGGAGTTGCACTTCCAAACATGACTCTTGTATGACTCATTTACTACGAAGTGCTAACATCCTGTATTTTTGACAATATACTAATTAGACAAAGTGAGTTAAGGTATACAAGGCACATGAATTTTCCTGAAACATACTTCCTTGGAAAAGATATACTGGATTTTCCAGATTTGGAAAATCCTGTAGGCTTGCATCATTTTCCTGTTGTAGAAAGACAACACTAAGTGACCGAACTAATTACTCAAAACCTACAGAATTATTACTGCAGTGGAGCAACTATACCGTGCATTTTGTGAGCTCCACCAAGAAGGAACCTGCTCAGCAGATTTTTCCTGTGTTTCAGTCTGAACAAACACTTCTCTACCAGAGCAAAGCTCACCACAGCCAGAACTGAAATACTGCTTGTGAAACAAGACTTCCACCCTGCACCAACTGGATTTCAAAGAAGCTCCGAGGTGGGTATTTTATTCTTATTATTATTTATTTTGCATAGAGTTGCCCTCCAGACAGAGGCACCGTCTACTCTGGTAAAGCAACTCTTCCACAGACCACATCGCTTATGTTCTCCTTCAAATGACGCAGAATGGAATCGTCCTCTGCTGCCACTGGGCTGAGCCACAAACACCTGAAAAGAGCCATGTGAGAAGTCTGATGTAATTCACCAGTTTTAAAGTTTTAAAATAAAGTGTCTCAGCTATTTTGCACTATGACAACATTCCACATGTGAGCCAAAGGTCCGTCTCATCTTCATTTGATGCAGAACCATCCTCTGCTCAGGCAGGGAGTCTGTGACTCAACCTTCCCTGTAAGCTGTCCGACTAGTTGGCTTGCTAAAATTATTATTATTATTATATTAATGAAAATAACAACTTCCCAATTTCATTCCACAAACAATGTGAAGATGAATTAACAAGATATTTCTGGCATGTGCTGACTTTAACCATTAAGTGTTTGGCAAGATGAGAACTTGCTGACTGCTACAAGGAAGAGCATGTCCAGAAGATCCTTCCTGAAATATTTATACTACCCAAAATGCCAACATGTCTCTAATTAGACAGGCCTTTTTTTAGCACACAAAAACACCAATATGAGCAAGTCAGAAGGAACTAATCTGTCAACACCAGGATTAAACAGTGTAACACGTTACATGGATTCCTTTCAAGGCATGCACAGAAGCCTGATACTAGTTGCCACATGATAGAGTCAAATAAATGGTTGACAGATTTTGATTCATCCTGAGTTGAATTGAAGGTCCGGTTCTCCAATTCTTCCTCTATAAAAATGTATGAAATTTTATGTCTTCACAAGAGAAAAAAATGTGATAAGGAAATTAATACAGCATTACCAGACATCCCATGCTGAAACACATCCTGCTCTGGATCTGGTTTTAGAGTACTTGAGTCACCTGTTACTAAAAATAAAACACCACACCCAAACCTTATTGTCCCATTAGACTCAAGCTATTTTCATATCACTGTGCACCCAGCTGCTCTTTTTTGAGCAGCTACTCCACGTCCATGAGCTCTTTTCATAACAGTCACATCCTTTCAAAAGAAAGTCAGGCCATCAACCTCTGATGCTATATCCAACCCTCCTGGTCTCCAAGATGAAGTCATTTCTCCACCTCTCTGCTTTCTGACTCTATCAGACAGCTTGTTTAATTTCATCCACCAGACCAAAAACAAGTCCATCGTTATTGTATACATAAAATATTAACGATAAAAACCTAAGTAATAAAGAAAGAGACCTTCAGAATGCCTTAAGAGGAAGAAGTAGAGGATTCCTCAGTTTGGGGAAGAATTAAAACATTCCATCACTCTCTCAACTGGGCACATTTCAGGTTTCACCTCTACAGCTTGCATTCTGCATGTTCTTTTACGGATCAAATGCTACTGCACTATGTACACCCTACACATCACCTCCATGACATGGTGCTAAGGCTCAAAACCAAGAACCTCTTCCTCTCCAGGACCTACAAACTAGAAACAAGAACAAGGAAAAATTACCAGCAAGTGGAGACGGAGTGAAGCCCTCACAGAAACAAGCCAGCACCTTTTTTAAGCAAGCTGGGCAACAATAATGCACAATGAGCCCCAGTACCAATTCTCCCTTCGGCAGGGACCACTCAACAGGTTTACACACACGCCCTGCACAATCACGATAGACACACAAGAGCAAACCAAAGGATTTACTCGTTCGATCACACAAGTCAACTATTCTACAGAACACGAATCTCCAGCTTGAAAAACCAAGCAAACCACCCAAAGCTGGACTTACGAGGAATTAATTCAGCCTCAAATAAATCTCCAATGACACAACAATCAGAAAGATGATGATGATAAGCCTACAACTTTCCAAAACCCATTGTGCAACGGGAAGTAAAGCAACTAATATGCAGGAAGCAGTATGGGACAAGAGGAAAAATCCTTCAAGCTACACTGCCCAATACACCAAGGCCAACGC
Organism: Myiotriccus ornatus; assembly: GCA_036023395.1. NCBI lineage: Eukaryota > Metazoa > Chordata > Aves > Passeriformes > Tyrannidae > Myiotriccus > Myiotriccus ornatus. The sequence goes on from JAYRBT010000001.1 coordinate 15,150,190, forward strand.
TACAGAAGTACTTTAAAAGTTTTCTGATCCATTTAAATTTTCAAATCCTACCTGAGATACCTTACAACATTAGTTTTCTTCCAAGGAAGTCTTCATCTGAATTCTGCCACAGATAGCCTTTAGCAAAAGCTTTACTGATTTCAATGTTTGGCATGTTAACTGAAGAGACAGCAGAGTTCCCTGTTTACATTCTCACTCCTGTTCACAATGCCTGTTACCACCATGGGTTCCGGATTTCTGATCTTACTGAGCACTATGGAGTACCTCAACTGTTGGTTAGATCTGGGGGGTGTGGAGACTAGATATCCTCCAAATCCAAGGACTTTCTTCTTATTACTATTCTTATAAAAATTTTCTAATAATACAGAAGTATCTCATCCAAGTTCAGTTACGAAAAACACTGAAACATGAGAAAAATTGTGCCAGCCAACTCTTGCTCTTCCACGGGAAGACATGATGTTACTGTAATTACCAGGATCTTGCACAAACATCTCACGTTCAGAAAAGGATAGAGAAAGTAACTGACTGAAGAAGTAAACCAGAAATCAAAAATTAGAATACGAGTTTGGTTTTTTTTAACTATATTAAAGGTTCTGAGAGTCCTCTGCTAGGTCCGTTCACTAACAGCAGCTGCTCTCCATCTTGACAAACAGTGAGAGCAGAAGAGAGATGCTCACATAAAATACATTTGATTTGAAGGCTCATGAGAAGTACTGCATTCAAAAGCAGCATCCTTAAAGACTGTATTTCAAATTCATATTAATCGAATTTAACATACTTCCATGAAAGAGCTTCATATGAACTTGGACGCACTTTCAGATGATGCAGATAAATGAGATTATTCATTTTTAACTCCTGTTGTCAGATACAAGAGAACTGACCCAAATAAGATGACATAATTAAGATAAAGTGCTGTTTCCTTACCAATAAGTAGACTAACATTACCACAGGTCATTAAGTATTAAAAATCCCACAGCATTAGCCCTCTCCTAAGTGTGGAAAAAAATCCTCCAGTTCCTTTAATCATGTTGGAACCCATACTTGAAAACCAAGCATTTTTTGCCTTAAATACCTCCATTGTATTACTGCTGTTTAGAACACATAAATGCTTCAAACAGTGACTTACGTGTGGGGATTTTTTATTTGTCTTTTAAATGAATAATCTGGAAGATTAATAGGTCAACTTGCTTTTCAAAACTCATCAGCTGTAGCATCCCGATAAACCATCACAAAAGAGGAAACAATACTATGCTTTCCCACTTCCTGACTGTTGTTTCATCGAGATGCAATAAAAACGAGTTATACCATGGAAGAGGCCACACATGTTCCAACAGGGGAGGGGAAGGAAAATCTTCATTTGGTTACTGAGCCTGGAGCTCTACTACAGAACACTAATGATGTGCAGGGAGTACAAGGAAGACTTATCTCCACACACCAACAGAGAAACAACCATGATGGTTGTCAGCTTTTATTTAAGACTAGCCAGGTCACAGTGTGCAGTGAGAGCAGAAATAACATGTATTTTATTTTGTTTGATGCAACATCCAAGGACTCTAAGCAGGGATGCTGACCTCATAGGGAATTCAACCACAATATTACACGTGGAGCACAAACACTACAGAGTGGCAACACAGAACAGTTTCTTTCTCCTCACAGATTTATTTGCAGATATTAAAAATTGCTTATGACCTACATTGACAAAAGTTGCCCCAAGCTGCAGCAAAGCCTCTTCTTTGGATGTTTCTTCCTCTTCTGACAAAATATGCTCTCTGCAAGTTGTACACATTCGTTTTCACACTCAATCTCAGAACAAGTAACCTTTAATACCAAGATGTCTTATACAACTAGGTTTCATTTCACTAGTTATCCTGAGAGGCTGAAAGAAACTGCACCCCTGAAAATATAGTACAAAATACAGCTGATATCAGCTATTACCTTAATACCCTGCTCTTATTCCACATACAGGCTAAGGTAATCTAGGGCAACCTACAGCTGCCTCCCTATTCCCACCTTCAGAGGGCTCCCTTCACGTTTTCCTGCCATATCCAGCCCTGTTCTGCTGCTGAAAGTAGCAACACCCATGCACACCAACCACGGTAACAGGCAGAATTCCCTGAACATGTCACAGCAAGGGGGAAGAAAAAAGTAAAACAAAGACCTGAAAGCACATCACAGAGCTGAAAGGTCAAACTAGGGATGTCTCCATCTTCATGTGAGCCTTGAGACCATCTCAAGCACTACCTTAATACAGAAAGACACCAAGAATTACTTAATGCTTTCAAACCCAAGACAGCACAAAGGTCAGAGATTTGCACTGGAGATTAGGGTCCTTCTTGCAGCTGGCAACCACCAGCTTTTAGCACGAGAGAGGTCAGAGAGTGATATAAGCAAGTAGCCTTCCCCCAGCTCTCCCTTTCCTGTCCAGGAGTTCAGGAATGTGGGCGCAGTTCCCATCGTTTGCCAAGATGCCAGAGTGTTCAGGTTAAAACACTGCAGAAGCCACAGCAGCGGAGTGTTCAGCTCCAGAGGCCCTGGAAACCTTCAGGAGAGGACACAGCAGATCCCTTACTTGTGCCTGGCCTGGGCTTAGCCCAGGTAAGCATTCCACATCACACTCAGTCTGCAGGGCTGAGGCACTCACACAGTGCAGGACCCCAACCTGAGGGTTTCCTCAAAAGAAAGCCTTTTCTAGTATTGCACTCCCAGTATGTACTGAATGCCAGTGGGACTTTACTGATGGTACAGCTCTGTATCAGCACATCACCCTCAACCCCATTACTCTGAAAACTGAGTGATTTTTAGGAGTCCCTCAAGTCATTCCAACCAACAGCACAGTTTTCCCATTTGCTGACGTGACCACACGATCTTCCCCGCTCGCTCTCCGGGGGCAGCCACTGTACATTGAGTGGTTCTTCCCTCTGCTAACACAACAGAGAATATCAACCATTCACACCAGCACTGCTTTTATTTGCATTGTTAGAACCAAAAGGAGAGCTGAAGTTGTTTCAAGAGTATCATCAGAAAAACATATACTTAGGTTAAGATGCACTTTTATTTTTCTTTTGCTACATAAAGGCAGAAAATAAGCATCAAATCTATACTAACAATGAGCTCATCCCAGGCTCCAAAGACTACTGGTAAATTGTCACATCGGGATTTTTCTTCCTCTAACCATCTCCTGACCTTGGCAAACATCTGTTCACCTTACTGATTTGCAAATGCAAACTGCTGTGAGAATTGTAGTTCTTTTACAACAATGTCTCAGCTTTTAAGAGGAAGAACACAGTTACTGCTTTCCCTACACATTCACAATGAATTGGATTCCATGCCCATGCTTTTCAACATCTTGGTAAATCTTCAGAATATGTTTGCTTGACAAGTTTAGAGTCTACAACATATATTTCTTTCCACATTGAATAGAAGAATAAATTAAATTCAGGTTTGTTTTAAATGTCAAGCCATCAGTTCTTAGCCTTTTCAAACAAGCAGGGGGGTTTATAGCATTTTCCTGATGCTTGCAAGGTTTTGGGGTGGTCATGTTATCAGACCTTTTTGGCCCTGTTCCAACATGACTTGCAAACCCCTTTTCCTCACACAGACACTACATTCTGTCTCCAGCTCAGGCAATTTTCCTATTTTTAAGATATGAGCTGTCAAAACATGCATCTACCCACTCTTGATTCAAAACTTTTTATTAAAATCTGTCAAAAGCAATTAGCCTGAATAAACAGACACTACAAATCCATTTCAGTGATCACACAACAGATGTGTATGATTATACACACAGCAACATCTGAAGCACTAAAAAAATGTTTTCTCTCCTGCAATAGGGCTTGCATGAAATAAGGTGCAACACAACGACACGAATATGTTTTCAGACACAACTACAAGGGAAGGTCAAAACCACCACTTTTCTAAGTTCAGGACCATTCAGGTCACTGGTCAAGTCTTTCTGCATTGAAACATAAAAAGCTTTATTAAGAGATGTCCAAACAAACTTCTGAACCACTGAAAAGTCATCACTGCCATTGAAGAGGAGACTGAATTAAAGACCTGCAAGAGTGCAGATCATACTTTCTGTGTTTGTGTATTACCAAAGTATGCTGAAAATCTGGGTCAGAGCTGTAAGGTGGACAGACCTAGAAATGCTCCTACAGTAAGATTCCCCACAGGGATGACTTTCCTGCTCCTCCCAAAGCAACATTATATTTTACTAGAAAAATTAGGTAGTCATTTTTAAAAGTCCAGAAAGCACAAAGTACAGGGCCACTGCAGAGGCTGGTGCCGTGGTGAGCAGGACACAATGCCTGTTAAAAATAATCAGTGTTTTTGCACAATGTTGGCATCACTTTACTCCAAACACATCACTGAAGAAGGCAGAAACTTTAAACATGGGGATTGAAAAATCTGAAAACAATACTTCTGTATTTGGGGAAACTGAACCTGGATATTAAACTGCTGTCAGAAAAAAAAAATAATCAGAGTTATGATGTAATTTACTATCGCTTAAATTTGACGTGAAACACACTTGAGAGTTAACAGCAAATTTTTAGAAAAGCAAATACTTCAAATCAATTCTGTTTACCAAGTAGATTCTTCAGACCACCATTTGAGCACTACTTGCCTCATTCTTTATTCTACTGAAAACAGCACATGGCTATGAAACCTGCCTTATCCCAGCTGCCATTCAGTCTTTCACAAATCACAGGTCTCCAGCACAATAAACTCAGGCATTTACTCTTGGAAGGGATCAGTGTTACATGCCCGATGTTTTCATTCTGAACTTGCATTGGCAAATTATTTACTACATTATCATGTAAAAAATGTATGTGTGCAAAGGCAAGGAATTCTTCCTGTCTCTTTGCCCAGGCCAGTTCACAAGGATGGAAAGTGGATCCTTCTATCACAACAGAACATTTTTTTCTTGCCATTAGTAAAATGGGGCAAGCTGTAACAAAAATACACCCTACAACAACAGGTCCCTTCAGAAAAAAACACAATTCTGGATCTTCTCAGAGGACAAATACAGTAAGGAAGAGGGTGACACAGCTGAGGGGACATCAGAGGAGAGGAAGGAGAAGGGAAAGTACTCCCTCTTTTTTCCCCTTTTAGCCCACTCCACCTGGAATGCTGGCCTTACCCAGACAGTTCTGATAACTTTCAAAAGGTGAAAATGTGAGATTAAAAAAAGCATTTGGTATTCATTCATCTGAAATACTGCATTCAATTTTGGAAACCATTCACAAGGACAGCATCAAATGTCTACCAAGCTTCAAGGAACACCAAAATAAATCAAGACTTCAGGAACCAGCTTCAGGAACTATAACTGGACTCCATGGCACAAAAGGTTCATTTACAGTCCATACAATTTAATTTTTTTCAAATCAACCTTCACAACTGAGAGATCAGAAGGGAACATCACATTTTCATCAATACTGACATGCTTCTGCACTAATTCAACAATCAAAGCTGTCCTTGACACAATCAACTAAAATAACTTCCTTCCCAAACTGACCATCTCATTTTCACAGACTCACCAAGGCCATGAAACCAAACCCAGCTCGACACTGCCACCAATTAAATCCTTGTGCTTCAAAGCTTTAAGAGAAAGAACAGCACATACAGGAGCTCTACCAAAGGCCCACACAAAAGATTTCACTAGAAATATTCAGGTTTCTTGAATCTATACTCTCTCTCTACATCCTTCTTAGCTCATTTAAGAAAATTACTTTAATAACAAACTAAAGAATCGAAAGCAGTATTACTCCTTATAAAAACCAGTACATAGGCTGACTAGTACACTGGGCAGGGAAGAGGGGAAGACAAGAGTTAGGCAAAAAGGAAAAAAAAGATACAACCTTTTCTTTTTCCTGCACAAACAAGACTGCTATAATGTATACAACTCCATCCCATACATCAGCTAAATCCACTGGGGAATACAGACCTCTGGCTAGTTTGCCAAGGACATAAGTTAAAAAGTTGTAATTATTTTCTCACAAACAAAACAACAGTCTCAGGGTATTGTCCCAAACAAACCCAGAGGTGAAGCATGAAATTCTCCTTCCCAATCAGATCAATGCACCCGTGAGGAGCATCTCTTGTTTTCCCAGAGCAGAGCAATTCTTCCCCATAAACCTGCTACCACTGAGGCTACAGAACCTACTTATAAACCAAAACACTCATCTCAAGACAGACCAACAAAAAGACTGTTTGGCTGACCTCTTATTTGCAAGAACAGTGTAGACTATTAGACAATCCCAGGCACTGCCAGCTTCTTAAAGTTAGGACAGTGACGACATGGGCCACCAATCCAGCCTGGGAGCCTGCCCTTCTTCCACCAGCAAGGTGAAGGGCCAAGACAACAAATTATGAACAAATCATACAAACATAACTGAAGTACACGAGCATATGGATCACACGGATTTTGGTTTTTTTTTTTTTAACAGAAATGTTATCCCATTTTCTAATTCTCCAGTTTATCATAAACAAATCAAAAAAGCAGAAAATAAACTTGTCTGCGGTCAGGCAGGCATCAAAACACTTGGTGTAAGCTACAGGATGTGAATGAAACAAGATCACGGAGAGCAACATTCGATCTGGTTGCACCGAGGCCAAATCGATTAAGAGGCCTCACAAGTGCCTGAGCTGGAAAGTACAAGAGACTGAGCAGCCCCAGCACAGCAACACAGTGCAAGAGTCTGTGCAAACCTGTCTGTCAGCAACAATGACATAGAGCCATGGCCTAATTAACACCAACTGGCAGGGAGGACAATATGCAGAAGAATAAACCAAGTATGCATTGATTAATATGCAGACTTCAGGCTTATTTTGCTGTGGAAGGGAGAATGTGTGGAAAATCAATTAAATCCACTAAATTAATCTCAGGACAGGCTTCTAGACAGTAACAGAACTAACTGGCTGTGGTGTCAGCCCTTAACACACCAGTATAAACTGTAAGTACTTGAAGAATCTTAGAATCATTTAGGTTGGAAAAGATCTTCAAAATCATCAAGTTCATCTGTTCTGCCAGCACTGCAGAGTCCACTACTAACCCAAGTCCCCAGGTGCTACATCTACAGCTTTTTTAAATCCCTGCAGGGGCGGTGCCTCCACCACTGCCCTGGACAGTCTGTTCTAGTACTTGACAACCCCAGTGAAGAAATTTTTCCTATATCCAATATAAAACTTCTCTGCTGCAGCACCTTGAGGCCATTTCCTCTTGGCCTATCGCTTGTTACTTGAGAGAAGAGGTCAACCCCCACCTTGCTACAACCTCCTTTCAGGTAGTTTCAGATGGTATTACAGTTTCCCCTGAGACTCCTCTGGATCCCCTGCAGTGCCAGAGTTGTGTGTGTGTCTAAGGGGTGTAGCAGATCACTGACCATTTTCCCTTGGATTTTGGGGGCTCCATTCTGCTCCCCATCCCCATCTTCAAGCTCAGGGGGCTGGGTACCCAGGAACAACTGGTCTTACTATTAAAGACTGAGGTGAAGGTAGCATAAAATACCTCAGTCTTTTCTCATCCTTTATCCCTGTGTTTCCCCTTGTAACCACTAAAGGATAGAGATTCTCCTTAGCCCTCCTTTTCCTGCGAGTGTACTTATAAAAACATTTCTTGTCTTTATGGCAGTAGCCAAATTAAGCTCTAGTTGGACTGTGTCCCTACTGGTTTTCTCCCTGCATAATCTCTCATCCTCCTTGCTGTCCTCCAGAATCGCCTGCCCCTTCTTACAAACGTAATAAACTGTCTTTTTCCTCCCCAGGTTCCAGCCTCTCTGTTCAGGCAGGCTGATCTTCTTCCCCACCTGCTCCTCTTCGAACACATGGGGATTACTTGCTCCTGCACTACAGCAATTGACCCATCTGCTTTTCCTTTATGGAAGCAGCAGTTTTGATGCAGGGCATAGGCTGACTCCACCCTGGCAACACCTCCATGCTGGATGAGCCAACCATTCTCCTCATTATTCAGGTAGGTACAGAGCCCATGGCAGGGCACCTGGAAAGGCAGGGCGTTTCTGTGGGAACTATTAGCAGGCACACATGGAAATTCACAATACAGTAAACAAGAAACCTCTCTGCCTTCTTGTCCAGATGCAACACTGACTACTGCCCTAAAAATAACTGAAAACAACATTGTGGGTTTTTAATAGCTACAGCATTGAAAGTGAAGTCAGTGACAGAAAAAAGCCTCATTTTGGCTGCTCTTTTCATTACTACTCTTGACTATAAACACGACTCCAACATTTTATTTTTATCCCAACTCAACACAAATTGTAAGGTTACAGTAACAATAATAGATGTTCTTTCTGAGAAGAATGATCCTTAAAGGCCAAGCAACCATATAAAACACCATCCACCTTCTAAAACAGAATCATTTTCAGTGCTTGGTGGGCAGAGAAGTTCAAATGGTTCCTAGTATTTCTTATTTACACTCATTTTAACTTCAGCTAAGGCAGAAGAATAAAATTACAAGTAGTGCCCACTGTATGAGTGTTGGCTAGTTAAAACCTCAAGATTTAAACCACTTTGAATTCTTCTTCTTGCACAGTTACTGCACCCCACAGGACCCCAAAACCCCCAAGCTTAAGCACAGCATATAAACTCAAACACAACAACACTGTATTTGTTTTCAGAGCAATTATCTCCCATTTCAGGATGAACCTGGCACAGCAGAAGTGCTGAAAAGAAGGATGACTCTGAGCCTGGGAGGACCCTCCTCTGACTGAAAACCTAACCTACTTATTTATTTATCCCACAGCCCAAAAGTAGCTGCCTGTGGTCTCTGCGATCCCAGATGACTCGCATGGCACATGATGGTCTTCATTCCTCAAGCAGCAGGGAGCTCTGAAGCTGTATGTGCACACCAGACAGGATGGGACCACCTCAGGCACCCCGTCCTGCCTCCAGGCCTGTATCCATCAGAGCACACGACTGACGCCTTTTGTCTCACTTGACATTGCCCTACAATATAGACCAATATCCTCAATAAATCACAAGTGCTGAAGTTGCAAGTACATAGCCTCACGTGATGCAATAAAGCCTAAAATGAAATATAAATAGCAAGTGTTTTCATGTCAGAGTAATGAGATTCCAGTATATTTAGATTTAGGAGTCCAGCTATCTGGTTAAACATTTCCTGCACATGATCAAATTTCAGATATGTTTTTTCTGCATCCTGAATCACAAAAAACCTCAGTCCAGGTTTCACCGGGCTATTCAAATCTAATTGGGGCAGATGGACAGTGGGACAAACTTACAAATAAACCCATCATGACTACTGCATAAAGCACTTGACTCTTAAATCCTGCAATAACGCACCAGTGCCCATCCAACTTCACACTATTCATAAAACAGCAACTACATGAACTTGGGTTTACACATTTTCTGCCCCCATGAACTTGTGGAGACCAAATATCACCCTCTAGAAAACCAATTTAATGCCAGTAGGCTGGCTTTCAGGATCAGAGAGTTACAACGTCTCCCTCCAAGATGGGCAGAACATTTAACTTTTTGTCTCATCCTCATTCAAAAGCAACAACTCAACATTTGTTTTTTGACAGCCACCTCCATGTATCTCCCCTCTGCTGCCAACCTAACACTGGAACAGCAAACATCTGAAAACCACAAGTAAAAGTAACTTTTGGTGAGAGTATTACTGCATACACTGTGGTTCATTACACTTTTGAAAAAACATCGCTTGCTCTCTTCAAAAGAAAAGCCTGCACTCAGCTGCGAGCTGCCACATCCAGCTGTTCCTCTTCATCCTCTTACAGCTCCAATCTTTTCTCGCTTCTACGCCCCTAGCACGCAGCAGAGCCCATCCCAGCAGCATCTCTGTCAGCCTGATTTATTTGCAATTACAGGTAAGACAGAACATCTCTTCCAGCAATAACAGTGACTGAGGAGGACACACTGGCAATCAGTGCTGCAGTGACTAGAGAAGTGTGTGTGCTGTACACAGTCATCGCTTCTCAAAGTACATTCAGCTTCAAGATATGCAAAATGATAGTCAACACAGGATTTGCTTCAATTATACTTGGCCATTTATTCTATCTGCAAGACCAGATTTGCGACTGACATTCATTTAACTTCACTGTTTTAAATATCTACCATCGAGTTTGTTGACTCGACAAGTAATTATCAGAAAAATACTCTGCACTGAGAGAACAGATCCCATAAAATGCCCATTTGTTCCTTATACCTAGCAGATTAAAGCTCTCCAGGTGCTTAAAAAAAAATGAGCATATATACCAGTGAAACATCAAACTGGAACTATCATCTAGATGACAATAACTAAACATGGTTTACTCTACCTCAGTAATTTTTGCACTTCAAGCATCATACTGGGAAATACCTGCTGTAGTTGCTGAAGGAAGACATTGCAGTTCTGTCCAAACCTCTCCTTTCAAGACCTTAGACTGTAAAATTTGTATGCAATGCTACAAAACACTTTGATAAAAAGGGCATGAGCAAGCTGATAATTAAAAGCTTTTGGAATTACAGAAACTATGGTAGTTTCTTCCTATATTCCTTCTTAGTTCTTATTTTAATTAAGCAGATCTAAAAAAAATAATTAATTGACAGCTGGAAACCCTTAACAGATTGTTAGTTTAAGAAAAACATAAGAGTAGGTAAGTAGCATTTTAATTAGTCTGGTAAGAACTCTGAAAAATACATGATGCTAGAGTATTAGCATCAGCTGTTCTGCAAGTCACCTGAGTATCTATCTGACCAGAAAATAATTATAAATGGGCACTTCTTACAAAAAATTATTAAAAACTACCTCAAGCATAAATTCTGAACTCTGCTGCTAAACCTGTGTTGTTCCTATGAAGAAGATGAAACCTGAAAAATAAATCAGATGCTCAGTGAAGAAGATGTAACAGCACAGTACCGGATAGTAAAGTAATTTACCAGCATCACAACTTTCAGCAAAAGAGCACAAAAATACAGATACACTCTTGGAAACCTTTACTGACCTATAGAAAAAAAAAAGTTAGGGTGGGCTTTATTCATTTTTCCAATTGTGTAACATTTTCATTTTCTAGACATGCTTTTGCTGGGCTTCCCAGTGAGAGCTGGGGTGTTCAGCCCTACACATGCCCGGTCACTGCTGTGATTTGGCACGGTGACAGGGAGCTGACATTACATTTGCTTGTGCACACACAAACCATCAGAGCAAATAAAGTCTGATCTCACTATTACCTGAGCTGCTACACTCCATCTTTAATTTTATTACTCTAGAGATAAACCTAAGGATAATACAAGCAGGATGTATCTAACGTACTATTTATTAAAGGGGAGGAGGCTGTAAGATAACCCCAGGCTTACATTTTCTACTCAAGCAAGCAAATACAAATTCAGAGGTGCTAATGAACCCTGTCCATCCGACTCTCTCCTCAGACAGGCACTCTACAACTAACCATAATTACCATTAGTTATCTTATATGTATACCTGTCAACACACAAGCATGCACAGTCTGCTACCCCAACAGCCTGCAGGGCCATTTCAGACTGCTGGATTTAACCTAAAATGGGCTCTATATTTACAGTCTATGTCATAATCCTTTTAGCAAGGATTATTTTATTTTGCCATCTACGAAGCTGTTCAGTTTCTTCACCAAAACCAAATCACACCAGAAAATGTGAGCTAACCTCTGCATTTTAAGTGAGTGGTAATTTCTCTGAATTTCATTAGATTCCAAGTAGTCAGTACTTAAGAAAACAAACAAACAAAACTACACACACAGGTACAGGTCAGGCATGGAGCTTTGCCTGCTTCAGCCTACATCCAACCATAACATACAAACCACATCAAAATGTTCTTAGAACACCCACTTTGCAGCCAGAAGGAAATGCAGCAGCTAGCCCAAAGGAGGAAACTGTACCTTGCTCTTGCACTGCTTCTTTAAGTGACAAACACAACATCAAAGCCCTTGAAGGGATGCTTGGGAAGCCTGGGTCCCAGCCACATGCCCGCTCAGCACATTTTCACACAGGATGTGACCGTGCCCTGGGAGGAATGTGCTCACAGATTACATGAAGGAGTCACCAAGTGCTTTGTAAGAGATACTGATTGCTTTAATCGGTCTTCCACAAATGGCTGCATGCCATTTTTTTCCCCTATAAAAAGGGGAGTGGTGCAAAAAAAACATCATCTTCAAGCAGAATTTTTCTCTTTGCAAAGATTATTCAGGACCCTATATTCCCCATCCCCTTCATTTGGAGCCTTAACAGAAGGACAGTGGTGTGTAGCCACAGCCTCTGGCCATGGACACCATGGCCCCAGTGCCTTTATTAGACAGGTGATCCTGGCACACAGGAGGGGCAGCAATTCCTTACATTACATACACCAACCCGTCAAAAGGAAATTTCCAAAGGAGTTTGATACTCACTTTTTTCTTTTTAGCATCCATTGTTACATTTCTGACTACAGGTTTGGCAGCTACACTCCCTCAGAGAAACAGACCATCCTACAAGCTGTCACAGCTATAAAACATCGTACTGACCACCACCTCTGCAACTACAACTGCACTAGACATGGAGGGGACCTGCAAAGCAGAATGGCTACTTCCACCAGTCTTCAACAAGTTTCACCTCCAACCACAGCTAGTCCAGTTGTGTGCCACAGACACCTGTGAGGGGCCAGCATGTTTCAGGTGCACTCCTGGAGAACATGATCTGGTTGGGTTTCACCATGGAAGACAGTCCAAGGCTACCCTGCAGCACAGCATCAAGCCCAGTGCATCATCACCTTCTCCTCACACGTGCTTGTGATTTGAACAGAAAGGGCAATATTGCCTAATATTGGAAAGAAGTGCCATAAAGCCTATAAACCAACTTTAATCAAAAGGGAACACCAAAATCACAGAATCATAGAACAACATGAATTGGAGGGGACCCAAAAGGATCATCCAAGTCCAACTCCTGGCCCTGCACACGACCATCCCCAAGAGTCACACCATGTGCCTGAGAGCGTTGTCCAAACACTTCTTGAAGTCTGTCAGGCTTGGTGGTGTGACCACTTCCCTGGAGAGCCCGTTCCAGTGCCCAACCACCCTCTGGGTGAAGAACCTCATTCTAATATCTAACCTAAACCTCCCCTGACAACTTCAGGCCATTCCCTCAGGTTCTGTTGCTGGTCACCAGAGAGATCAGTACCTGCTCCTGTGCCTCCCCTCCTGAGAATGTTGAATGCCACAAGATCTCTTCTCCAGGCTGAACAAGCCAAGTGATCTCAGTCACTCCTCATATGGCTTCCCCTCTAGACCCTTCACCATCTTTTCAGCCCTTCTTTAGACACTCTAGTATCTTTATATCCTTTTTACATTGTGCCCAAAGCTGGACATAGAACTTGAGGTGAGGCCACACCAGTTTCTTGAAACCAAAGCGCTGCACCAACCCACCCTGTACCACCACAACTTCATCCTCTACATTCACTGCGTTATTTCCCTCTTCAAGATTTATCAGGCCTTTTCATCAGGATTTATCAACTGATTGCAGCATATGCCACATAGCCGGACAAAGCTCAGCACAATTGCTTCAACCTCCCAAGAGACTCTAAAAATAGGTGTACAAAATGCACATCCTAGCCCAAAAAGGCTAGACTTATGGAAGCTGGTCTTTTTTCTTCACTTACTTACTTCAGCAAAATTATTAGAAATAGTCCACAGACCTATCAGCCCTGCTGGAAGAATGACCACCACTGCCCTGAAGTATGAACTCATGCAGAACTGGTATCTGTTGCGGGGGAGAGGGGGAAGTCTCCCTCAAAGCCATAATAACTGTTCAAAGCTATCAGGAGTGCCCCTCCTCCTAAAGGTACGGGCAAAGCTGACAAAAAGATGTGGCTGATAGGGGAACTGCAGTGTCTTGCCAGAGCCCACTCTTTGGCACAGCATGACTTCCCCAGAAGGGCATCAGCAAACACTTGTTCACCCCCACTCCAGAAGAACATTTTAAGAGGAAAGCTTTACTGAGAGAAAACTCTTTCCTTCTGACACCTCAGAAAAATTATCTGTGTGGGAACTGTATGTGCTCGCACACGGAGAAGGGAAAACAACAACCCGAGTCAAGTACACCCACATGCCATTGCAAATGAAACATTAAAGCAGGATGGCAAACACCATCCCTGCAGGGGGCTCAGGAGAGCTGCTTCTGGAAGACACCCATGGCTGGCACTGCAGCTTCCAGAATGAGGACTGAAGGAGGACAGCAGAGACCGAGAAGCAGAGGGGGCAGTACAGCAGTGACGGTGTGGGGGATCACACCAAGCACAAGACCCAGCACAAGTCTGTAAGACTTCCCAGCATCAGGGCCAACACAGGCACATACTGAGTATCACCTTACCTAGGGATAATTATTGCAACCAAAGCATGTAATTTTAATGCACCTTTCTCATCTCCTCCCATCCTTAAGAACTGGGAAGAGAAAGAAATCCACCCTGAGACACAGGTGTGTCTGCTAACCCATCATTAATATAGTATTTGCTGTATGTGTACCTTCAAGTACAAATGGTACATATTTCAAACAGTTTCAGGCAACCAAACCCATTCTCTACCTCAGAATTTGTTCTGCAGATGACTTCAGCTACTAAATTTGTCAGTGTAGGGAAGGTTTTAAGGATTTACACACATGGAACCAACAACCCACCTGGGGAAAAACAAAGAAACCAAAAAGACCAGTAACTACCACTGTTACATAAAAGGATATATTTTTATTAAAAATAAATAAACCTGCGTGCATAACAAATGTTTCTTCACACAAGTCATAATATGCCTTACATTAGCAAGGAAACAACTACAGAACTAAAAATTTACTGAAGATTGAGGGGACACTTAGATGAAGCACTCTTATGTCTTCATTAACACTTTGCATTTTTAGCTACGTCTAAAAAACATCTCACTTTTCCAACACTCCTATGTATGCTCCAAGTGAGCACTTTCCAAAAAAATCCCAGCTGCCTGTTGTGAGTGCCAGCAATCCAGCAACTACGATAAGCACTTCTGAACACCTAATCAAAACAACACAAGCTGTAGAACTGCATTATTGACTTCGTTCTGCAAACACAAATTCATAACCAGAGTGATGCTTTGAAAACAAAGCCATTATAGCCTTTCCATTTCTTGGTTGTTTTGGGGTTTTTTTTAAAGCTGTATGGAACTCATGCAATTAACTTGTCAACTGTTGCTTTACAAACCACTTGCCCATTACTGATACTTAAAAGAGAATCTAGGTCGCATGCTTAAACCAAATCTAGGCACTGCACATAAATAACAACACATATTGTACATAAACCTGGTTAATAGCAAAAAGACTAACAACAAACACTATTCTGGGCACCAAAACCACTTTTTAATACAATACATGTGATGTGACAAAAATGGGAAAACCAGTATAGGAAGTCGCAAGAATACTTCTGAAGTATGTCAAAGAGGGAGCTACCAAGGGTTCTGTAAAAATAAAAACAAGAGCAGAACACAAACACACACAGAAAAAAGAAAACACGCAAAAAAAAATCCAGCCAAAAAGAACCCCACCCAAAAATTCAAGGCTGGGTTGTTTGGTTTTTTTAATTAAGAAACTATGTATCATTTGAGGTCTGAGACAAAAAAACAGGAGAGAAAGTTTCTAGGCAGACTAAAACAAACCACTTGTACAGATTTGTACAAGTACATTTAAAAAGAGACACAAAATTTTAGCTCAACTCTCTTTAATTAAACTCCTATTTCACTTCTATGCTCTTTTAATCTTCTGGTCTTGATACTCAAACATAACAACTAGAGATAAGCCCTCTCTGACAGAGGTAAGGGTGTAGTCAGGATACCCAGCATGCAATTAGTGACATCCACCAGTGCCCCCACCTACAATGTAAATAAAGTCTCCGAAGTAACATACAAACAATAAACATTACTTTAAAGGAAGTTCCGCAAAAAGCTGTGACCTCCCCAGTTTCCAAAAGGAAAAGGTAAAATTCATACACAGCAAGGCATCGCCCGTGGGATAAAGGAGCCACTTCCCAACAGGGCAGGCAGGACACCCACTGCCTGCGTGCCCTTCCTGTCCCAGATGCTTTTTCTCCTGTCAAAGCACAAGCAGAACGACATGGGGGACATGGCACACAAAACTGAAAGTCTTCCATGTTCGTGACAAAATACCAGCTTAGATTATATCAGTGATTTGGCCGTATAGGACTGAAAACACTGAGACACTTCTCAAAGGAATTTTTATGTGCTCTTTATGTCATGAAATTGAAATCGTGAGAATGGTTGGCTAAACATACTCCCCCTTTCTTCTCTGAACACTTCAACTCAAAAAAGACCATATCAGTTCTGGATTTCTGTACCCCCTTGTTTTAGGAAGAAAACTTGGTATTCTATGACATACTGTTCATTAAAACAAAGCAGGAGAAGGATGAATCTTCATGGTATACATTAGCAAGATCTATAGGCTTTTTAATTAGGAAAGACTAAACCACCTAAAGATTAATTCATAAATTTTAAGACTTTCTCTCTACTCTTCCCCTTGATTCTTACAAGAGAATCACTAGTTTTCCAAAGCCACTCAGTAAGTTGTTTATTGCCTCTTCCCATCAACTCAGGAAAACCATTCAGTCTGGTTCCTTTAACAGACGCCACATAGCAGCAAATAAGGTCTTCCCGTTTCCCTTCCCTCGCAGTTTGCCTTCAGACAGACCAGCAATTTGGCTGCTGTCATGATTAAAGGCAGTCTTTGAATTGGAAGCCAGTGACATCATGCATTTCTCAAAGTAAGATGGTTGGAATGACAATTGGGGGTGGGAGTGGTGTTTCTTCGGGGACTTGTTGATGGGTTTTGTTCATTTTTTCCCCCCCAAATGAACCTTACATTGCATTGTTTCTCCTGAAACAAGAATTAAAACTGTTAGAGCAAGACAAAAGAAGCTGAACACCAAAAAAGACCCGACAGACAGCACTGACCCAGAGACAAACCTCACGAGAATTACAAGATGGTTTATTGACTGCACAGTAAGTAAGAACAGGATTTTTCATTGATGTAGAAGACACCCACAAACCCCTCAGGATCTGGAGGGACAGCTCCTGGCAACCTATCACCCAGACAGGCAGGAGAAAGCACCAGAACAGCAGAGCTGGGCAAGGGGAGGGAGAACTCACCCACAGTTCTGTAAAGGGCAAAGGAAAGATTTGTTTGAATTCTTGCCTTAAGACTCTGGACAAGCACAGTATGAACAAAACAAATGATACGCTGATGGAATGGTGCAAACACCCACAATTACTTCAGTTTTCTTTCATTCCCCTGGACAGGCTCATACCTTACCAGGGGCCTAATTCCAGGGAAAGCTGTTGGCAAGGGTATCGTACTTAAATTTAATGTGCAGATTTGTCATGTGCCCACTTCCTCAAATTTTAAATATTTGCCTTACCCACATTCTTCTCTGTAAGCAGTAAGTAATGGACATAAACAAAGCCTGTGCTCCAGCTTAAACACAGTATTCCCCAAAGATTCCCATGGCTTTTTACACCAGCCACAGCTGTCACAGAAACACAGGAGCTATTGCTCCTAAGATACATTATTTAGTAATCATCACAAGGGGCGGGGGGTTTGCCTGAAGACTCAGTCATTTAAAAAATGAGAAGATCTGAAAATGCATTAAGTACTCTTTATCTATTAAGGCCATATTCAACTTGAGTCAATCTCTTAAAAACTGTTTCTTTCTTTAAAATTTCTGTTTGGGAGAGCCACGGAGCAGGGCTGAATGCATAAAGCAAAGACAACCACGAGCAGATACAACACAAACTTGCTCAGCACTACCCAGCAAAATCCCAGGCCTTTAGTTTATCAGTTCTGCTGAAACAAACCTTTCAAAGGGTTCAGAGAAGTTATCACAATTTAACACCAAGAACAGACACTTTCCAACTTTCCTTGAAAAGTTGTTCAAATATTACTGCATTTTTATCTGTGAAACCCCAAACCAAAATAAGCAGTTTGCCACAGAAAATGCTTGCTAATAACAGGTTTAAAAAACTAAATACATCAAGTTTAAGGCTAAATTATGTTTTGTAAATACTAAAACTCATATTCTAAAATCAACAAGCAAATAACTGTTGCTGTATTTGTCTACAAAACATGGTATGACCAGACACCACTGTATTCCCATCAGGGTTTGTGGTTCAGGCACGGGGAGTTCGCTGTGGGAACGGAATTTAAATCCCATGATTTGCACAGAGACATCTGATCTAACCTCTTACACACCACAGGTTATTACTACATTTCTCCTGTTTACAATGATTAAGCCCAATATCTTGTATTTGCCTCTTTGGAAAATTAGTTCTGCAGTCTTCATATCTAGAGGCAAAAAAAATCTATTTCCGTTCTCCGCTTGCCCCAAGCCCATACTGCCAAAAACATGTCCCCACTTTCCTATCTGCATGCCTTTCCAACAGGATACTTGGCATGCCTTCCCTTGTCTGGTATTTCCTCTTTGTGGAGGCAAGTAAGGACTTTTCAGCCTGAAGACTGATAAATTAGATTGTTTTTCTCATCCAGTTTTACCTCCAGAGCTGGAACTAAAAAACTTGGAAAAAAATTAATTACCTCTATCCAACAGAGACACCAGTTCCTGTTCCAGTTCTCTCTTCCCTTTGCCCTTCTCAGAGAGGGTAGACTCAGCACCCCAAAACCATACCTAGCACACAATAATCCCCAATCCATTCCCTGATGTGAAGTAAAGTCCCATTGTTGAGTCTCAGGGTGGTGAGAGAGGACAGAGGGAAGCCCTGCTGAGCACAAGGTGGGCATCCCAGCTTTGCCCAACACTTCATCCCTCCCATGGCCCCTCCTCAATGTGGGCTCCAGGCCCCAACATTCCTCTTAAAAAAATGAGGCAGCCACTTGATTACCAGTCTCAATGACAAACACTGGTTTTACAGCAACAACAGCAAACTCAAGGCTTCTACCCACTCCTGCTGAGCCTCACAAGTCAACAGCACTGTACAAGTCACATTTTCCCTCTCTGCTCGTAAAAGGAGTACATAACAGCCTTTTGTTACTTCGAAGTTTTCTTTCAAGTGACAGATTAATTAAAGCTTTCTTCCTCTTATCAGTTAAGAGATACAATTTCCTTAAAACACATTACAAACATTTATGCATGCACTGATATTCAAGAACATGCAGCCCAAATGAAAGGTGACGCTTCAGACGAGCCAAGCAACCTGTGTCAGCCCCCATTTCCAGAGCACGAGTCTTGACCTTCAGTATTTTTGCCACTGCCCACAGCAGTTTTGTTAAACAGCAACACAGTAGCTGAGCATTTATATTATAGCTATGAATTATTCTAAAGGTGTTTGACAAAGCCTAAGTCTCATTTCAATATATTTTCAGAAATATAGTTTAGATTGATTTCGAAGTAAAATACTTGGATGTCATTTTAGCCTGCGGTTTATCAGCAATTACATCATCTCTCCAAGGCTCAGCAGTCCACTGGATTTCCTGGCAAACACCTTCAGAAAGACAACAGCTCCTCTGCCCAAAGGAAAACCCCCCAGACCAGAGCAGGGATGTAATGAAGATGGTGAGCCAGGGCGAGCCAGCGGATCAGTGTGAGGGGACAAAGGCAAATCCTCCCTCCCTGATGGCACAGCAAGACTGGCACTCACCCCTCTCCCACCCACCCACCTCATCTTGGCCATTCACCAAATAAAACAGCTGGTGACCCAAGCAGGCAAGTGCTGATTTTTGTCAGGATATCACTTCAGCCTGGATTCCAACAGGAGGCTCGCAGGGAGAGGTGAGACACTTCACCTCCACAGCTCAGAGATGCCATCACAATTATGAAGAACACAAGGAAAAGAAGAAACTGGCTTTTAAGGTCCTAAGGCTGGTAGGAAAAAGGAAAAAAAAATCCTGACAACTTATATTACCACTGTGAGAATGAGAGAAGGCTATGCCAAAGTAGAAATGAATCTAAGCAAAAGTAAAAGAAACTGCCAGTGTTCAGGTCCCCTTGGGAGCCTTCACAATTCCCTCACTTGCATGTTTGTGTTTCTCAGCCTCTTACTTGGTCTTTGAGTTTCTAGGCCTTCCAACTCCCCTTCTTACCCTCCTACATAAAATTTAAACAATAAATTGTAATTTTTGGGGGGGTGGTAGTGCTTTGTTTTGTCTTTTTTTAAATGAAGTAAAGCTGATATCCTCATGATAAATCATATTCTGCCGGATGCTGGGATTACATACAAATTCTCATCTGCAAATTCCTCACAAAGAAGTTCTAGAAGCTAAGAAACACTGAAAGAAAGACAATTTGGAGTTCTAAAGTTCGCAGTTTAAAAAGCTTGTTCCTAAGCAGTTTCAAATACTATCATCCTTTTAAGACTTAACAGAACTGAGGACAGAACTGGCAAAAGGAAACAACAATGAAATTATGATGCTGAAAGATGTGCCATTAAAAACAATTTTATTCCACTTCATAGTTAAGAGAACTGGGCACAGGACAGTCGAGGCACACATAGCAGAGCTGCAAGGAATCAAATAAGCTTCAAACCAACCCAGCAGTTTAACACATGGACAGGTCTAGATGCTTCCTAATGCTATGGATGCACAAACCCCTCCCTTTTCCATACTGCAAGTACTCCACAATTAGACTACAATTAATCAACATTTGGTACATTTAAATTTATAACACCTATAAAGAAATACAAAATAATGAATACTCTTTTAAAGCCACTGCCTTTTTGCTGCATTGCGTTTTCTTCCCTTTCTTTGTTTACCTTCCCCTAGATAATACTGTATTTTTCACTGTTTACATGAACAAATATGTACACATTATATGGGATGTATACTAAAGAGAGTTTTCTTCAAGGAAAAAAAACCACAACTGAAAGCCATGATTTAGTTTATGAGAAACTTTGAAAAATAACTAAAACAGAATCAAATCTTTAACAATAATACTTCAAAAAATCTATCTCCCCTTGTTTTGAGGTAAGACATAGGGAATAAATGTAGTTACTATTAGAGTGATGAGAAAGCAGAATGCAATAAAACTATTGTACCAGTTCAGTACTACGTATTTCAGATCCAAAACTGAAGCTACAAATAAATTTACATAAGTAAACACAGAGAGAAGAACAAGTTTGCCGTTAGTTGTTTGTCACAAAACTGTCGTGGTGACTGATAAAGCAGGTGGGGGACAAAAAGAGCCCTTTCCAGAGACCATAATTTAGAGAAAAATCAATTTTACAGGGTCAAATCTCCAGAACAAGCAATCTCTCCTTTAAAATTGTACTGATAAGGTAAGAGGAGGTTTGCTGCAGGCACAAAGACAATGCAATATCATGACAAGGAAATTGGAAACAACTCCAAAACACTTCCCCATCTCTATTTTTTAATGTTTGTGCCCATTGGACACTACTTCTAACTTTTGGAGGTGGAGGAGATGGCAGTTTTCAACTTCACCACAAGAAAACAAGTTAATGATATACTTCAACTCCATTAGCATCAAGTAACTACTACCTAAACGTGAGTTGTGTATGTGTAAACTCCTGTTTCATAGTTTTAAAAACCTCAAAAGTCCAATATTAACACAGCTCCCCAAAAATATAGGGATATGCCCACCTTGCCTCCATCTTGAACTCCCATTAGACGTGTGCTTTCTTTTACTAATTGCAAGTCCAAGCAAATTTCATAAATCACACAAACTGTCATACTGGATCACTTCCGTAGCCTGCTCTGAAAAGGAGCCATTTTTAAACGCCTTTACTAACAGGTACAACCAGTTATGCCCCATTCCTGTCATATGTTATCTGCCATGCTTGAATAGATAAGCTCTGCTCTGGGGGAATACAGACCAGAAAAGGAGGAAAAGGGAATTCCTATCTGGATTAGCTCAAAATGGGTCAGTGGGAACTGAATGGAGTCATCCATCCCTGAACAAAGTTCCTTGGAGATTTCTGCCTTTGCAGTGACTTGACATGAACTTTTAACAATATCAGGCACTCAAGAGGGGTGAGATGTGAAAAGACTGTTCCTGCCCTACTGCAAGTCACCAGAGGAAGGCAAAGAGGCTAACCTTAATTAAATGCTATTACACAAACCTCAGCAAATGTGGTTTCAGAAGTTGGCCCTCTTCCCCAAAGAAGCTGCCTGCTCATTTAGCTGGGCCAGCTTGACTGCTTGTGGCTATTTTCCAACTCTGGTCTCTGAACCATTTCCCAGAACACGACATCTGTGAAAAAACGCCCATCTCCTTCCTTTCAACATGGCCCACGATCGGAAAATCAGCCTAGAGAGGGTCAAAGAGCATGGTGGCCACTGGAAATAGCAGGAGGAGGCGAGTTGACAGCCCTGCAGCAGTGAAAGGAGCAGCTGCACTGCAAAACCAAAAGCACCCTGGCTCACACACTCCTTTGTCTAAAACTTACAGTCCATGAAACACCATCAGTTGACCAGAAGGTTTGCTTCTTTTGGAAAACCTTGTAAATCACTGCAACTACACTTATTCAGTCCTCAAGAGAGACTCAGGTTCTCCTGAATTTGCTGGGAGGACCATCAAGAAAACACACCAATGCAGAAGTCCTGCTTCTCAGCTGAAGAAGGCACAGCAATAGCCAATGCCTACAGTTCTCTCCCATTTCTGTTGAGGCAGGGCCAGAAACCTGCAGCACATTAACTGTGGATCAGGGTTGTCCTTACTGTCAGTAGCTGGTGTGAGGTTTTCCACCCTTCTAAAAACCATCACTTACTTGAATATCTTGACCTCAAGTTTTGCTTGCCATCTGGAAAGCACATTTTGCAAGCTACTGCAAGATTCTGGCACTCGTTACACCCTCTGGAGTGTAGCGCACCTTACCCTGATTTCCATCACGTGAAATTTCTGGTCTGTAATCACTCTGATCATTGTTCTGCTAAAAAATGCAGAAACGTATCACAACAGTCCTGTATCCTCCATACAGCAAGGAGCTTCTGATGTGGCATTCATACAGACACATATACATACTAACTGGCTGTCATTCAAGTTGATCTCCCTGAACAGAGGCCACTATCCCCATTTATTTTGTTTCTCATTTGTTATATGATTAAATTCTCACAAGAAAAGAGATATTTTTGGTGACTGGAGGAATCTCCAGACCTTTTGGAATCTACAGCAGAGCACAACAAGATTTAATAATGAGGTAGCTCTCTAAATATTTTTTACCTCAAGTGAATAAAAAAAAAAGAAGACGAATATCCAGGTTTCAGAACCTATGCCACATTACAATCAAGGGCAGAAAAGGGACTTATTTAGGGCTTAAAACTCAAAACTATACACACCCATTACTGGCTGATAATCTCAGCTGGTTTGGTGTAACCAAGCAAGGCAGAAAACATGTTTTCAAAACTTCATCTGTAGGTTGAAGCAGAGTCAGGTAAGGAGAACATATTCCAGATCAGGTTGTGAGAACAAGAGCTCATCAGACTAAGTGCATCTGGTTTTAACAAAAAAAACAGGTCGGAGCGAAAGTTCAACTTCTCTTAAGAGGAGTCCTTTGTGTCCAAGTTACTCCAGGCTCAAGCTTGCTATCAATACTGCTCCTGGCAATTCTCAGCCTGGCAGCAACTGCTGCAAACCCTCATCATAAGAGCACTCCCTAAGTTAGCCAAGCTTACAGAAACTCTTCATTCAGTATTTTTTTAATTTGCTTTACTTTTAATCTTCTTACACCACAGGATTTTTTTCAAAATCCTCAGAATTTAAATCCAATAACACACAGCTCTAGACTTATGTGTTAAAACCACCCCAGACAGCTCACCTAACAACTTCAATGAACCTATTACCATATATAAACCCAATTATATTTTTATCAGTAGCAGTCTAGAACTTCATCTCTTCATTGCCGGATGTAAGAAGGTATGTAAGTGACTGCTGGTGTAATAGAGTCTGTGTACTAATATAGCATACAGATGTATGCATATAGTGATTTTAATGTAGTACATTAAATATGCAAATATATTGGGGGTTCAAGTATATTCATATATATTATATGATACCTCAGGTGGGTTTAATGCATTATGTGTATGCATACACGTACACATGGACATTAGAAAAATATGATTTTTATTTATTAAACTCAAATACAATCTTTTCAACTTCTGGTTATTGCATGCGTTGACACATGTCAAAAATGACAGAGTATTCAGGACTACGAATGTCAATTAAGCCTAGAGACATTGCCTTAAAAATAGACAAATAACAACTTGGAGATGTTTCAATGTAGAGATGAACCAACCAATCCACGGATGGAGGAGGCTGCTCAGCGAGGTGGTGCAAGTTCTGTCCTTAGAGCTCCATTTTCAAGACTCAACTGTTGAAAGCCCTGAGCAGCCTGGTCTGATCCCAGAGCTGAAAGCTGAAAGCCTGCTTTGGGCACAGAGTCAGCCCAGACCTCCTTGACAGATCCTGTGACCCTATCTACTAATTTCTTGACCAAGTCTCCACACCCAACAGCTTGTGTTAATTATTTTACTGAGTCACTAAAAATAATCATTCTGCTCAGACAAACAGCTGCCAGTTTGTCAAGCAATTAGATTAAGTTACTACGTTCTTCAGCTATTTTGCTAAGCTTTGTATAGGAAAAGGACTACCAATTAAAAGAAATTGTCCTACCTTTTCTTCATACAACTTATAAACCAAACTATTATTCTTCACAGTTTATTAAACACATGCAAAGAGCAAGTCATGAAAAGCCGAAGGAGAGCTATGCTTCTTGTGGGTTTGCCATATAATTCAGCACTGATCAATTAAAACTGGATAGGGGAGATGGCTTGTGTCTGTCACACTAACAGCTCATGGGGAAAAAAGTCAAATTTAACAATATGAAGATCTTGTAAGCTTCCTCACATTTTCATACGTTTCGTGAAGAAGCACAGCAGCTGATCATGTTTTTTTTTCACAGAAAAGGCATTTGAAGATCATTTAAGTCTCAAAATTGCCTGTTGCTCATCAAACAAGAGAAAAATGACGGAGCAAGGGAGAAGCTTCTTTTTTTACTCCCTCATTTGTCCATTTGATTGCCAAAGATCCTGGTGGAGCAACAGATCCCACAACCCCACACAGCCACCCACCCCAACATGGCAGCATCTTAAAAGGAAGTGCAGAAGGGACCCTGCAACAAACGCAAGGCTCCACCAGGGGAATTTGGGAACAGAATCAACAGAAAGAGGAACTGTAAGTCTGTAATGGAAACAAAGGAAAGGCTTCACTCCACTTCCCACACTAAAAAGTAATTTCTCGAAAGATCTACTATGAAACTTAGCAGTGAAGAAACAAATATTTGGAGCCTTCTACTAAAAGCAAACAAACAAATATTAAACAAAAATAAGAGCCTACGAAGCACCACATTCCCTAGTTTAAAAAAAAAAAGAAAAAGAATCTGTCAAGCAACACCCTTTTTGTCAAAATCTGATGGCCTGCTTGTATGACACCAATATCTTAACAACTTCAGTCAGCTGGTAAAGGAGTCTTCACTTAGAAACATAAAGCTAGAGCATGGCAGAAATCCTGATAACCTCAGTGTGCTAACGACAAGAAATCCTGATTTATAAGCCAGGATCATTCACACAAATTCACAAGGATAGCTACTGTCTGTTGCATTTATCTACTGAAATCAGAAAATTATTGAAACGAGATTAAATGCAAAAACAGCTACTGCAGAATATGATGACAGCTCTTGGCCAATGGATTTTCTAACCCCAGTGAGTATGATTTACACGAGTGTCAGAAGCAATATCCTAAGCAACCACGGCATCACCAGAACATCACTAAGAAATATTTCCTTTAGGGATGCATAAATTAATATTAATCTACTTGTAATTTTAGAAAGGAATTCTTCATGTGTAATATAGAAAGAATTTGTTTTGTTCCTGCCTTTCCTCTTCCTTATACCATTCCCCGTGGAAAGCAAAGCACAGGTTCTTTGCTGCTTTCCAGAAAGCATTTGTTAAAATGGCAGGAAAAGCACTTCATTTCAGAAAAGAGATCTACAGAAAATCTAATTCAAACATCAAAATTTCACCCTTTAGCATACAAAGACAGTCCAAGCACAGAACATGCACACATGCAATTTCTATTATGAAATATTTTAGTGTTATAAAAACAAGTGGCTTGTTCAAAATATCAACGTTGGAGCGTCAAGACTGACAAATGCCTGATCACAAGATCACCAGATGCTGAAACCCA
Organism: Myiotriccus ornatus; assembly: GCA_036023395.1. Taxonomy (NCBI): domain Eukaryota; kingdom Metazoa; phylum Chordata; class Aves; order Passeriformes; family Tyrannidae; genus Myiotriccus; species Myiotriccus ornatus. The sequence goes on from JAYRBT010000001.1 coordinate 15,176,399, forward strand.
CTCTGCCATCAAACATAAAGAAAAAGGATAAATAGAAGCCTCAAACATTCATATGGAATGACAGAACAAGACTGAAAGCTTCTGCAGAAACATCAATGCCCATTCAGTAAACGTTTCCAGGCAAAGTATGTCACTGAAAATTCTGACTATCACTACGGCAGACACCGTTGCAGAGGTCTCTGAACATGGACTCTCCCCTGAACGATTTTTATGCAAAATCCAAACCCCTTTCTTCCAAGCACCTTTGCAGTGGAAATACCCACACGCATCTCTATAAGGCTAGGGACAGGGACCCAGTAAAAATGCCCAACCTTCAGTGGTCCATCCCAAAGCACAGTCTTAATTGTAAAACCTCATTTTTTGCTTCAGCTGCGCATCCAAGGCAGGGATTTCTTTCTATTGCGTTCAGACAACAAATGGTTGCAAGAAGCTGCTAAAACCCACGATGATCCTTATAACTCGAAGCTTTAAATGTCTGTACAACTGCTCAGCTTAATACGCCCTGCTCAATGTTGGCAAGATCACGCCTCAAAGCAAGAGCCTCGGCGGCGGGGATGGAGAGCTGGTGCGAAGCCGTCCCCTCTCATCCACCGCCTACAAGGGGCCCTCCCGGGAAGGGCCCCTGAGCCGCGGGCCGGCACCCCATGCCCGGGGGAAGCCCGAGGTTCAGTCTCTGCTTTCAGCCCAAGCGCTGTCATCCACATCACCCCCACCCAGCCCCCGAGCCCGCCGGGGCAGAAGGGGGAACTGAGTTAGCACTAGAGGAGGACAGAAGGCGATGTCTCAAGGCCGAGGGATGGCAATCAGAGACCGAAGGAGACCAGGAGGTGACTCACCCCTCCCACACCTTTTTGGTGGTGGAGAGGGAAGGCGGGGGAGGGAACGGACACCCAGCCGTGTCGGCTCCTCCTCCGAGCTCCGGGCTTGCGCTGCCCCGACCCCGCAGGGACCGCGGTGCGCGCACAGCCCCGGCTGGAGGGGCGGCGGGGGGACCCCCTGGCCCCCGCCCCACGCAGAGCGGGACCCGGCCAAGGTGCGGCCAGCTCGGGGCGGGCGGAGCCGCGCCCGGGCAAGAGAGAGGGAGGCAGGGATGGAACGAGGGGAGGAGGGAGGGCAGGGGCGGCCGCGGAGGGGCGCGGGCAGCCGGCGGCCGCAGCGCGCACGGCGGCGGCGCCTCCTCTCTGCTGCACTGCAGAGGCGCCATCTTCCCGCGCCGCCGGCCCGCGGGGGGGCAGGGCCGGCCCCGGCCGCCGCCCCCGGGCACCGCCTTCCCGCGGGGCCGCTGCGCCAGCCGGCGGAGAGCTCCCTCCCTCCCTCCTTCCTTCCCTCCCGCCCGCCGCCCCGCACACCTGCGCCGCCCTCCCCCGCCCGCAGCCCGGCCCCCGCCCCAGCGCGGGGGATGCCACGGGGTCCCCAGTCCGCAGCCCAGTTCCGCGCCCCCGGCCCCCGCCCCTTCGGGGGATGCCACCGGGTCCCTCGCCCGCGGAGCGCCCGCTCGCACGGAAACTTTCCATTCCCCGGTCCCTGGCGGAGACGCCCCCGACTTGCCCTGCCCTGCCCGCGGACCCCCGCGCTGCTGCCCCGGGCGGGCGGCGGCCGAAGTTACGGGGGCAGCGCCGGGGCCAGCGCAGGAGCCGGACACGCGCGGCGGGGGCGGCGGCGCCATCCCCGGCGGCTCCCAGCCCGCCGCCGCCCCCGCCAGCCCCTATTGTTCGGCGGAGGGGGAGCGGCGGCAGCCGGGGATGGAACCCCCGGGGAAGGCACCCCCCGCCCGCCCCGCCGCGGGGGCGGCTGCGGGCAGACAAAGCCGCGGAGAAGCGGCGGGGAAGCCCCCGCCCGGCCGCCCCCTGCCCCGCTTACCTCGAGAGCCCGGGCGGCGCCGGCGGCCAGCAGCAGGAGAGCTAAGTGGGGCAGCATCGCGGCGGCCGGGAGCGGGGAGGGAGGGAGGGAGGAAGGGAAGGAGGGATGCCGGCCGGCGAGACGCGGCAGGGTCCGGCTGTAAATCCGCGGGGCCGCGGCGCTGCCGGGGAACGCGACTGATGTGCGGCGGCTCCGGGAGCGGCGGCGGGGCCGGTCAGCTGATGGCCCGGCCCGCCCCCGAGCGGGCGGTGCGACCGCCCGGCCCGGCCCGGCCCGCGGGGACCCCTGGCGGCGGCGGCGGGAGCGGGAGCCCCGCACCGACCCTGTCCTGCCCGCCGTGTGCCCGGGGCAGCTCCCGGCCCCTGCTCGGGCACCCAGCACCAAAGGCACCGCACCCGCGGGGGCCGCGATGCCTCCGTGCGCTGAACACACGCACCGCAGCCTCCCCCAGAGGGCTGCGTACAGAAACATCGTTGCAAGGTGCGCACAAAAACACCCAAATCCAAACGTGTTGTGCGGTTTAGTGACTGTTTAACACGTTCTGCCTTTCCCGGCAAGGTTGCGCACCATCCTGGGATCTCCCGTTCTTGTCCGGGTGGAGGTGATGAGTCAGCACAGCCCCTTCACACCTGACACACACCATCGATAACAAAGATATGCAGGAGCATCGGCACAGCTGGGGCTTATGGCAGGTGAACAAGGAAGAAATCAAATTAAAATACAGTACTTTGTCAAATACCATGTAATCAAGAGGCCAGTGCAAACTTACTGTCTTGCCTTCTCAACAGCATTGTTATAATTGGTATATTAAACCTATAACGAGAGCTTAAGAGTCAGTATTAGCAGTTTCATGGTGAAAGAGCTGCTATTATAGCCAGAATTCAGTGTGACACAGCCTGACCCATTCTGCCTCTGATCTGCAGATTCAGTGGCAGCATCGCTGCTCCCACCAAGGCTACCAAGACAGCAGAAAATAGACCCGCCCTCCAACACAGACCTGCAGCCACATAAGGGGCAGGTGGTGGACATCTGGAGCACAGGTCTTATGAAGAGGGGCTGAGGGAAATGGGTGGGGCTCAGCCTGGAAAAAAGGAGGCTCGGACAGGACCTTCTCATTTTCTGTGACTACCTGAAAGGAAGGTGAACTGAGGTGGGAGTCAGCCTTTTCTCCCAGGTAACAAGTGATATGACAAGAGGAAATGGCCTCAAGTTGTACCAGAGGAGATTTAGGCTGGACACTGGGAAAAATTTCTTCTCAGAAAGGGTTGTCAAGGAACAGGCTTCCCAGGGAACTAATTGACTCATGAACTCAGGAGGTATTTAAAACATGTGGATGTTGCTCTTGGGGACATGGTTTAGTGGTGGACTTGGTAGTGCTGGGTTAACGGTTGGACTTCATGATCTTACAGTTCTTTTCCAGCCTAAATGATTCTGTGATTCTGGGGTGTGATTCTGGGTTATGATTCTTAGACATTCCCCCAGAGTACGGCTCGGTGTCAGCCTTGTCCTCAGTGCTGCTCTCACACTCATCTTTCACTGAAGTCAGAACTGCAATCCATCTTGGCCAAAGCTGTGTCCAGATGCAGATGGATGCCTTCCAGATGAGAGCAACCTGGGCTGCTGTGTCAGGCGGCTGTAACGTGCAAAGAGAGACTGTAGTGCTGCAGTGTTTTACCTCCATAGCCAGGCCCTAGAGTTAGAAGACCGTTCTCATGACATGAATCTTCTCATACAAGCTCATGAGCTGGCAATGTACGAAGGCTTTTGGGGAATTGCTTGAGTCACACTGGCTGGATTTGAGAGATCTCTGATAGCCATAGAACAGATGAGCCTCCTCCCTGAACATACAGGTGCAAAGTATACACAACAAGTACAGATGTCCAGTATATACAACAAGTAGATGCTTTTAAGAAACACATGCTAGTGACACAACACAACATGTAAATTAAAATTAGTTCAACAGCAACAATGGCAGGCTTAGCTGCAATAATTCAACACTGTTATCTGCTTGTTAGGATAGTGATCACATGGCTTTGAAGGGTTAGAGAAAGATTTGCTGTGCAACTTGTTTTAACCAGTTGGCTTCTAAACTCAGCCATTGGAAAGGCAGCACCATGGCTGCGAATAAGCAACATCCTGCTAAAGCTGATGGAGATCATTCAAAACCAATTTTTCCCTGAAACAATGGAGGCAATCAGAAGGAAACTCTTCGCAAGTTCTGGGGGGAAATAAAAAAAAATTAAAAAATTAAGCTTCCAGATGGGATGGATGGAAGGAAAACCAAAATAGATTCATGTAGCCCTTTTATTTTAAGTTGGCTTGGTAGCTTTTTGTAATCACTTCTTCCTAGTGCTAAAATCAAAAAGCATTTCAACTGCTGCTTCTCTGGATCAGCCAAGCCTGATTCCTCTGTCATGGTGGGTCTGCAGGAAGGCTGTAGGTCAGTTTTGTCTGTGGTTATGAGTGAGATTTCACACCTTTGGGGAGAGCAGGAAAGGCTCAAGTTAAAAGATGGGGAGAAGTCAAAGGTACTGGGAGACCTCTATGAAATAGGTGTTTCCATTTACAGCCACTAAACACCAGTGACAATATTTGCTTAGGATTTCATGAAGTTACCCACTGGAAGGTCAGAAGTAAAAGCAGTTTTGAAAGCTGTTTGTAAGGTCTACAGAATTTAGACCTGACTTGCTGATAAAGAACAGAGATTGTGTCCTATTTTCCACTCTCTATCTGCTTTTAGGATCTGTACAGGAAGTCCAGTACAATTTTTGCCTTGCTTTTTGTACTTTTCATCTCAGACTAGAAATCCAGCCTTATTAGACCTTGGAAGCTGTCATAGCTGGAGAACAATGAAGCCCATTACCACCTCACAAGAGGGCAAACAACAGAAATCTTCTTCCCAAAGAAGAAGCACAGATTGGATCACAAAAAGATAGGGTTTACATTCAAATCTAATACAATGTTTCCAGCAAATAATCCCAAACTGTGTCCAGATGTGATTTTGCCTTTAATTGCTGAGCTTTGTTATTCAATCTTAATGTGATAATTTTCCAAGTGATAAGCAAGCATGTATGTCAAGTTTCATTTTTGGCCACTTCTATGCTCTGCCTATGTATCTTCTCGTGCAAATGATGTCTAATTTTATTTTACAGCCTTTTCATTCTAATATATTATGTATGTGCAAACATTGTTCAGCCATTCAGTTTTTCACTGAATACTCATGAAGCAAGTGGACCTTATCCACAAATGCTGATATTACTCGACAATAGGCAATAAACCACTTCAACCCGCTTCATAACCTAATGAATTAGAGAACAGAACTTGTACATGGTTTCTGAAGGGGGACGGGCAGCCCGTGACATGGACACAATGACAGAATTGCCAAATATCTCCAAATACGTGCAAGTGGTTTTACAGAAACCCTGCCACTTACCTATGTTCACTGGATTTCTGATGATGGTGGCTTATTTCATTCACTCCAACAAAATTAGTGTAATTAGTGCAATTGTCAGCTGTATTTTATTTGTATTAGGGATACTTCCTCAGACAGATTCTTTCTGAACAATGCTGCAGCCAGTGCTTTCACACAGATGATTTCTCCATTTGTTCTCATCTCTGAGGAGAGGGTTCCAAGTTGGCAAACTTGATTTTTGGTCCAGACTTTGATGCTGACTCACTGTCTCCTTCTGGAGTCGCTTCACTTCAGAGCTCCCCATTTTCTTTACAGGGGACAATACTGTTTCCCTGCCTTTGTGTTCCATGTGGGGAACAGAACAAAGTACTAGGGTTAGTATTTCTGAATGAACCTCTGCAAGTTAAACACTCAGGTCCTACTGAGCTGGCACCTTCTGTATTAGTCCCAGTTAAGGAGTTTTTCTGTACTCTGAAAAGTACTACAGCATAAATGACCAGATTTATTTCAGACAACTCCAGGAGGAATTCGTATTTTCAAATAGCACAACATTAATTTTAATGGACAACCTTTAGGCTTTGTGCCACACCTTGAACCACTGCAGGTATAACTAATCTGCTCACCAACATGCAAGTGTCCTCTACAGACATTTTTTTTTTTTTTTTTTCCCTTTGGAGTCAGCCTGCAGCCCTGAGGAAGAGGCTGTCTAAATATTAATCCAAAATAGGAAGAAAGAGATTGTACCTAATCAACCCTACACAAGTATGTGCTGTTATCCACAACAATGGGTGCAGATATGATTTCAAAGAGTGAACAGTTGATCCTTGTCTGAATTCTGCAAAGCACCTTCAGTTTTGGCTTTTACAGATGCAGTACACAGTTAGGTAGCCAGTAGCCATAGCGACCTTCTCAAATGCAAATGATTTGTTCTGCATAGCACAGGAGTATTAAGAGTTGATGATATCTGCTGGAGCAGGTACACAATACAAACGACAGAGCCAAGTGAATAATGAAATCACAGTCCAAAATCCCAGAGTGCTCAGCCAAGGAAATGAAATGGAGATGTGAACAACAGTAATTGCTCCAGTGATTAGGATGTGAACATATATGGACACCACTCCATGCCAAACAAATATGGTGGTATTACGACATCTCCCTTTGTTGGCAGAAGCTGTTATTTTTGCTGATGGTGTCAGTAAAGGGGAGATCTTTAGGATATCTGCTTCTTCATTTGATTCTGTTTACCCAATTACTACATAATGCAAATATTCCTAGCAGAATCAGAGTTTAACATCTATTCCTTTCTTTTTTCTTCTCCACTTAATCCACTGAATCTTCCTAGGTATTTTTGGCCTCGTGCCTTGTGTGGTCAGTTTACTAGGCAAGTGTTTCAGGTGCAGGCTTTCTGGTGGTGTTTTTCCTTACCATCCTATATGCAAACCACTCAATACTACCATGCTTCTCATAACAAATAAAAAAGCCACCCTACAGTGAACCAGGCCAATTTCTTTTCAGGCAAGTCATGATTAGCGTTGCTCAGAAAACAGTCAGCATTTCTGAATGATTAAAGTAAACCCTTGAGAACATCTAATTCCACAGGAACTCCAGAGCAAATCACACTTGGCTATTTAACTGAAAGTTATGATGTGCTCTTTGCATGTTATGAAGACCACCAAATGAGATGGTTATGGTCCTCTCAGCATCTTTTCAGCAGCTTGTTCTGCTGTGATTTGTCTTCCTAGATAAATCAACATTGCAGTTTGTGGTGTTAATATCCCAAATCATTAATACTTAACAAAAATAGAGGCTACCAACAGGATGTCTTTGATTTCTCTCAATATCTGAGCTTTTTTAGCAATATTCAGAAGTCATTAAGTAATTATTTCTTGCTTTCAAAAATTTACTTCCTCCCCTCCTGTGTTTCCCCAATATTTTACCTGTCTCTCCAAAGACACAGCTCTCAAGCTTTGCCCACACCAGGGTCCCCTCCATGGGATGTAGCTCTTCTGTAGCTTTGCCCAGAGCTGTCCTGATGTCTGTCATTTGTCCTGCCCATCCCCAAGGACCAGGAATCCATGAACACTCCTCCCAGATTTTGGACTCTTGCTACCTCCTCTTTCGTGGTATGAGATTGAACATATTAATACATACCTTATTTCTCTTGCAGACTTTGTACATGAGAGAAGAGTGCTGCTGATAAATCAACCAACTCTACTTGGAGGTAGTGAAGTTATTAAACACAAATCTTAGTGCTTTTGAATCAGTTTCCACTTTTTCCAGGCCACACAAGCCTTCCATGGATGCTTGAATGGACCTCAAAATAAAAAAGAGGTCTCTGTCTGGGCAAAAGAAGCTGTCTATACAAGGCAGACATGGTGCTTTGTTTCAACACTGTTCTGGAACTGAAACAGAAGGCCAGGAAGTTTAGCAGGTGGTTACGTATGGGTGTACGTACACATAAACAAAAAATATATCTTAGTTTCTGAGTTCAGTTAACTGAAGACATTTGCACAAAAGGAGAAAATATATTGTTATTTTGATTCTTTCTGCAGTGTCTCAGACCCTAAAACACCTGCTTAATTGCTAACACAGCAGGTTGGGATGCTCAAAGACCCATCCTACCACTTGTTGCTAGAAATACAATGCTTGACTCAATTTTGAAAGACCCAGCTAGACTGCAATTGTGAAATTAAATCCAATAAATGCAAGAAGATTATCAGACCCCACTTAATACAGAAAAGCTGTTTGTCAACACACTTTAAGAAAAGCATTCCCATTCTTCAACTTAGCTATAGCAGGCTGAACTCACCACATAATTTAGCCTTTCCTGAAATGTCTGTGAAGAAAGAATATAGTATTTTTCTAAAGGCGGTTAAAATCTGAAACGGCCAACAGAGACTATTCAGAGGAAGTGAAGTCTGAGGCCTTTATGTTATAAATGACAAATTCAGCTGGAACACAACTCCACTGATATTCAGCAGCTGACAAGGGAGTCTCTCAAGCCATAAGCCTGCACTTTCAATGTGGACAAAAAGCACCCAACCCAAGAAACTGTTACACAGGTTCAATTATTTCAGCAGCAGTGGGGTTTGTAGGTGCCACAGTTGTCTATCTCTTCACTCCCTGTACAGCCATTTGAAAGGCTAAAAGCATTACCTGAAAGACTGTGGCTCCGGTGGAGCTGTATGGGAGCTATAAACAAGGGTGATGCTTCCACGGCCCCAGACGCTCTCTAAGTGACTGGGGCTTTCACTCTGACAATTGCCATCACCCTCCACAGTGAAGGTACATCTGCATTCCCAGTGCTGTGCTGGGAGGAGTGGGAGGCAGAGGCTAAAGTGTGCATTTGTAACCCCCTTAGCTCACCGTTCATAAAATCATATTAGGAGACTGTGAAAGAGCGTCATGGTGCAGTGCCTGTCTGTGTGAGGCTGTTATTAAAAAGGAAACAAAGTGGAAAGAAAAATAATTCCCCCTTCATTCCTATTACCAAAAGCTGGTAGTTTTTTTCCTCAAGATCCACAGTTCAAGCCAAGTGTTAGGCCTGAAAATAAGGGAAACATATTTGTTTTAAATTAAAAGTATTGCTCCTGTTGGTTTTCTATATTTTAACACACTGCAGAGATTGCTAATGCCTCCTACAGTTATCATCCAGAAGTAAATTTATTTTGCAAAATAAAATGTAAGAAGGGAGGAGGAGGCAACTTCAGAATATTACATTGCTTGCTGAGTCCTGGTATGGACCCTCCCTGCAGCTGTAATTCACATTTGCCAGGTGAGCTGACTCAGTGTCCTCAGAAATTCACACATAATTGTGGAACATAAGGCATTTCCCCATCTATTAGCTGGTGCTCAAAATAATGTGCCCAGGCTAATATGCACCCATGAGAAAGTACAGATCAGATTACTTGGTGAGACAGTTGATATTGTTCTGGAAAAAGGACTCGTATCATTGTATGTGGCCTTGAAAATTGTCTGTAGGGTAGCTATCAGGATTTTGGTATCATGGAGTGTTATCACAAAGCATATTGCACAGTGCAGCAATGCAGATTAGGTGATCATAAAAATATAAATGAACTCTTCTAAGAGATTAATTTCTGTAGAGTCTCATAGTAAGAATGAAATCACTGATGAGAGGCCAGGAGCATAACAAAGCAGCTGCACAGCAGCACAGGAACAGGCACGCTCAGTCCGTCTAGAAATCACAACCACATTCTATAAAATGCTCACAGTATTAGAAGCAGGAAAGTTTGATCACAAGCACATAAATCAGTGACTGCAGAAGCTTTGTAATGGATGGTTTAGTGTGGAAGAAAGGGGGGGAGGGAGGTTGCAATGAAGAACTGCAGCCTATTCTGTATACAAGAACAATGCCATCCTTAGATCCTCTGTGTTTTGTAATCTCCCTGCAATTTCTCTCCCCAAAAGGATTTAAAAATATTTGTTCAAGTTGATTTGGCATACATCTTCCTTATTCCTTCACACACACACAAAAATGGACATATCGTTCTCTTACGTATAGCAGAGACACAAAAACATACCGAGAGTAGAATAGGTGAAATTTCCTTTCCCTTTGGCAGGATTTGTGAGACAAATGGTACAGACGAGGCTGGTTCCATTGGAGAAGGCTCTAAAAGTAGACTCTGCATACAGGTAAGCTAAAGCCAAGCTCCTGTCATGAGATCCAGTGTCACAACCTGCTCTCACGGGGTACAGAGGGTTTGTACACACTGTACCTTCTGCCTCAGTGGCCGGCAGGGCCAGAGGGCTGCGGGCTGCCCCTGCCCTGCCTCTGGGCACCCAGCGCCTGTGCAGCTCAACGAGGTGTGTGCCTTCAGGCACCCAGGGGTGTGGATGTCTAAATATTCATGACACTATTCTTTGCATTTTTTTTTTAACGAGCTACTAGCAAAGGGTTGAAAGTGATGCAGCTGCTTTTATATTAGCATGGAAATACGAGGAGTTAAAGAGGATCAGTGTCACGTTAGACATTTGAAGAATCATCCACTCTTCATTATATCAACACAGAGCATAGAGGGAACAGATTCTGACACCTGCTTACGAAAGCCTATCGTTGTACATAACAGAAAGACCTCCCTGAGAATTAGCTCTCAGTTTAGTTTACTATAAGCTGCTGCACTACAGAATCCCAGAGGGAATCAGATCCAGCTGTAAAAGCAAATATCCAGTTAAAGCTCACAAAGTTCTATTTTGAAAAGCAATTTAAGGTTGACTTCATTTCACTTAAAGTCAACTAACTCTGAAATCACCAAGGTTATTTCAAATCAATCACCTGACATATCTTACCTATGCATTAATTGCCCCAAATTGAGTCTCAATTGTTTTTCGAATTAAAAAAAACAAACCCATGTTTTTAAAAAGGTGGCAAGAGGTTGTACAGCACAGCTGAGGTGGCGAATATATCTGCCATTTGCTCAGAATTTTGAACATAAATTCAGTCTTCAGAGACAGAGAAATTCTTATGGCAGAGAAAATTAATGAAAAGTTAGCAGCATCTCAAAGTATGATGTACAAATATTTCTATCATAATAGCTGTACGGTATATCTACTAAACCATGGCTATAAACCTAAATATATTGAAAATAACAAACAGATATAAATAAATACTGGTGTTCAGACTCTAAAGTCTCAAATGAAAAAAAAAAATTGCACGAAATTAAGAGGATAAATCCAACGTTAGTGGATATAATATCAAAATTCTTGTATTTGACTTCTTATGCTTCTTATACCAAATGTAGTACGGCTCTTACCGACACACTGTGAAAGTAACTATTTCTTCCCCCTCCTCCTGGCACTTAAACATTATATCTATACCCAGAACTTATTTCTAGACATAACTATATTAAATATATATATATGATACACACTTACATAAATATATATAACCAGATACACTCACTGTGGTGTATTTTATAACTATATATCTGTTAAGGTAGTTATTGATGTCACTGTCTGTCTAGATGAGAAAAACAGCCCTGACTCCCCTTAATCATGTGAGCTGGTGGAAGCAACACATTAGCATTTCAGCAGCACTGGAGACATTCAAAACTGAACCATCACTGATCACTTAATCTTATGAAAAATATTTAAGAAAGCAGGACATTTATTGCTCTTATTACATGCTCACAGGCTGATCCCGGTCTCATTGTGATCAACAAAAGCAGACACCAGACAGGGTTTGAAGGGAACAATCCTACAGTCTCCAGTTAATGTCAAGAAGTACTGAAGATATTCTGGTGGAATTTCACAGCCACTTCAATCAAGCAGTATCTATTTTGGTGAGCTTTGTTTGTGGAGTCATCTCAACCTATGTAGGCTTAAATTAGCCTGAAACCACAGCCTCGTTCTTCGCACCTGAATCTGATGGGAAAGAGGTGTTAAAAACCAATGTGCTTAAATTACCAAAATATAAGTCCATGTACATATCTATGAATATAAATATATGGGAATTACCATGATTAAGGATGCTTTTTTCTGTTCTTGATGAAGTGCACCATCTTTAACATCATCTTTAGTCAGATGTTAATAGTACACTTCTCAAACTCATAAATTATCTAAATTCTCTCAGATCCCTGCATCAAAAAAAAAAAAAAAGAAGAAAGAAAAAAGGAAAGGATTTATATATAGCAGCAAGAATGCAAAATGGCTGTTATGGTTCCAGTGCATTTCAGATAAACATGTCATAACAGCAGCTTGAATTAAGCAGCATTCATAGGAAATATTTGACTTATTTTCTGTTCTGTCTCTGCCTGTACAGACCAGGCACCCCCATTAAGGAGAAGATGCATACTGAAAATATGGTGACATTTTTAATTAGATGTTTTGACATCATTTCTTAAGGATTATACCTGGGCAGCGTTTAGTCAAAATGATGCTTAAATTGTGCTTTTCAAAACCGTTCAGAGTTGACATAGTTCTACTCCCAAGTAAAAATCAGTAGGAGTTTTACTGCTGACTTCCACAGAATATAAGCCAATGCTGAACACTTCTGAAAATAGCTTTCCATCTGTATATTTATGTAAATGAATAGGGACTGTTAGTAGAAATAGGAACTGAAAAGATCAGGCTTTTAATTTTAAAAGTTGAAGTTAAATATAGGTTACTACACTAGAAAACTAAAACACAAGAAATAGCCAGACAAACTTTAACACTCTTTGCCTTTATTTATGGCAGGAATGGATGGAAAACAACTCCATTTCCTCAGGTGATGCAGCTCCAGGCTTTCTGAGGGCACTGGACACCACTGACTCTTCAGTAATGGCATTTCACACTTCCAGTGGGCAGATGAGGACTCTAACAGAGCCATCTATGAATTAGTCCCAGGCAGTCTAAAAGAAGTTATAGTACCAGCCAACACAGTTAAACCCACCCTTTTCTACACTCAGATTTCTACTTCCCATTTTCCCTAAGCAGACCTTTTCTTTCACCACTGAAGGTGGTTCCTTTCTTTGAAGGAACAGCCCTTTGTGACAAGGAAATGTCTGTTGGCTCCAAGCCAGTACATTCACAGTAGTCAATATTTATCACATAAATAATCCTACTGACTGCAGGGAGGCTGCTGGTGCAGTTGAAGTCAAACAGCCACACAGGCACTTTGTTGGCTCAAGGCCTGGCTACTGCAGAAAGTAGCAAAGTTCATGGCAAGACGGGGGAATACCGCTTTTAGGTATTTTAGGCCCACTAAGTTTTGGTCCCTTTAGGTCTTTCTGATCTCACTGCACTTTCAGAGGGCTTTACTGATTGAAGGCTCATCCTGCATTCTCGCTCCGTTGTGTACCACTGTGGGCAAGAGATCCAGTGGGCTGGAAGACAAGGTGATATGTACAGGCAGGAGCCTTATCAGCTGCAAATTTAGCTCTTGAAACTTGCAGTGTCAGTTCCGAACAGTGGTTTGGTGCAGGAAGGGGTACCTATGTGACACTACTCTTGCTAAGCAGGAAGAAGAAGCTTATTAAAAGTCATTAAAGTCTGGGAAGTTTTAAGAATTTTTTCTGGTCAGAGGTTTGAAATCTTTGGCGTACTTTTTTTTAATTAGCCAATTCAGATTTAAGTCCTTTAATGATTTGCCAACCCAAATGGCACCTGCACCTCCAGTGTTACTTTTCTCTTCTTCTTTTCTTTAAATAGGTCTTTAAAAACAAGTCAGGAAGTCAAGAAAAAAGGAAGTAGTATTAAAGATGAGATAAGCTTATTTTCCCATGGCACTCAAGAGTTTGATAATCCCACCTGTTGAGCATGCTGGGCTGTACTTATGATCTCAGAAAATCAGTAAAGCTTATTAAAAACTCATGGTCTTCAGAATGGAGTTAGATTTGTCATGGGTGGGTTTTATGATTTGGGTTTTTAGATGCTGTAGAGAACCAACAATGCTTTCAGAGTAGTGCTAATAACTCGTATCTCAGACCAAAGTACAGAAAGCCTCATATGTAATCCTTCACATGGAATATTTCTGCCCTGTGATCAGTCTAAAATTGACTTAAGTCAAGTTGAAAATACTCTATTCAAAGCTCTAGAACAGACAACTTCCCTCCAATAAGTAGGAAGTACTAGGGTGAAGTGTAAATATAGATGCAGTCTGACTTTCCACAGAATATTTTCTCAAGTTCTAGAACTTGTCCCTCAGCTCAACATATCTTAGAAATTACCTCAGTGCTCCTCAGGGTCAAAGACTGTGCTCAACAATTCTGCTTCATCCTCAAGCACCATTCTCCTGTGAGCACCCCTGTGTTTGGGCAGGAGATGCAGATCTCAGAGGCTGCTCTGAATTTGCTAATGGAGATTTGGCAGAAAGTGGTAAGACTTTATTCTAAGTGCAAAGAGAATTTCTTCTACCTGCCTTCATTACTGTATAGTATACCCAGTAACTCATTCACACACACAGATCATTCCTAAAACCCCCACAGTGCTTGCACAGTTTGCAGTCGGCAGAAAGAGTCACATTTTGTATTTGTCACTTATCCTAAGGAAAACAGTATAAAAGCACAGCAGAGGAGAAGAAAAAGGCATCTTTCCCTGAAGAATTGTTTGTTTCCTCTCGTGTCACGAATCACAAGTGGACCTGTTTACTGACCTCTGTTGTCTAGGCAGCAGTGGTGTGTAAACCTCTACATCCCAAATCAAATTGTTATTGACGCCTGTCATTTCTGACCCTATCGTGGAGTGTTCCTCAGCGTTTTACTGAGTGTGCTTTCCCAATGTCTCCTATAATGGGCGGTAAGTTATGAGCAGAGCTGGGAACTACTGCATAGCTAGATCTACAGCACAGTCTGTTACTGTTTCAGGATGGGATTTAACAGAAGCTCCAATCACCCAGTCTCACGCACATCTGCCAAAATGTTTAATTTAAGTAAATTGTGTTAGGAATGAAGTCATACTGTCATACAATATAATAATGGAAAGTGGCTGATTACATTTTGTACTATTAAGAGCTGGGTCTCAGTAGGAGATTCAATGCCTTTTAAGGGAAAGAAAAAAAAAAGACTGTCTGAAGTATTGACATTTAAACATAGATTTTTCAAGTAAGAAGATATTAGGGCATATCATTTTAGGCTCAAGTCCACATTAATCTCAATATTCAAAAAGAAAAGGAGCTTATTAACCTGAGCAGACCCTCCATTTTCCAGAACACCATATTTGAAGACAATCTTGTGCATACACTCTCTTAAAAAAACAAAAAGACATAAACATAACACACACACAAAAAAAAATGCACTACCCGAAGATGCCCAAGCACACACAGAGGGTTAAAATCAAGGGAAGTTAATGTTGGCATGAGCCAGCAAACATCAAAGGAAGATATGATAGATTCATGCCAATAAATTGGTAATGACGCAGGAGTTTTATGAGCCATGGCAGTCCTGTTGGCTGAGACATTTTTGCAGGCAAAACAAACTGAAGATATTATCTCTTACTGTTACTGAGATATTATGATTTAGCATGACTCTATTTTTTTTCTTTAGGGCAGACTGAGTTCACACCGAAGCAAGTGCTTGTGCTGCGCTAAATAACAGAAGTGAACAGAGCAACACAAACAAGCCAAGAGGAATGAATATTCACAAATAATGAATCTTTTGAAATCAATGCTTTGAACATCGCTCCTGCTTTCCAGATATTCCCACCTACCGTCAGTTGGTTTTAATTTTGTAAACAACATTTTGCTGTGATGTTAAAATGTAGGCATATAAAAATAAATCAAAACAGACAAATGTAGTTGCCGAAAAGAATGAGGCTTTGTCAATAGAAGTTAAATTATAATCTAAAGTGCTATGGAGTACCTTTGTTTTGCCACTTTTGGCATCCAAAGATTTGTGGAGACATTTCTGACTGCTTGCTGAGACACTGCAGAACAAACCCAATCATTTTGGTGAGGAAGAGTGCAGACAAATAGGAGACGGCCAAGTCAACCAAAAAAACCTAATCTCAGACTCAGGAAAGCATATAAGGATGTGCACAATTCCATGCTCTTGAATAAACCCACTGAAAAGCACAGCATCTGCTCACTTGTAGGTACCTATCCCTGAGCAATGAAACAGTGAGCTTTGCTCACTGTAAGATTGAGTGCTGAGGAGAGGCAGTTAAATCCCCCTTCCTCTTTCCCAGCTTGTAAAAATACAACTGTTTTAATAAATTTCCCTCTAAGCTCCTGCAGTTAATAAAACAGACATAACAGTTTTTAATTTTTTAGAAGGAACTTTCTCCCGATAAAAATGTTTTCAGTTGCATAGCTTATCGAGTTATTGGATGTATTCAGATCAACAGCACGAGTGGAATAATCCTGCAAAGTGTTCAGGATCAATTCAAATGTCCAGCTGAAAATTTTTAAGTTCCTATCCTGGCAAATGGCAGTTGTGGGTGGAAGGTCCTTTATCTGGTCCAGTCATAGATCTTTGCCTATTTGGCAAATCCTTATTTGAGGCAGCACCACCTGCACCATAAAAGTTTGCTGTGGTTGAGTGCTGAAGTAGAAAGTGATTTTTCAGGACATTCTAAAAATGGGGCATATTTCATTGTTCCTGTCAGCACATGATAAATGCTTCTAGAGAGTGTCTAGGTTGTCCCAGTACCAGAACAGGACACTTAATGAATTGCTGACTTCAAAGTACATCAGAAGTCGAATATTCAGAGTGAGGATCTCTGCATTTCAATCTTTCTTTTAGTTTCTCTCTCTCTCTTTTTTTTTTTTTTCTGAGGTTACAAAGTGGTTGCAGTAGTGGAGTTGTGGAACCTATTGGAGGTGTACTCATGGTAGGGATGCATTTTACTCTGTCAGGTTCTGACATGCTTTCTTTTTGAAGGTGATTATTGATTTTCTGCTTCCACAAGAAATGACTCAAATAACACAAATCCAACCTGAGAATATAAATCATGGCTTAAGGGGGGGGAAAAAAAAGACCCCCAATCTTGCTCCTTTAAGAAAGGTATATATGTTAAAATAGGAAGGGGGAAAGAAATAGCAAAGCAAGTAGTTTTTACAGAAAGAAGAGCTGCTCTGAAATAGCACTGTGCATTACTTAACTGGCTTGGATATTATTAAATGTGGCAAACCAAAGCTTTTTATGGTATAATTTTCTTTAGATGGATGCCAAGCGTGCTTTATGTGCTCTCTGTCTCTGATATCACACAAGTGACAATCATTTTTGCTGTGGACTGTGACTTGGGAAATGAAACAAAATGGTGACTAAGTGTGCAAGGATAAAACTGATGTTTTAGTGTCTGTCATAAGGATTTACAAATATGGCAGCCTTGCAGTGTTTCAAGACGAATTGTGCCTGTTCTGTGCTGTGGTTTTTGTGACCCAGTCTCATCTCAGGCACAGCTGTAACTGAAAATGAGAAAGAAACAAGGAAGAAGTCAAAGTTTCGACCCTGTGCATTTCTGTGTTTGGGGCAGCATTTTTTTATATTACAGGCAACATTTTTTAATATTGTAGATTATATTTGTTTGTTTTTTCTCACCTCCGTTTAAAAATGTAGCCAAAAATATAGAAGATGTCTAGGAGGAAAAATATTCCAACTGAAAAAGAGCCTAAGTTCCTACTTAGGAAGAAATTCTTTACTGTGAGGGGGGTGAGGCACTGGCACAGGTTGGCCAGAGAAGCTGTGGATGCCCCATTCCTGGAAGCATTCAAGGCCAGATTGGGCTGGGCTTGGAGCAACCTGGTCTAGTGGAAGGTTTCCCTGCCCGTTGCAGGGGGATTAGAATGAGATGAGCTCTAAGGTCCCTTTCAACCCAACCCATTCTATGATTCTGTGATGATTCTATGAAGTATTGGTGGGGTTTCTGCCAGTAGCCATTAAGGACAGTGTAGTTCTACAATATGGTGAGATGTTTGCTTTCCCTTTGCATATAATTCAGATCTCTGGTACCCAAGCAAGATAGAAAATAATTAGAAGCGAGTAGAAGGTTGAAATCAGAAGGAAATTGAGAAGTTGAGGTGGAGCCTGAAATGCAGCTGTAGGAAAGTTATGTGAGGGAGGCAGGAGGAAGAAATGAGTAAGAAATATAAAATTAGTGACAGCAGGAATAAAAACTGGAAGAAAAGAGACAAGGAAAAGGTGGGGTGGAGACACATGGATGGTATGTAAAGTGAAATGGCCTCTTAATCCTTAAGGCTTTCCTTTCAGGTCAGGATAAAAGAATCCCAGCAGGAAATGAATGAAATTTGTGCCTTTTCAGATTTTACTGAGATGAGAAGCTCCTGCACTATTTTGGCAACACTAAATTTACTTCAAAACATTTCCCTGCCCTTTACTCCCAAAGAAAATGTCAGCTGAGAGGAAAAAACACCAAGTCTCATCCCAAACTGCAGGTAGTCAGGAAGTGTACAAGTGACAGGAATGACTCATATCTTCTACATCAGGCACGGTGAAAATAGAATATAGGAACAGCAAAATAGGAAGACCCATGTCTTGTGGACTACTTGAAGTGCTTTAAATCTGTAGTTTACAAAACAGCAGGTGGGAATAGGTGTCTAGAAATAACTAGCCAATGGATAAAATGCCAAAGGATTTTTTATATTATTTTTGCAAAATCATATATTACTTCAAGGGTAAAATACAGCTATTTTGGTACAGAGGTCCACAATAAACACCAATAAAAAGTTCCAAACCTCAAACCATTAAATCAAGCTGGCTGCCACCTCTCTCTCAGAAAGTTTTTCTTTTCTAGACATATACTAAACTGCTTGTCTACCACAGGGCAATATTTTTTTTCTTCACATAAATGACCTCCACAGCAGTGTTTATACCACTTTTGTCCTGAGGAAGAATCGCAGATCAATGTTTTGGGGCAGGTCCTAGAGTAACATGCATTGGCCAGGTAAACAGTATCCTGGGAGCAATGCTGAAGCACAGGAGAGTATCATCTGAAGTGACATAAAGGCTATCCACTTTCTCTGGTCTTAACTCTTCAGCATAAAGAGAAAACACCATTATATTTACGGATGCATTTTACATGTAAGAGGCAGTCCCAGGAGTAGTAACTCAGCTGACAGGAGCATTACTAACTCTGGACAGAATTTTCCAGCCCAGTCCTATGCCACTTCCTTCCTGATATGGAACAGATAAGTCAGCGTATTTTGAATCCACATTTACACTCTGTCATGCACTATTCTGCAATAAGTGCTCCTTACAAACAAGGAGAGCTGCCCCATTCCCCGTGGCGTACATCTGCTTGTGTTCAACCCTACCTATTTTGAGACTCCCTGGATGAAAATCACCCTCCACAATCAGTGGGATTGTCCACATTGTAAATAAAGCCATTATCAGTCCTGGCCACAGTATTGATCCCTGGCAGATGGCACCAGGAATCCTCTGCCTGTTGGATTTTGTATGGCTGATCACTACCCTTTGAGCCCAGTGGTCCAGCCAAGTTTCCACCCACCTTAGTTGTCTACTTATTCAGTCCAGATCTCACCAATTTGGCAGCCAGAATACAGCAGGAACTGGTGTCAAAGGACTTGCTGAAGTCAAGGTATACAGCAGGCTTTGCTTTCCCTTTCATCACACAGCCAGTCATCCTGCCAGAGGGAGAAGAGAGGCTGGTCAGGCATGATAACAAAATATTTCTTCTTCAAATAATCTTTGCTTCCTCTCTCTTCTGGAGTGCAAACTAAACAGAGAAACACGTAAATCCCAGATTTGCCCAGTAAACATATATGCACTGCAATGTTACAGGCATGCAGTACTGTAACACCCAAAGTCTCAACGTCAAATCCAGGGTGCTATTAGAGAGAGATGAAAGAATACTATAATTGCTTAATTATAGTCAAGGACCAAACCTTAACATACATGACTCATGACTTCCTTTCACCAGTGTAATGTTATTTCTCTTGGGAATGATTACACAAAGTATTGGGTGCTAATAAAAGGTAGTTTAAAAGTTAGTTTGGGGATTTGTTTATCCAAGAATTCAAAAGGCTAATAACCTTAGAAAGCACTATCAAAAGCTACATTCCCACTCAATATTACAATCAAGGCTATAGTGTTGTACATTTTTACATACCTATGCAGCAAACATTGTTAGGAAACACAAACTTGTATTTGAGGAACTTATGGCTTATGTTTCAGCTAAATGTACCCAACCTTTCCAAAACAGAATCTTCAGAAATCTCTGAAGCAGCGTTTACACCTACAAGCAGTGCTGTAAAGAATAAGCAAACAGATTGTTTATCTGTATGATAGATGTGTTCTGCCCTCTGATGAACACAAATCAATACCATTACTAATCAATGATGATCTCCAGGAGGCAGTAATTTCTTTCTGCAGTAGTTTTTCTTGGCTCCATTGGCATCTAGGGAACACTCCAGCTACATGAGTGCTGCAAACCAACTGTAGTTGGAAAATTCAGTGTAAGATAGTGACACAAACAAAAAGAACGGTTATTTTCTTCTTTTCTCCAAGCTCAATCAAAGAATAGTCAAAATACAGCAAACACTGTAGAGAAAATTAGATTAATTAGTTTCAGATGACTTGTCCCAATAAAACATCTCAGCCCTCAACAGAAGTGGACATGAAAATCTTCCTGAGTTTTCATGGACAATAAAGTTTGCAAATAAATTTTATGCCCAATTTCAGCAGAAATCATTCTTATCTATTTTGTCCAGATCATTCCTTATTCGCATAGGTTTGGCTAAGTCAAAGGTAAATGACTTTCCACCATGTCTGATTCTACCTTTAAAGTTTCATACAGTTCCTGTTGCCAGAGCTGGGGAGCTGCATGAGAGTCATCTGCCAGGATGAACTGACAGCGATCTGAATCTGCTCCTAAGTGCTGATTCATTTATGCACAAGGAAAATGAGGCCAATTCCAGCCTGTTGCTAACACTGGGAAGTCTTGGTGCACCCCAGCTCTCTGCCATGCAGCCTGGACAGGCACAGCTCTGGCCTCCACATAAGATAACCAACAACCCAAGAATGCTCTGGTTTTAAACCTTTCTTGGAGATGGGACCAGACCGTTCCTGAGCTGCAGCCAGGGGAATGGTAGCCATGGCCTGGCAGATGCCCACCAGCTCAGGGTCCTCAGAACAAACACAACTTCCCAGTCTCCTCCTTTCAAACACAGTGATTCCACTGGAATGCTTGCAGAGATGAGTCCAGATTTTTTTTAAAAATCTCTCTGCCAAATGGAGACAACCTCATTAGCCAACCCCCTGGAGGGGTTTCTGCACTGATTTGAGTGGGAACTGGATTGAAGCCTTTTTAGTTTTCAAAACCAGGAAGGTTCAAGTGACTGCACTGTAAATAAGGGAGCAGGGACAGATTAGAAGGAGAACTGATGACCTAAAGTTCTGAGTATTCAGTTTGTAAAATCATAGTCTAAAAGTACCCATCAAGCAAGTTCAGTCCCTCTGCAGACAAAACTGAAGCAGTAGGACATACTGAATCAGGCCTTTTCCAGGGTCATACCTGAAATCAAGCCTGTTGTAGTAGGGAGAAATACAAAAGATTATTCACTGTCAACAAAGACTAGAAGCAAACCACTGCAAGAAAATGCAGATGGTTAAATAAGGGTTTCTAGTGTACTGCTGCCTTATGTAAAAGTGTCCTCCTCTGTCCTCCAACATCAACAGGAAACTCTTGTGCATCCTTCAGCATGAATACATTTTCATAGTACTGTCCTGTGTTGGTGCTTTTAAATTTAAATCCCGTGCAAAGCTGAGTGGTCTCTGATGATTCAGAAAACTTTGAGTTCATAGGTTCACTTTATTCCAGAAAAGGAAGCTGTTTTTCTTCCTTGCTCAGTACAGCATCAGCATGATGAGCAGGACAGCTTTCTAGCTGCAAATGGAAAGGTTCAGAGATTAGCACTTTCCCCCAATGGATGTTATGGCTCATATACCAAACAGCCCTGAACGGAGATGCTGAAGATGTTTTAGACCTTCAAACTGTAAAACCCTGTGTTAACTCAGATGAGTCTCACATTTTATTACTACAGATAAAACATACATTTTAATTAAACATGCACCTATAAAATGTATGGTTGAGTTAACTCTCAGCTTTATTTTAATACAACCTACCTAAGTAACTAATAGTAACGTTATGTAAAGAATTAACAGCTTTTCAAACCATAAAACACCTTGGAGCTATGTTGCTTTCTCAATTTATAACAGCTCCAATTTTGAGCTCAGTTTCTGCTCACATCATCACTTAACCCTTCATCTTCTGTGCTCTTCCTCACTTGTTTATACAGTTTATCTTTTGACTCTATAACACATCTATTACCACAGCTGTTTTCTGTATAATAAATGGAAGTGAGTTTCAACCTGTATGCATCCAAACTCAAGGCTGGATTTTAAATAAGGGAGGTGCAATATTTAGAAGAATGGATATAAAGTGTTACAGTCGGAACACCAAGAGCAGTGGAGCCAATGGAAGTCAAATTGGGTCTTTTTTCTTGACTAGGCGCATATTTGAAAGTCAAAGGAATTGAAACACAGGACATTATTTTCCTGTGTGTAATCCGATGCCTCAAGGATTCATCTTTTACCTTGGAACCCAGTGATTTTTTATTTTTTTTTAATCTTTAATCAACAAGCCTGAATTGGGTGTTTTTTCACCCTGATGCTGATATGACTTATAACTTCTGTTCTCAAAATAAAATCTAAAGCATCGCTGTTGTGCAAACAAGTATTCATATCCATTTAGCAAAGTCAAGAGACTTGATCTTCAGCTGGGATAAACAGAAAAAAATGAAAATGCTACAGTTGTTGTAAACTAAATGAATTGAGCTGGAATATTGAATGAATTGAGCTTGGAATATTATTCCAAGTACCTGTACTATTACCTTTTACCATACACTGAAAGTACTTTTTCCTGAAAACAAGAGCCACAGACCTCTTTTCTCCAAGATGTTATTTTTCTTGGCTAAGGCACTCTTAGAACATCCTCCTTCCAGATCCCCATTCTTCAGCCATTTCTCCTCAGAAGTAAGAGCAACATTTAAACTACAATAAATAATATTGGAGGGTTACTTTTTTGCCAATGGAATAATGTTAATTGACTCAAAGGACAGCTCATCAAATAATATTTTTCTCATCATCAGCCCTTCAGACTTCTAGGTAATGAAACATATTTACTTAAGTGTATCAGAATTAGAAAACATTGTTTACCTGATACAAGAGATATTACTTCATTACTGAAAACATTTTAATTGGCATTTGACAGATGTTAAAGAAAACTCATTCCAAGGCTATAATTTTTACATTCCATAGAAGGACCAGTCATCAAATTATCTGACAGCAATGTAACAGCAAGAAAAATCTGAATCTTTTCAACATAGGTATTCATCATTTTTTACTGTTACCCTGAAGGCACGTCAAAATCTTTTCCCAGTCAAAATAACTGGATAAGTTTGAAAGTCATATCTAGAATCATAAAGAAATTTAAAGCCCCCCAACTTTTGTTGTAAGCCAAAAAAAAAAAAAAAAAAAAAAAAAGTAGGTCTCATGAAAAATTCCACTGAAATTCTGCTTAGTGGAAAAATTTAGAGACAAAACCTGCTTTCTCTAAGTGCTTGGTAAGTGTTTAATTTCAAACTTGTGAGAACAGCTTTTATTGACTTATCTTCCCTCTGGTATGCCTACAAACCAACCATCCACTCCCACGCACACGGTCAGGGAAACAATTGTAGTTTCGGATAAAATCAATGTTTTCCTTGCCCTCTGCTCCCGTTCCTCACCAGGCCCTCCCTATCCACCACTTACCGAGGTGATGGGGGAATTAAAACTGACTGGAATGAAGGGCAGATAGATTTTTCCACCCAAACAGAACACTTTGTGTTAGAATGATCCCCAAGGAGAAAAGAAATCCATTTGAAAAGCAATCTTTTCTCCCTCGGTATTTCACATGGAGAAACAGTATTTCCAGCCAGTTCAGCCCAAGAATGTTTGTGTGTGCATATTTAGAAATAAATGTATATCCTAGAGGCCCCCTACCCTTTAGACCTGCAGGTTTAGGTTCAAGGGATAGTAAGACAAAATACCTGGGGACAGGAAGCACCTACAATGATCATAACCATTTCTTTAAGTGAAAATAAACATTTTATACTGTGTTTAAAGGGAATGGCAGAATTTTTACCCCTACATTCGGCTTAGGCTTTTGTTTGAAGGTCAATAACATTCTAAAGTTATTCAGTTTTAACACAGTTTAGTATTTTAGGTTTTTATAACTGCAGTTTGAAAATGGGACACACACTTTTCTTCATGGGAGAGAGAAGGACTAACACTGAAGTCTTCTCCAAATCTTCATGTTTCTAAAAGAGCAGCAAGTGTCCTCTAATCTCTGTGGTGCCTGGTGTACACAACCTGTGTCCATCCTTAGATACAACACCTGGCTGACACTTTTATCTATTTCGCAAAGAGAATCTAAATCCTTAAAAGAATTAAGAGAAACTAAATCCTGTTTCTGTTTGGACAGAACTGAATCAGCAAGAGAGAGATGGTATTCTCCGAAAGCTCTACCATAAAGTTCCACAAAATACAGCATAAAAATTCCTTCTTGGTGCTTTCATCCTGATCTCAACAGCTTTGCATTCGCACTAGAATTTTTTTGGGGGTTTTCCTGTTTTCATTTTCCTCTTTTCTCTTATATACAGAAGGGCAGTAATTTTCAACAAGATTTACTACAAGTCCAATGTTTATAGAAGCCCTAATGAAGTTACATTCAAAGAACCTTACCTCTCCCTTCTATCCTTTTTAGACATATAATGGGCATTTCATAAACATTAGCATGAAGCAGCAGACTGAGGCCTTCCTAGCAACAACTCTTTCTTCTGTTCAGTCCATAACAGAGTGGTGCAAAAACTAGGTTTATTTGCAGCTGGACAGTGAGAGAAGCAAAAATGTGCATGCACATATAATTCAGATAAAACTTAATATCTTCAACTATTTCCTTTACAGGAATGAAAATCTTCCATAGTACATTTAATTTCATTCAAAACATGCCAGGTGACTCTGTTGGATTCCCTAAACAGCCATTGTTGGTACCACTGACTCTGTATTACCCAGAAGCACAGGGTTAGAGCATTCAGAAGGAATCTTGAGGCACTGGAGGGAAAGGCAACACTAATATTCCCCTCAGGTCTGTGAATTTAGTTCCTCAGTTTTTCATTTCTACAACTCCCTCCTCTTACCCACCCTGAGCAAACTATTTTGATTTGGCTGAAGGGAACTGCTCATTTGAAGTAACACAACCCCGCTATTTCACCAAATTTATTCTTCGCTGGGAGACATTCAGCATCTCCTGGAGAGCAGTGTGCCAAGAGGGGCCTCCTTGCTGGAATCAGCATGGTATACTCAGGTACAGAAGTAAAAATAGCAAATGCCCTGATTTTCTGCGTTCAGATCAGCTCAAGGATCAGGAGATAACAGATGCAGCTTGTGCCTCAGCTTGTGTTCCCAATACTGCCTAAAAAACTCCCCAAACCACAAAACAAAACAAATAAACATACAAAAAAACCCAAATCAGAAAACCAATAAACAAGTATGGTGGCTGTGTGGCAGCCAGTGCAAATGGTCTGATCTATCCAGGCTGACTCTTGCTGGGGGAAATAAACAGCAAATCTCCGCCCAGGGCAGGCAGAAGGGCTAATGTAGCACAACTCATCCTCTTTCACATGAACTGCACACCTTTAAGGAGGTTCAGGGAGTCTGATTCAGACAGGAATCTGGGCTGCTGGGCAGCTCCACTGTCACCACTTGTGAACATCCCTTTCCAAGGCATTCCTGCCTGCCCTAACTGGCTCCTCTCTGCCATCCAGTCCCAGCAGGGATGTGGCAGCTTGGCTTCTCCCTGGCTCTCCCCTCCACCCCACAGTGTGGCTGTCCTGCTTGGATGAGCTATGGGACCTTGGACCCCAGGGCAGTGCCCGGCTGGAGGGGGAGCCATCCTCTCCACTGGGGCAGCCTCAGGAGAGGCTTTCCTGGTGTCCTTCGTGACACTTGTCCTGGTGGGATGTAAGGCTTTAAATGGCCTGTGAGCCACCATCTGGGCACAGAAGCCACAGGCTTCACATCCCACTCCCTCTTCGTCAACGCCCGAAGGTGCGCGATCCCGGCATGCCCCTGGGCAAGGGCGGGCACACGTGTACCAGGTCCCGTATCCACCCGGGCATTGGGCACCCTCCACAGCCCCCGGAGGAACCCGCCGCCCACCCCAAACCTCATCCCCCAGCGTCCCACCGCAAGCTCCCGCCTGCTCTGCCCACCCGCGGCCCCCCAAACGAGGCCGCCCCGCCGGCCTCGTCCCACGTCGGCCCGCAGATTTTTCCCGAAATACGGAATGGGGGAAAACCCGGACTGGATTTTTCCCGGAGTACGGAATGGGGGAAAACCCGGACTGGATTTTTCC
>JAYRBT010000001.1:15202638-15221377 GCA_036023395.1 Myiotriccus ornatus
AGGGAGCTTCCAGACTGCCCCAAACCTTCACAGCCCACTTGCTCTTCTTGCCACAGCTGGACCAGCTCACTGTCCCTCCCAAAAAAAAACTTTCATATACCAGTGCATTATATAAATGACCAAGTCATTCCTTTTCTTTTGTAGGCAGTGTGAAATTCATTCATTTACACTCTTCATATAATCATAAAATGGTTTTGATTGGAAGAGACCTGAAATATCATCTAGTTCCAAACCCCTGCTGTGGACAGAGACACCTTCCATTGTATCAGGTTTCTCAAAGCCCCATCCAAACTCTCCTTGAACACTTTCAATGATGGGGCATTCACAGCATCTCTAGGCAACTGCTCCAGTTTCTTATCACCCTCATTGTAAAACATTCCATCTGATCTGAAGCAACCCTCTTTCAGTTCAAAACCCTTAACCTGTCACTACAGGACTTGGTAAAAGTATCTCTCTATCATTTTTATAATTCCTCTTTAGGTACTGGAAGGTGCTATATGGTCTCCACGGAGCCTTCCCATCTCTAGGCTGAACAAACCCAACCCTGTCAGCGTTTCTTACTAGGAGAGGTGCTCGAGCTCCCTGTTCTTCTTCATGGCTCTCCTCTGGAGTTGCTCCAAACAGGTACATGTCTTTCTTGTGCTGGGGACCTCAGACCTGCAGTACTTTAAACAGGGGCTCACGTAGTAGAGGGGGAGAATCACCTCTCTTGACCTGCTTCCTTATGCAGCTTTTTTTCAGCTCCTCCTTATGGGACAACAGTCCAAGACCACACTTCCCTTTATCGTCTCTCACAGTGCTGAAAAAACATTCACAGCAAAATAAGAACAAGAGAAGTTTCAGGGCTGTTTTTCTTTTGCTTTCAAGTTTCTTCCAGAAAACTCCACTGTCACTCTTTAAGTAGATTTCTAAGTGTTATAAAAACAAAACTGGGGATATGAAATCTTTACCAATTACCTCTAGAAAAATAACAACGTTATTTTTAAATCAGTCATGACAAACACTTGGTGCATCTCAACACACAATGTGTTCCTGCTGCATGCACCTGTCAGCTTTCACAGCGAATCTCAACATGAGGACTATGTGTGTTTTCACAAAGAAAATGAATGGTTCAGGTTGGAAGGGACCTTAAAGACCACCTCATTCCAGTCCATTTCCATGGGCAGGGATAGGGACACCTTCCACTAGACCAGGTTGCTCAGAGCTCCTTCCTCCTGCCTTGAACACTTCCAGGGATGGGGCAGCCACAGCTTCTCTTGGAAACCTGTGCCAGGGCCTCACCACTCTCACAGTAAAGAATCCGTCTTCCCAAAAATTCTTTTAACCACTACATAAATCCTTTGAGGCAAACTATACTGGCCCCAGAGCAGAGACAATGACTGCTAACAAGACAAAACACAAAAGTAACACTTTTTTTTTTTTTTGGAACAGCATTGTGAAATTTAAGGAAATTCTTACTTCAGAAGATTGAAGATAATGTACTCAATATTGGTTGCAATCAGAGCCTCATGGTAATCAGGGTGTTAGGGTGTGCTAAACAAACCAACCTCAAGCCCATGAAGACAAATACCCACGTATTTATAATACAAAATAGGAATGTTGCCATCAGATGACTTGTAAGGAAAAAAAAAATTAAAGAAACAAGTGCTTATAGGAGAAAATAAGTAAACAGTCTATTGCTTTAAAACTCACTGGATCACATGCATTAATGATAAAGCTTTACTGAGATCAATTGAGTCATATCATGAATGGAGTGGTTAATTGAACAGAAATTATGAGGGAAAATTAGGTCTCTTTTTTTTAGCAAAAGGAAAAAGGCTATCCTAAGGAAATAATGAACAGAATAAAGAGTTTAGGAGTACAGAAAGCTTATTAATTAATTTTTATTGAATGAATAGGGAAACATCATTTGTGGAAGTTGGTCATGATACAACTTGCTTGTTTATGCTTCACAAACCCACAGAATCCTTAATGAGCTCTCATTAGGCAGCTTCTCCAGTGAAGTCCATGAGCAGAGAAACAGAGGTGGATGCTTGCAGTCTAACTGCACTGAAGCTACTCAGCTAGAAACCACCCTCCTATTGTAAAAAGTTATAATCCATAATGAATCACTCCAGTAATATGATAATGAGTTACTGATCGTGAGTTGCATCATAACAGTTCTATGCACAACATCTGAAAACTTAAGTTGTGAGAAAATTAAGTAGAAAAAGTGCAAGAGACAGGAGCTAAGTAGCTCCTCAGACTCACTTCCCTTTCCTAAAACAACCCCAAACAGCTTTGTGAATGCTGGGAAGACGTAGCATAAAAAAGCTGTTGTATGACTCATCACCAGGTGTGAACAATTTCTTAATAAGCAGTGAGAAAGCAAAGCAATACTAGCAAGAATCTGACATATGCACCAAGCATAAAATTTCTGTACCTTGCATGGCATGCAGTTCAGCAGAACAAACAGATTCTGATGTCCTTAAATCTGTTATGTCTCAACCCATCTGCTACCTTACATGGGGGCCTGAGATATTTGTTTTCTTCCTTCAGCACACTGGTTACTCACATAGATGGTAGGCCACATGGCAGGTAAGAGGCTAATCTCAGCTGTTTCATCCCTGTCCTGCACAGATAGGGCACACACAAGTCAGATTATCATGAACCCTGTTATCCAAATCTTGAGCAATGGGATGATAAGGGCAAGCTGGGAAAATCATGTGGCACAGGTGGTGCCATCATTCCAGACCTCCCTTCTTCAATTCCTAAACTATTAATATTAAACATTTATAAGTGTGTAACAAATGAAATTGTTATTTGCAAAGTCTTTTTTCAGCTAAGCAATTTAAAACATTGATGAATTAGCAAACAGAGAAAAACAGAAAATAAATTAGAACATCATACTTCTGTTTACATTAAATGGTCACTTGTATTAATGTTTATAGCTGGTTTATCGAAGGGCAACATCCTATGATTCATTATTCATCAATATTAATGAACCTATTGTCCTTTACTTTTAATAAAGATTTTTTCTCACAGCGTTAACTCCAGTACAATTTTTGAAGGATGTTTTGAGAACGTCAAGGAGCTGAAACTGGAGACTACCACCGACAAGGGAAGAGCATGTTACAGAGAAGACATGTCCCCGTGTTTGTAAATAAAAACACAGGTAAATACCAATAGAAGTTATTTTATTTACTGTCATTAAATCAAAAATAAATGCACCTCCTGAAACCCATACTCCAGTAAACACTCACAGAAGGCACTGGACAACCACTGGCAGACCTGGATGTGTAGTGGCTGCAGGCTTGGTAGGAAAGGTGGATGCTGCTAATACCCTTTGTTCTATAAAACATCAAAGCTCCCGTTCTGCCAGGGCCTATTCAGTCTACTCACTTCAATAGAATGGTCTGATTCCCATGGTAATGGCTGTCATCCATGGGAGAAGAAAGGAAAAGAAACCTCCACGCGTGGGGATTTTCAAGACCTGACAGCAGAAAACCCTGAGAAACCTGGCCTGATCCCAGAGCTGGTCCTGCTTTGGGCACAGGGTTGGACCAGATACCTCCTGGAGGCTCTTCTAACCCAAAAGGATTCCACGAGAAAGGAGACATAGGAACAAGGAGCCATAACCCCTATCCCTTTAGATAACAGTGACAAGTCTGAGAAAGCAAATAATATGAGTACCTATATGTCCCATACAGTCATCTCACAGAAAATGAGGAGGGACCCACATTCCAGAGTACATCACCAAGGACTTTCCAAACTCAGCAGTCAAAACTTGCAACAGAATGCAGAAAAACTTTTCTTAAGGGATGTTTTAAAAGAGAAAACAATCCTTGATCTATTCTTGCAAGGAAATAAAGATTCTAGCTGGAGGAAGACATGGAGCAACAAGTACACTCCAGATCCCTAAAGAGGCAGAACTTGTGTCATACCCTTATCCTAATTTTCTTTAAGATTATATTGTGACAAAATACAGACTGAGGAGCTGTATCTTTTTTGGGTCCCTTCCATGGTATCCAGCTCTTCCTACTGCAGTGTGTAAGAAGCCAGTAAATACCACTCCTCTACTGAGGCCAAGAGCCTAGAAATTCACTGGGGCATCATCCAGTTTGTGAGGACACTGTGGTCCCAGTGCTTCACATGAAAACAAACTTCAAATAAATAAATAACCTTTTTTGGTCTTTCTTCTCAAAACTCAGTTTTTTACGTAAAACACCATTTATGTCTAGTCTGCATGGGTGAATAGGAACAGGAACCTTACAAACCCAATTTTAGGCTGCATAAAACAGGTTTTAGGTAACTAAATTACATTCTGGAGTGCTAAACATCGTTATGTTTTTCTCATACAGAGGCTGTTTAATTGGGTTCCCTGGACCACAGTAGCCCAGCTCTGGAGTCAGAGGTTACTGCTGTGAGAACATCAGAAGGCAAAGCAGGTTTTTTTATATAATATATAGTAACTCAGTGACCTTTTTGGTGGAATGAGATATAAAAAGGCCTATTTAACTGACTCACATGATGTCTGATAGCTGAAGCTAGAGAAATTCAGGCAAAACCACACATTTCACTAGATGAAGAGTATTTATTCTCTGTCCAAGCAAATCTGTGAATCAACATTACATGCTTAGAATGTGTGTTCAGGCAGAAGGCAAAGTTTTGATGCAAAGAACCATTTGGTAAAGTTATGGACTGAGCTGTGCAAGATGGCCAATTATACCAGTAATGACTTCCAGGCCATTAGTCATTTTGCTTGCAGCAGTGTTACCACCAGTTTACTACCACTAAAACTTGTATGAAACAGAATTTCAACTAGAAAGCAATAATCAGGCCTTTTCGTCACAGACTGGTCTCTTTTTCAGAACTAATCTGTGGAAAAAATAGATCAAATCCCCTCTTGTTTGATCCTTTCTAAATCCTCTTTTCCTCATAAGGGGTCCATTCCCATTTTCGCTGTGAATATCTACAAATAGCTCTCCTAGCGAAGAAGTAAAAATATCCCTCCTCTGCTCCTTTTGTCTTTTTTTTTTTTTTTTTTTAATAGGACTGTGTGCTGGCTTTTTAATTGAGATCCAGGCTCCCTGCAGGCTGCCACCTTGTTCTATAAATGTTTGTCTGGGCAGCCTCTCATTACTCACAGCTTTGGGTAATTCCATCTCCATTAGTGCTTATTAAGCCACAAACAGGAACCTTAAACACCACTGTATGGATTCTGTCTCTAGTCCTTAACCATATTTTGGCACTTTTTGTTTGCTCTGTGTACTAAGATTAAATGCTGGCTTTGGGACAGAATTCTGTCCTTGTCTGTCCTGTTGGAGAGAATTTTGATTGTCTTGATAGTTTTGTAAAATAATCTCTGTGTAAGTACCAAAGATCTCAAATTTATCACTCCTGTTTTGACTCAGGGCAAGGCCATTGCTCTCTGAAAACTCTTCTATGCTTGGATGAGACATTATGACAGTGGAGGAAAATCTTTTAAAATTATCACAACACTGTGCCTTGTAGAAATCATTCATTTGTACTTAATTCCAAAGAACTTTGCCTGTTTGCCTCCATTTCCTATGGTAAAAATTGGACATACTTGGTACAGACTGACATATTCTGTTACAAAAGGCAGTCTGCAATATTTTGTTTCATTCTTTTACATTCCCTCTTTCTTCTAGGGTGCTTCTTGAAGTTCAGATTGAATACAGAAGAGTTGTAATTCCAACTCAGCGGCTATGATTCAAGTTTCCTATTTCATATATCATAAGGTAAATGCTAGAGACCTCATGGATAAACTTTGCTTAGAAATGTTGACATTACAGACCCTGGGCAATGTGCAGTTTTAGGACTGAAGACCCCAGCAGAGCTTTCTCAGGATGTAGGTATATACAATATGTTTTCTTCAGTAGTGTAGTGTGGTCTGAG
Organism: Myiotriccus ornatus; assembly: GCA_036023395.1. Taxonomy (NCBI): domain Eukaryota; kingdom Metazoa; phylum Chordata; class Aves; order Passeriformes; family Tyrannidae; genus Myiotriccus; species Myiotriccus ornatus. The sequence continues at coordinate 15,208,537 of JAYRBT010000001.1, forward strand.
GTGGCCCCAAGCCTGTCCATCTCCTCTATCAGTTCCTATCAGTTTATCACCATGTAAAATACACCTCTGCAACATGGGATCATGTTGCATAGCATTCCACTTTTTAATGGAGAAAAAAAAAAAAAGGTTCTCTCTGGCACTGATCTCCAACCAGTCGCAATGGCACGCCTCAAAGGGCAGCCAACTTCAAGACAGAACACAGAGCAAGGGAGGGCTCAAGCCTCTTGAAACTGCTTTGCCTCTAAAGAAAACAGTTTTAAAAAGATGTGATTCATTCAATCCGATTACTTCATGTATGATGCCTCCAATAATATGATTCAGCTGAAAACATTAAAAGTAGCAAGATAACATTAGAGTTTAGAAATGTCCAGTTCAATAACAGTGTTTACAGTAGATGCAATCCACTGTCTTTATCCCCATTTCTGTACACCAGCATAGATGCTGATTTAGCGACGTAATTAAACCATGCCTAATTTTAAGCATGTAAGGAGTCCCATTGGGTTCAAAGAGATTATTCATATGCTCAAGTACATTGCTGAATCAGTGCTGAAATGAAAATAGTTACATAATTACAGGATTATATGAACATAGAGTTGCAAATGTGATGTTTAAAAGAGAAAAGCTAATTTACAGGATGATAGGAACATTTAATTGCAGTTTAGAAATGGAAGGAAATCCACAACCATAAATGATGATACAAAACACAGCATGTCTTTTACCATCACCATGGCATCTTTAACTTGGAAAGCTTAAACTGAGAACCCAGTTTAAGGTGCAAATTTTCACATACAGCCTTTGTACATTCCCTTCTGTAATAAAATGATAATAATAATAATAAATAAAAATATCTGCTATTCAGCATTCTTGGGTTTTTACTGTAACCCAACGCTAGTTCCACTGCACTGTAATATGGGGTCGTAACTGAATTATTTCACAATCCATTCCACTATCCCAGCTATAGGATCAGATGTCTCTGACAGACTACTGGGCTATACTGCCTTTTTTTGGTTTTAAATCACCTATCACTGATTAAACCCAACACCATGTCCATACTCACAGATTTTAGGGACTTATGATCCAGAGCTCAGTTCCAAATCTACCAACAGTAGAATGCAGCTCTGCCTTGCAAGTAGGGACTATCTCATGTTGCAGTAGTGGGTGACAGGGGTGCCTCCCACCTCCCACAGCACCCTTCTCTCATAAGTTTCTGTTTTCTCTTCCTACAGGGAAGGACAAGTCACTCATGAACCACTGAGCTTTCTCTGCTGCAGGTGGCAAAATGATGTGTTCAGACAAAACCTTCACAGAGGCTGCTCTAGGTCTGCACAGCCTCCATGAAGTGAGGGTAGATGCATCATCTGCAGACTCAGTAAGTGCCCGTTTGCAATTCAGAGCCTTCAAGGGTGGTCTAAAGATCAGAAGAGAAAATCTTTGTGTGCCTGCATCCCATTCCCCTCCAGTTTTCACATCCCTCAACTGTGCCTACAGAGGGGTTTCTCCCTCTCTTCTGTTTATCACCCACAAGCAGCTTCTGAAGGGAGAGATCTACAATTATATATGGAAAGCATGGGCCCAGCCTATCTCCTGAGTCACCTCATGCTGCTCTCAGCCACAGCCAGTTAAGTCAGAGTGGCTGCATCAATGCCAGTCTACGATTTGAGCTCAGCTCTGCTGTTGTGCACACCCAGCTTCCTCAGCTGGTGACTAGAGAGAAGGCCAGCAATGTCTAACAACATTAATGAAACTGGAAGCTGTGACTATATATGACAAGTTTGTAAGGCCCTGTTCCCATGGCTGTTTCCTTCCTCTTTAATGTCTCACCACTGCCTAACACTGACACCATTCTATCACATACAGCACTTTTTCAAGGGGTTCAAATGTGAACAGGCTACTTCTCTACTTTGCAGACCAATATGGCTTGGAATAAACTTTGCTAATCTATGTCTGTGTGAGGGTAGAATGAGATAATAAGTCCACAAAAAAATCTAGTGCATTAAGAGGAAGGAGCTGGAACACTCCTTTGTTTGGTTAGCAGGCAGAACAAGTTTGGGGTGGGTTTATGAGAATACCTCATGTGTGATACTTTTACTTGTTCTTCAGTTTTACTGAGTGCGTGCTCTGAAAGAACACAGGGCTGTCAAAGTAGCCCACAACAGTAAACACGTAACAACTTCACAATAAAGGCTTAAACCTCATGTCAATAAGAACTAAACTTGCAGAAAATCTTGGTAGTGTTGAACTATTATCATGCCTCACAAAATGGTTTCCCAAACATATAAACTTGCAGAAACACTAGGACAGATCACCACGATCAACTGAAGTCAAGGTGCTTTCTCCATGGTAAAACAGAAATATTCAAAGCTTGCTGACAAATACAGGGTGTTTCACCCTGTTAGAAGAGCACAGTGTCAATTTTCCACCATTTAAACCAAAGTTTTTGAAGGACAAAAGCTGTTTTAGAAGACAGAAGGGAGTCACTAAGTTTCAGAGCACAAACCTGGCACTGAAAGTTGCTCTTTCACGATCCTTGTTACACTACTGTGCCTTCAGTCCTTAGTATCCCTCTGTTCCTGAAACAGAGGATCACATTCACCTCTAGAGTTTCTGGAGTTACAGACTCGCTTTCGTGCTCTGGGAGTAAATCCCTGTACTTGATACTCTGTTTTCTCCTCACGGTGTCATGTAAGAATAGGTGATTGAACAGATGATGGGCACTCACCTCTGCTAAAGAGTATTTTTGCTAAGGTGTGTGGGAAAAGGTTTGCCAACATTTCCTGGGGGACTAGAACTCCTGAGGAATTAGGGAAGTCCGAGAATCTGTGTATGGTTGACTTTGTGCTGTTTCTATCCCCTGAACTGCCACCTCTTAACAGTGAAGAGGGGTCAGTTTTGCTGGGAATAAATTGCCTATTATGTTTGGGGGGAAAAAAAAAACAACCCTAAAATCAAAGCCAGACTGGAGCAGCAGGAGTTTCTCAGCAGGAGAGGACAGTGGCAGTGGGGGACCACTCAGCCCAGGCCTTCTGCCAGAACCGCACGGCAGCTCCATGAAACAGCCAGGGATTTCTCCAGGCACCCATGCACACATACACAGACCTTTACTGGAATGTGATGTGACCCCTGCTTATATTTTAAACCTGCATCCGAACCAAGAAGTCTTAAAGCAGCCTAACCTGCACAGAAACAAGACCTGGGGAGTTCAAAGGAAGTGATTTTCAGCTCTTAAAGAATTCACAATCGTCTGACACTGTCCCCAACAGAAACACAGCGGCAGCACCCTCATCTTGATTACGGGAATTGCTGCTCCAGCAGCTGGCAACAGAAACAAAATGGCATTGTGTGGTCAGTCAGGAAACAAGGAGAAAGCTTTGAGATCAATTCCAGCTAACCTCCACAGCTCAAGTTTAAAGCACCAAATAACAATTCCCTGAAGCCTGGGGCCTGCAAGCACTGAATAAAATTTAAAAAATGAAGACCAGTTCCCTCGAATCTGGTCAAGCAAGCAGTTTCTTAAAAATATGAGTAATGATTATGTTTCATGGAAAAAAGAGGAAAAACACAATATAATAAGCCTCACTTGTGGAATAAGGGTGATTTTCACATTGTGAAGCCAAGTGTACTGTCTCCATAGGTGTACTCTGATGTCAAATGCTGTGTTAGGTGCGTGTCCTTGTTCTGCTGCCCCAGAAAGAACCTGAGCAGCTCAGTATTTTTAAGGCAAGTTGCCTTGATTACTTTTTATTCCTAATTATTTTCTAAAAATAATGCTAATAAATGCTAGGTATTCATGCAGTAAGAAAACACACCCTTTTAATCTTCCATTATTTTTCCTAGTGCTACTGTTTTTTAAAATTTGAAAATGACTACAGCAGTGGTTTCAATAAAAACTGGCAAATTAAAACAAATCTCTCAAATCTACCCATATTAAGTCAAAGATATGTACAAACACAAGAGCCTTGCAATTCTTTGGTTTATTTCAGTAAACTCTGATTAAAAGCTTCTTACATGGTTTAAGTAATTGGCTAAAATAATTGTAGGACAGTCCTAGTTCCTATGTGAAGTCAGATACACTGGAAGTAATTTATATGACAAAAGTGTTAGCTGAAGGAAGAAAGGGAAGTTCATCACTGGAAATGTTCTTACTCTAATGTGGAAATACCCTTGGTACATAATCCCATCATCAAATCTCAGTGATTTGATTACTGAACATCAAAGGTTCAACATAAACTAACTTCCTTCTGCATCAGAGTTAGGGTCTTTGCTCTGGGATTAGAATAAGTTGTTTTTAGGAAAAAAAACAACCCACAACCAATTCCAAATAAGCTTTGCAGAAAGTCTGGTATTTCCATTTTTAGTGAGCTTTCTTCAACCCAATGAGAACAAGCCTACAGAACCCCAACTGACTGCAAAAGTATGTAAGGATAAACAGTGGAACCCTTCCAACCTGGCAAATTTTTTTTGATTAGCAAAGGGCACTTAAGGAAACATGATCATCAGCTTTACCTAGAAATTTTGCTCCAGATTTCAGCAGGAAAGAGGTGAGCAGTGCACCAGCAGCTGAAAGGTAGCAAGGGAATCATAGAATGGTTTGGGTTGGAAGGGACCTTAAGGATCACCCAGTTCCACCCCCTGCCATGGGCAGGGACACCTTCCACTCCATCAGGCTGCTCAAAACCCCATCCAACCTGGCCTTGAACACTTCCAGGGACGGAGCAGCCACAGGTTCTCTGGGCAACCTGTACCAGTGTCTCAACACCCGCACAGCAAAGGATTTTCTTCCTAATATTTAATGTAAACCCACCCTCTTTCACTTCAAAGCCATTCCCCCTTGTCTTGTCACTATATGGCCTTGTAAAGAGTCCCTTTATGCTTTTCTTTTGCAACCCCTTTAGGTACTGGAAGGCTGCTCTAAGGTCTCTCTTGTCTGCCCTTCCTAAAGAGCTTGTATCCTTCCATTCCAGCACTTCTGTCATAGGAGTCATCCCACAGCATCTTTATTATGCCAGTAATATTGTAGCCCTGTTAGTCCTTATAGCCATGCTAATGTAATGTTAATCATTATAGTACTCGTGAAAGGGATGTTTTTAAGGCCGCTCATTCACGACAAGGCAGGATGGTTTTCTCCCTTTTCGTACATCTATTTTAAGAGAAGATTAGAATCTTCTTGAAATAAGACCCGATGAAAAATAAACAAAGCCCTTTATCAGCTCTGGCTACATTCTGTCTCCTTAATCATGCTTTTATTTCCAGTATAGATCTGTCAAAGATCAAGTGCTATCCCAGCAGATTAAAAACAGGCTCCCAAAGCCGACACAGAGAGGCTGATCGTGCAGGTTTGTCTGTATTTGTGGTCTCGAGGGACTTTTCATCCTTGGCTTCGAGCAACGGATGAACCATGGTTGCTGCAGGGTAGTGACAGACCAGGCATCGACAGCCATCAGCATCCCAGAGTGATATCCCACGGCAAGTGCGACCTGAGCATTTCTCAGGAAAAATGGATGAAGCTTGTGACAAAGTTCCCCTCAGCAAGACATTATCTCAGCAGTCAGGAGCTCTCCCTCTGGCAATTCACAGAGTCCACCCTTCCCTTGTTTTTGACAAGCTATCAGCATTCTGAGCACATCTAGTCGGGAAATAAATGGTGTACAAAATGTCGTGAAATCTTTTATGGACACACTGCTGGGCCATACAGGCTCATCTGAGCAGCAGGTGAGAGCTGTAAAGGATCTTGGTGTTCCAGGCAGAGACCGACCAACAAAGTTATTACCTTCAATCTGCAAACCTCTGGGTGTCAGAGGAAGTCCAGGCTATGCAGGGACAAGGGAAAGGTCTGAACTTCTTGTAGCTGTCTCTGACTGCACTTCAGGGACACTGTCCACATCCCTGTCTTTCAGGACAAGTGATATAAATTTTAAGTAAAAGAACACAGTGTATGAGCAGAGTAGAGATTGCACACCCCTATAACACACTTCAGTTCCAGGTCAGCTATATGGTGTGTTTTGAGCTCTCCTCCACAGCCCCACCCCAAAGCCCAGATTGAGATTCTTTCACTGAAGCTTTCACGAATCCCTCCTTATTTCTTTCTTCTATCAGGCCACATGTCGAAGCAGCTTTGCTTACCAGCAGAAAGTAGCATTTCTCAATAATCCATTTTACTTTGGATTTCACTTAGGTAGATCTTCCAACAGCTCCAAAGAGCTCACTCTCACAAGAGACAGTTCTGTCTCCTAAAGTTTGAGTGAGGTCTGCTACATCATCAAGCAAAATTATAGCATGATTTGTAGTTAAGATCTTTAATGACAACTCTTTCTTAGGCATGGGAGAAATTACATAATTAAAGAGATATGTCAGCAATATTTCCTTGTCTGTCATGGTGACAGAAAAACTGCATAGCCCGAGCATTTATATATCACAGACTATTGTGATAGTACAATAAATCAAGACCATCTAATCACCATTGCTACTTAGAACACCTATGGATTTTGGAAGCGTTATGTTCCCCAAAAGATAGATTATCAGTATATTGTGCAAAGAGCTGAAGTATTGTGTGTAAAACATCTGACTCCAACAAAGTTAGTGAAAGCTTTGGAATGGAGCACTTTTTTTGGACAGCCAAGGTTTCACCCTACTTTGTACTTCCATTAGTACAGACTAGGACATCAGCAGAGCCAGCCTAACTCCATACTCATTTATTAATACAGGGCTGTCCTATGAAAGCATCACACAAATAGGAACATCCTGAGGAACTGGCCAGAAAGAAAAAAAGTTGTATTGAAGTGCCACAAAATCCCTTAAGTAGTACTCATAAAATTTCGTCTGGGTTTCTCTCAAGGTGCAGGATTATAAGCCTGGAGAGCCTGTTTTAATGGCTGCCTAGTACAGACCTCCAGAACTGTTAAGTCATGTATCCTCTCAGTTCTTCAGCTGTCCTCACTACAAGCTGTGGAGAATTCCCACCTCACAAGCACACTGAGAAACTGAACAGGTTTCTCAGGTATGTGCTGGTCGCAGAACGGCAGGTCCGTGTGCCTGGTGGGTTAGTCCATGTGAGCTGTAGATGGGCAGTGTGACTTTTTCCTCCCTCAGGAGTACCCAGCAGCTGTACTCAGCTTGTGTCAGCCCCAGTTCCACACAGGTCAGGTTTTTCTTTATTGCAGCTTGCAGAGAGTTAATGGTTAAGCCAAGAAAGAATAACACTATTAGGAGTACATTACCTCTTTTAACACACTCTTTTAGGAGGCTGAGTATACATATTTGAAAGAATATTTTTCAGATCATTAAGTGCAATGCCTTCCCAAAGAAAAAATTCTTGTTCACTTCTAGAAATAGGTGATATCTGAGGCAATGAGAGCAAGCTGCCTCAGATCAAGTTAAAGCTAAAACCAGTCCAGCTAGACTAGTGAAAAGGCTATATATTCACCCCCATTTTGAATTAGATTTTTTTTTAGCAACGTAATAGGTTTAAAAGTCCTTGCTCCTTAACAAGGAAGTACCAAAAAAATCAGAAATGCAAAATGCAAAACGTTTCCTGGAATTTATAAAGGTTTCCTGTGCAACACATTAGTTGTAAAACGGTATATAAAATCATATGAGCTTGGGCAAGACTGTTTGGGATTCTCAGCCTTTTCTTTTACATTATGTTACTGTGGAAAAATCCAGTGTAAGGAGGGTTAACATAGTAATTAAATATTCTTTTAGGTGTTGTTTTACAGGCTTCCTCCTCTCTGCAGTTTTACGAGCAACTGCTGGAAAAGCTGGATTATGACTTTGTTATTTTCCAGCCCGAGTGTTTTCCCTTTCCCCCAGGACCATTTTATTTGCAATGAGAATCCATGAGAGAAAGCTCTCAGCAAAGCTAACGCTAAAAACATGCAGCCCTGGCTCCTGCGAGGCCTTCCTCAGGCATCTCTCCTTCCTGCTGAGCTCAGAAGCAAAGCTGCAGACACGGTCAGCGTGAAGATTAATGTTCCCATACACTTGTTAAAAAAAGGAACAAGGAAAGATAGTGGCACACATTTTGTATCTGTTTGGTTTAACGACTAGGAAAAACCATATAAAGGCTTATTTCACCACGCACTTAAAATAACGAATTTAGTGTTAAGAAAACTTGATACAATTTCAATTGAGAGGGCATATCCATTGCTATGGCTGTGTTTAATGCATGCATATGCAGAGACAGATCTAATCAGTGGCTGAAGCCATGCTGTGTCTACATTTATTAGATTCCAGGGATGTAGCAAAGATTTGTTTTTCTGGGGAGCTATTTATAACATCTTATAATGAAGGTAAGAGGTTCCTTTCTATGTGTTCCTACAAATACGCTTTAGAAGGATTAAATCCTCGGAATTATACCTCAGACACTGAGCTCTGCTGTGAGTTTGACGGAAAGCTTGGCTCCGAATGCGGTGGTTTTGTATCTCAATGGGATACAGTCCACATTTGTAACTCTGGCTGACTTTAGGATTTCACAGCGCTAGCTCTGTGCTGCCATCAAGCAGAAGCTGTGGGTTTCTAGCTGTCTGACGGCCACTTGGAAGTCAATTTGTAGTTGTTTATTCCACTAGAGCTGCTCCTCACAGGATTAGCCAAAGGGACAGCAGCAAACGTGTAGCACAGCATTTCCAGTGGCCCGTGAAAGGGAGGCGACGGGGCGCTTTACAGGCTGTTACCAGCAATCCTGCATTTCCACTTGGCAGGACTTGGACACACGGGGAGGAATTCATTTGGATCTGGGGCAAAAATCACTGAGAGCTGTACTGGCTTAGGATTCCCTGGAAGAATATGAAAATAATTTATCCCTAAGATTCAGTCTGTATTCCCCAAATGCTTACTGTATTTCAATACCTACAAATTATTCTCCTTACTGTTGTTTAGCCACTCTCATCTTACATTTACTACACTTTATCTTTGAGAGAGGAATTAAAACCAGCAGCTCTGTCTCCTTCCCTGCCTATAAAACAAAACCACAAACAAAGAAGATATAAGCAGTTATAACTGAGTTTTACCTGTCATATCCTTTTCATTCTCCAACAAGACGCTGTTGTTTCCAAGTCTGGGGTGACACTACACTCAGTTCATTTTGTCATAAGAATTCATACTTATAAAATTTACCGTAAAATCCATTTTGCTTCTTGTCAAAGGAATTCACTCTATGATATAAGCAGGCTTTTATTTTAAGCTATATTTCTTGTTTACATGGCACAAAGTAAACTTAAAACGGTACAGTACAAACAGATGCGATGATTCTACTGAGCTTGTAGAGAGGTCGAAAAATACGTACGGTAAGAAGCAAAGACTGGCCAAGCCACTCTATAAAGTCAAACTGATGATTATGAAGAAGTACTCTCACTTGAAATTATCATTCAGTCTCTTTCCAGGCCACGTTTGGCTATTTGGTGTTTGATTTTTACACAACACCAAGTGTGTTTTCTGTATTTTGTGCCTTTTAATGTCACTTACACAAACCAAGTAGGACACCCCATAACACCAACCCAACAGAGAGGAGGAGATAATTCTGCATCTCAAGAGAAGAATGTATCAAAACAGTGTTAAATACCCTTACCTGCATACCCTGAACCCATCAGTCCACAGGTGCTACCAGCTGGAACTCCATGCAGTTGGAGGGACCTGGAGCACCTGCTGAGCTCTAGGGTTGGATGCCCACCCCACTTGCGTTCCGTGTTCAGCATGTGAATTAAGATTTCAGTGTGGATCCCTGAGAATTGTCTAGTGTGTTCACGAGGGCAAAAAGAGCAACTCCTCTGTGCTCCCTGCCCCCAGCCCCCATTTTGCCTGAGCAAAACCGCAGAGCACAGTACCACTGTACCACGTATCGACACCGTTCTAACCCGCCTCTAGTTAAAAACATATTAATGCATCAGTCACAGAATCTCCTCCTACTGTCACCTCCCACAAAAAAGGTTGATCAAAATAAAATAAGAAAAGGTCATAATTGTGGAGAGGAAGAAGCAGATTTTTGCTGACAATAAGGATATGCCAAGTGGTTTAAGATGAAATATAAGTTCATTTAATGTAGCACTGTGCTACACATAACGAAAGATTAGGCAAATCAGCCATTAACTAGCTATATTCCATCATTCCTGCAGGCAGCATCTACAATCAGTCAGAGCCTGGAGTAACAGCTCAAGAGTTTATCAAACTAAACATCACAGACACCACACTCAGCTTCTGCCCTGTCTGCTGAATACTTCAACTCAGAATGCAGATGTTACCATAGCAAACCTCACCACCTCCTTTCCAGCAACTGAAAGCTTGTCAGCAAATAAAACAGTACTATTCATTCCTGAGTTGAAGAGTCATACCAAGGTTAAGGGATACAATCATAACGTTGCCAAAGCCTGATTTTGGGATTATTCAAAGGCAAACTTTTATCTCCAGAAATACATCTGTCCTGCAAGATCGACTGACTGCATCTAAATTAAACTCCTGCTTTTAATCTGCTTCTAGAAGATCCAGCCTCTAAGATTATTTTGAGTAATTTCTTATCTTGAATATAATGCGTCATTTTCTTTAACAGCTATTCCACTACAGGGTTGGTCTTTCTTCCAGGCACTGGCAATTCCAAGTTTTCTTCCATATGTAACAATGCTTTCAGCTTAATCCAGTATTTCCCCTTTCTTCCAAAAATGCACTTGCACTGGGAAGGTGAACTTGAAGCTCAGATTCAATGTCTTGATGGTTGGAAAAGAGAAAAATTAGAGAAACTGTCCACAGTGCCAGGTCAACATCCCAGCATATTCTGTGAGTAAATGCTTAAGTCTCATTAAGGTCTGTTTCTCTCCATAAAGAAGAAAGGTTCAGACCATTTCCTAGTTATATCCCTCAGCAGCATTATTGGCTGCTTTTCTTCTGCTTCCAGACAGCACATCAGGAAGTACATTTGATCAGTGCATCCTACCAGCTTCGCATTTAGAAAGTCTTCCTGGAACCACCCTTTGCATGCACCATAAGAACTAAAGCCACGCAACAATTCTTTCACCTGTGGCTGGGAAAAAAGCCACTCACAAAACCCAACCACAAACTTCTGATGCTACACACTTACTCAGCATGAAGATGTAGAGTTGGAAATTTATTTTTAGAGAACAGTTTTTTTTGCCTCCAGCTATATAGAAGAATACTTAGTTTTTATTCTAGGATAGAATGGAGACTCACAATACAACTTTTTTTAAAACTAGCCATGATTATCAGCACTGTTTATAGGCACTATGTAAAGAGTTCATTCCCATTTATTAGAGCAGTCCAATGGTTATTTGCACTACAGTAATTTCTTTGTCTCTTCCATGAAGCCACATAATATTTTGATGCATAACTGTTACAGTGAAATCTCTGTACTTATGCATTTTAACCTTGTGCACCGTGCTGGTTTTGGCTGGGGTACAGGTAATTTTCTTCATAGTAGCTGGTTGGAGCTGTGTTTTGGACTTGTGCCGAAAGCAAATGTTGATAACACAGGGATGTTTTCATTATTGCTGAACTGTGCTCGCACAGAGTCAAGGCCTTTTCTGTCCCTCATCCCAAAAGCAAGTAGGCTGAGGGCTGACAAAAGTTGTGAGGGGGCGCTGCCATGAAAGCTGACCCTAAAGACCAAGGGGATATTCCACACCACCTCGCATCATGCTCAGCATATAGAGCTGGGAAAAGAAGGAAGAAGGGGGACATTCAAAGGGATGGTGTCCGTATTACATGGGATGAGGCCCTGCTCTCATGGGGATGGCTGAACTCCTGCCTGCCCATGGGAAGCAATGAATTAATCCCTTGTTTTGCATTCCCTATTACACTGTCTTTACCTCAACCCATGAGGTTTATTCTTCTCATTCTCTCCTCTACCCCTCTGGGGATGAGGGAGCAAGCAGCTCCACTGCTCTTGGCTGCTGGCTGGGGCTAAACCACGACATGTAGAAGGGACATCCCACAGGCAGTAAGGGGCTGGGCCTCATGTGATTAGAGCTGGTCAATAGTCTGTACCCCAGATCCCATTTGTCCTGGTTTTGGCTGGGATAGAGTTCATTCTCTTCTTAGTAGCTGGTACAGCGCTGTGTTTCGGATTTACTGTGAGAATACTGTTGATAACATGCTAGTGTTTACCCCAAGTCAAGGACTTGTCAGACTCCCATGCTCAGCCAGCGAGCAGGTGCATAAACAGCTGGGAGGGAGCACGGGTGGGACACCTGACCTAAGCTGGCCAAAGGGATATTACACACTGCAAACCACCATGCCCAGTATATAAACTGGGGCAGTTGTCTGGGAGGAGCCAAGCATTGCTGGGGAACAGGCAGGGCATTGGTCAGAGGGTGGTGAGAAACTGTGGGGTGCATCACTTGGGTTCTGTTACTCTCTCCTTTTCATGACAATTATTATTATTAATAGCATATTATTATTGTATTTTGTTTCAATTATTAAGCGGTTCGTATCTCAACCCATGAGGTTTACCTTCTCCAATCCTCCTCTCCATCCCACCCAGGGTGGGGAAATGAGCAAGCAGCCATGTGGTACTTAGTCGCCAGCAGGGATTAAACCACAACACCACTTCAAGATGATTTCTGATTAGGAAGAAATACAACTGGACTAATCCAGTGAAACGGTAAATATAGGGGGATTTCACAACTCTGAAAGATTTGCTTTCTATTAATACAAGCTGCATCCCAAACTTATATATTCCTGTAGTCATTTAGAGCTTCTCTTTGGATAAAGAGCTGTTTGTCAAGAATGAGAGGAAATATACAGTCTTAGAGTACTCTGCAGCAAGCGCTGTCTGATACTTCTGAGGTATTATAGCAGCAAGAGCTTTTGCTACTTATAAGACAATTTATACTGAGAACAT